>VWZO01020238.1:2927-123577 GCA_013396975.1 Bucco capensis | reverse complement strand
CTTTCAGAGGAAGGAGTGGGCTCTGCCTCCTAAAGGTTGCCAAGGAACTGCTGTGATTCAGAGCTTATCAGAGCTGAAGTGACAAACCTTACAGAAAGGCTCCAGCTCTGCAGCTCAGATGGGCACAGCTCCTGGCATGGAGCCCTGGTATTGATTGCTGGGCCAGCACTATCTGGTGTCCTTGACGCTGATGGCACATATCTTCTGACTTTGCCCTCTGCATTTAGATTTGGGTGCTGAGTGTTAGAGGTTGTTTGGTTTGGTTTTTTTTGTCTCCATAAACACTCTGTTTATTTACCAAGAAGAAAATGTCAAGGCCAAGTTCTCATCTACCACTAAAGTCCTCAGGAAAGATTTTCAAGGGCAGAGCGAGGAGCATGAGGTACTCTGCAGCACTAGCAGTACCCCTTGGCACACACTGAGATATCCTGATTCCTGTGGCTGATGAACCCTTTTTCAGAGGCTGTGAGCATTTTCTGGGGAAATGCATCTAGCTGAAGGGCTCTCAGCCATGTCCCTTCTTCTCTCTAGGGTATAAGAGCCAACAAAATTGTACTGTACAGGTCCTGCATATTAGAGAAGCAATGAGTTTCTCTGTCTTTCTCAAGGGAACCTGGAAGAGGGACTCAAAGAGCTTAGGGAATGTGTATTTTAATGACAGTCCTGGACTGTACTTGCTGGTCTTTGCATTTGACTTGACATTTTGTTTACTATAGTGTTTGTGAAATAGGGACAAGCCATAAACATCCATCTAGTTACACCTCTGCAGCGACATGCTTTGACACGCACCAGCATTTTCAGTGGAAGTATTCCTGCAGCCATCTTAGATCTTTGTGGGTTCTCAAGTCATCCAGTTAGGGAGAAAAACAACCATAACATGTTACTGAGGTTACAAGATGAATGAGACATTATGAATAGTCATTCTGGAAACAAAAGCTTTGGTGAATACTTGGTGAGAACTGTGGGGGTTGACAAAAATTTGCAGAGTAGTTCAAAATAATGAAGCGCATGAAAAAATGTTAGCTTGTGGACAATTTCCAGGGTAAAAGAGGTTCTGAATGAACTGTTCAGTGTGGGGATTTCACTAACCCTTATTTTCATCTGATCATTGTTTTGAAGGCAAATCATTAAGTAAAAAATTTAAGGGGGCGGGGGGAATCTGTGTGTCAGGTTTACCCTATGTCCCAGAGCAGTGAGTAATTGCTTTGTGTTGCTGTGGCAACTGATGACTTAGTCGCTTAAGCTTAAACTTCTCACCCAGCAGTGTCAGATCTTTGTAGTGGGTCATAAATAAATGTGGATATGTCTTCTTTGCATCAGAAATTTTGCCAACACATAAAATACCTTTCTTTCCCATACTCTTTAAAAGAGGGCATATGCTAACATGCCCACAGAATAACTTGTCCATTTGTAACAAAAGCTTTTCTCCATATCATGTCTTAACTGTTGATTCACAACTTCCTTCATGAGCTGCTGGGATTTTATCTGGAAGTTTCAATCAGATACGTATTTATAAGCTTTTCTCAAATAGAGATTCTGAACATTTATACATTTATTCTCCCAGCATCTGTATAAAATGATATAATGTTTTACAGGTCTGGACCTGAAAGATGGGTATCATATAACCTGCCTATAGTCATACAGAAAGTCTACAGTAGAGAGAAATGAACTCTGGATTTCCTAAGATAACCCCAGAACCCTAAATACACAAGCATACAAACTAAACACCAGCTCTGCCATCATGGGTCCAGGCATATCTGTCCTTAGTATGACAAATGGCAGAAATATACTGGCACAAAATGATGGGGTGAGGTTGAGTGCTAGAGTTGAGTGCTATTTACTTTTCT
The DNA here is from genome assembly GCA_013396975.1 of Bucco capensis. Taxonomy (NCBI): domain Eukaryota; kingdom Metazoa; phylum Chordata; class Aves; order Piciformes; family Bucconidae; genus Bucco; species Bucco capensis. The sequence goes on along the minus strand of VWZO01020238.1, from coordinate 121,730 downwards.
CAGTCTTATGAAATCCTAGCATGCTGATCTCTTTTTCCTCCCTCTGAGGTAGATTGGCAGATTTTTCTTAGGCTGTGCATCTCACTTCAGGTTCACTTTGGTCCTTTGGTCAATTTTTTTCCCCTTTTCTTCCACAAAATACAAAGAGGTTTGCCACCTGTCACAAAATTTTCAAGGGAAGAACAGAGTTGGTAGCAGCAATCAGCTTAAAGGATAAATGCACTTATTACACAAAAGTGCATGCTTAGCAATTAAAATATTCAAAAATAACATTGTAGTTGTTTTTGTGCTTGATGTACAGTATTAAAAATAAAACAGTCTACCACAGGTAATTTATGAAAGCAGCTAATAATGAGTTCATTATTGCATAGCAAGCCAATGTTGCAGTCGTGGTTATAGGCCTAGCCAAGGCCTTTGATCTTCTGCTTCATTAATGTATAAATGAAAAGACTTTAGCTTTCATCTCACATTCATCGGCTAATTATCTCAGTAACTGGTCTCACTCAGGTCTCAGTCAGTTCTTATTCAAGGACTTACCCTTTCATTTTCCATCCTCTATGCAGGGAGTGAGTCACCAGAGTCATGATTTATTGTCCTTTTGTATAAGAGATTTGTTATTTTCACAGTTCTCCCCAAGGAACTCATCTGTCTATAAAATTTGCAGTTGAAACCATTTGAAAAATACCAGGTGATGTAGCTATTTGCAGTGACACCACTGGGTATTAGGAGGAGCTGATTTTAAATAGAAAAATGCAGCACTCTAGAGTTGAGCCACCCCAGGGCTGACCTGAGTATCACCAGAGCATTACTCTACTCTTCAGATTTCTTTCTCTGCTCCCAGTCCATCAGAGCATGAAACCCATGGCTGTGAGTAAGATTCAGTGTTAAGAGGGCATTGAAAAAACAATGAAGTTGAATTCTTGGATCTGCTAGGCTGGGGGTTAGAGTGCACTCTGTCAGAAGGGAACAGCAAAAAATATCTTCTTGGAGAACTTTTTAAAAAGTTCCCCATCAGCTCTACAATCTCAACATAAGAACACTGTGCAGCTTAAAGCTTTCATACACTTCTGAGTATTGAAAACGGCCACTTCTATTCGGATAAATTTCAGTCAGAATTATGTATATGTGCAATATTGATATATATATATATATATTAATATTCATTATCAATCCTAAACAAGTGAAATCTGATCTGGATGGTTTAAAATGTGGTCTTTGTTTCGTACACAGACTGTAGTTTTCACCTTACATCTCAGAGTAATTAACAGTTACCAAATGATGCTTAAAAGATCTCTCCCCCCCCCAATCTTTTTAATTATTTTCATAATAATAATTCAATGTCAGCAAATCGGAAGATTAAGCTCCTGGCTTAGAGCTTGCATACCAAATATTTTATGCTGGGATGCTCAGACAGGATATTTTATGCTAGAATTCTCATCCTGTGTTTCTTATTACCACAAACAAAACATTTCTTGAAGAATGATGTCATTAGAAACATTAAATATTATAGTGTTAAGATGATGAATGTTTGGAATGGTAAAACCGCTGATATGCCTGCAAGTTCTAGTATAATTTCTTTTGTGTTGTGTCTTTCAGTGAGTGATGAATCCATGTATGAACATACCATGACTTACCTGCCTTGGCTGCCATTCCGGGGATGAGAGCTGGTGCTGGGATTGGAGCTAGTTCTATGCAACTATGCTATATGGAGAAAAATGCTGAAGGTGATATTTAGCAATGGTTGGACTCATGTATAATTAACCATAAGTTTTAGGGGAATTTGTTTTGGGTTTTTTTACTGTACACAATTGCAGATGAAACAGATGACTACTTGCTTCTAACTTGTAGCCTTATGGACACTGGATTTCACAGTGCATCAGTGCCTCTACATATAACATTACTGGAGATGTGAAAAAGGATAAGATGTATAAGATGGTAAGTTTAGAAGATGAAGTGACATGGCAAAAGAAATTTGACAGTGGATTTTAAGTGGAGCGTCTGACTGAACGTGAGCAGGGAAAAACTGAGCCAGATGACTAGGATGAGCTTCTTGCCAGAATGTGATAAATCATTGAATAGCCTTGTAAAAGAAGAAGTACAACCACCATGCTTAGGAATGCTTAAAACTAGTCCAGATGGTTGACTAATTACAATGGTAGTTATAATAGTAGTTTCAATTCCTGGAATACAATTGATTGATCAAGGAACTGATTTAGTGGGACAAAAACATGCCTTAAAGCCTATAGAAACCTAGTCTGATTACTTATCTGACTGTGGTTTGAGCAGGAGGTTAAACTAGAGACCTTGTGAAGTCCCTTCCAACCTGAGTTATCCAATGAAATAAATACATCCAATCATACAGTGAAGAAAAGAAATCTGGAAAGTGACTGTACCATTTCCTATACAGTCCATAGGCTGAAGCTCCTCTATCCCTCTGATTGCCTTTTTTCTTTTTTTTCCCCCTCTTTCTCTTACTTCTTTGATATTCATGGGCACATTAACATACTTTCCTGGGTAGCTGTGTTGTGATCCAAAACATGCTTTTTGTCCCTTTTCTGTTGTTATCCAAGAATGCTGAGATGTAAGCATGTTGTGCCAGTCACCATTTAGATTAGATCATCAAGACCAATAACTAAATTGTGTAACTGGCAGTAATGACAGAAAAGCCAATTCACTTTAGTGGCAAGGGTGCAGTCTCTTAGTACAGAAGTCAACTTAAAGACTGTACATTTTTCTCGAGATGTGGCTGTTCCACAAGGTGCTTCTTTCAAGTATGCTTTTTGCAGGCATTTCTGCAATGTGTGAGGGCGGATGGTGAAGCTACCCGTCTGCTTAACCAGCAGCTCACTTCACTCTTCTGGGGGGATCAACTGTCACTACTAGGGTAATTGCAGCAGGCATTGCTGTCTGTTAATATATCCTGACACTTAAAAGAATTAATTAAATAGAATTTCACACAAAGTAAGCTTGTAGAGTTCTCCTGTGGAAACTGTGTGTAGGTAGAAGGATTGCCTGCAGGTCATGAGAGCAGTGATGGATTTTCTTGAAGATCACAACTCCAGCTCCAAGGCTTTCGCTAGCTTACTAGGAGAATAGGGAGCAGCTCATGCAGAGACTCACTCCTTTGAAATTCAGGGCTGTGTTGCTGTGGGTCACTGAGTCTAGTTTGCAAGCCACAGAGTGAGTCCTGGTAAAGTCACTACAATTTTTCTCATTCTTTCCTCCCACAAATGTACCATGCCAGCTGCTAAAAGCCATTTCAGAAAGGGCATGGGAGAAACCTGGGAGAAGGTTTTTCTTTCTAAGTAAATCAAGTAATTAATTCTGAGTAATGCAGTGCTGCATATTAACCCTGTACAGGGTTGATGAGGTGCCCGCTTCATGTCACTGTGCCTCATGCAGTACCTGTGATGCTGTTCACATGGTCAGTGTCCCTGGTTCACAGCCTGGTTGGTAAAAGGCAAATGCAGCTCTTCACTGCTCAACCAACCACACAGCTGAATAAAATGGTCTCTTTCTCCTGCCAAAAAAGATGTACAGGTACTTTCAGCTGAGAGCAATGTACCAAATGTTAAGGGTTAGAAAAATGAAGTCTCTGCAGAGTAAAAGGCATCTGGATAATATCATAGCTATCAGATGTCTCAGAGAATAATGCAGCAGAACTCTAAGGACAAAGGCTGAACTTCTGTGCCTCTCAAGTTTAATTAGGATGATAAGCACTAGTGCAATAGTCTGATAGATGCAAGCTCTTCATTTATGTGGTCCCTATGTAATTCTGTGGAGTTTTCATATTTAGACATACCCACTGAAGCTTGGAATGTCTCACAAACTGGAATCATTCATCTTTATAGTGTTAATCATTTCAAGAAGAGTTACTTTATTAGCATCATAAACTAGATAGTCCCAGAGAGACAAATTGCTGAAAGGCTGTGGCAGAACCCAGAGGAAAATTCAGGCCTCTGAAGTTCTGTCTATGTCCTGCTTAGCACAAGTATCTGCTCCACAATGGAAGTTTTGTTTTGGGAACCAGTTGACTTTCTCTGAGGTCAGGGTGAAATGTTTGCTTAGTCTATCCTTTATCTACAGTAGCAGAGTATTTGCCCTGGTCACACATGCATTGAACATGCATATTCCCTGACAGATAGTGTGCTGGTATGTCCAACTAAAGGCTGTGAGGGAAAATCTTGGTCTATGTAAAGATATGGCACATACTTCTGCTGAAAGATTTCCTTGTAACTGCTAGCAAAGTGAAAGTGTAGTACGGAAAGGGTGCATTGTTTCAATTTCATTATACAAACAAATAAAAGTACTTGCAGTTCCATAGAATTTTAACACAGTTAATCATAAACCTGGTATTTGCATCTCATGGGCACTGAGCATTGTGTAGATATTGGAGTTGGGATAAACTGGTTTGGAAAGGTTTGCCTGCTGTAGCTATGTGCAGGGGTTAACCCTCACTCCCCCGCTCAGATGCTGGCAAAGGAAATCCTCTCAGAATCACAAAGATTGGAAGTTAGCCTATGAATTGTTCACACCTCACACTATCTTGCAGGTAGCTGCTTGCTTTGAGATGTCCCCAAAAGATCTGTTCTGATATGACTCCTAAGGCTAACTGGAGCTAGGAAGGGTTGGGTTTTTAATGCCTTTTGTACCTATGCAATTCCTAGACCCCTTCATTCATTTCTGTGAAGCTATTCCAACTTTGCCTTATGGCGGATGCGTACACTCCCTGATTCTAAATGCTGAAATCTTGGAGGCTTCTTTAATAGCCTTTCCCAAATACATAAATGTACTCATTTGAATGCACTCAACTCACATTTATGCACCAAGACAGACATATGCATAATGAGTTTCTTTCTTTAGCCCCTCCTCATGCAATGCTCACCCACATGCGCACAGACATGCATGAAAATGCACTCGTACAGAGAGTATTATTATTCTTCAGTGTCATGAAGAGCGAGAAGCTCCCGGTGTAGAACTTGGTCACCCACATATTCATACTCCATTAGGTCTCTGTTGGGCGTATTCCTCCTTGAGCAATCCAGGGGAGCAGCACTGGTGCCATGGATTCCTCATAACTAATCAGATCCATAATCTCCCAGTCAGACACTCTGCACCCCAACCTGTCTGTCTCTGTGATCTCAGTTAGGACCTGTGTTGTGCTGTCGTGTCCTTTAACTGCTTTTGATCTAAATCTGGATTGAGGGTATTTGTGTCCAGGTTTGTCCTTGACTCCTCATCTCTGATTTTCCCATGCTGTATGGATTACAGGAGTGACTGCCTTGAAAAGTAGCCGATTACAGTGGGAACAACTTCCATTTTCACATAACTGGCCCTGCCATCCCCTTTTGTTCCCATTTTATTGGCTCCTTGATATGTCCTTATGACATGTAACTGGTCTTTTGACAGTCTGTTGTCCTTACTTTTTAATTTCCTGACTTCCCAACACGTAAAAGAAACCACACATGCTCCTTGTAGGTCTCTGCTGGAGATTGTCTCAAATCGAATCCTCTCCTCTGAACAGCTTTTAAGTTTGGGAATATTCAAACCATTTAGATTTACAAAGACCCCAGCAGACTCTTAGGGAATCCAGCATCCTTAAACTGGGAAAAGTTTAATTTAAAAAGAAACCCTGTTAGAGTCAGCATTCTGCTACCGGGAGCTATTTACCCATTTGAATCATAGAGTCATTAAGGTTGGAAAAGACCTTTAAGACCATCAAGTTCAACCTTCAAACTGTAAGTTTCCTAGAAGGTTTGACGTTATATTCTGTGTATAAAATGTCATAGTGAAATACAGAGACAGAGGTACCAATGAGGATCTAAGTGCAGGAATGAAGTTGAACTCTTGTCTAGCACTGCATACAGTGCTTATCCCCACTTTTTTTTTTTTATTTGTACCTCTAACAAGGTATCTACATGACACCAGACCTCTTCTAAACTCTGTACCTGTGCTTACAGATTACACAGTGGCTTGTAACTACAGATGTTCCTAGCACAAACATACTTCTGTATTAATGGAATTTGGGGAGCAAGAGGAGCAACACTCATAGGAATGGTTGTGTGTCTCCTGGCTCCTATGGTTTTGTTATATCCTGGTTTATGACTGTAAGAGGAAAAATATTTGAGCTCTGCTAGAAGTTTATCTCTCCATATTTGTGTTGCTTTGTTTATCTTTGTGCATTACTTTGAGTTTGCATTCAGTGAAAGATAGGTTTATGGTCTCAAAAATCAAATGTTTTGTTTTGCTTTGGTCCTGGCAGCATCAAGGTGTTTGCTAAGAAATTCAAACCACAACAGATAGAAAAGACCCAGCACGTCATTTTACTCTGAATTTTGTTTAACACCTACTATTGCATAGTTATGAAGCTTTTTCTCTGAGAGACCACTGCACAGTCTGTATAGCCTCACAATAAATTATTTGACTTGTGAAAAGGCAGTAGACACAACTGTATTAAAAAGTGCTGTTAGAAATACATTGCCAAAAGCTCACAGAAATCCGTGGAACTGCATCAGTTCACATGGGCAGAAAATAGCTTTACAAATAGTTTCTTACCAATTCATCCTGTTGGCTCATTATAGATTTGGCACATTTTTCTTTAAAGTGGGAAACGAAACATAACTGATGCTGCACTGGCTATAATGGTCTCCTCAGTGTTACAGATCTTTTTGTTTGCCATGTATTTGTTTATTAGAATTCATCTTTCCTCATTTTTTTTTACATGTTTACTCCCTACGCTGAGCAACAATGGAAGCTCTTGCACAAAGGAGTGGCTGGATTCCACTGCACTGTTACATTGAGTTGGTTTGACCTCCACACTGGGGAGACTAAACCAAACATATAATTAATAATAAGCCTATATTCTCTCTAGGATTTGCTCTTTTCTTTTTTCAGTGAAAAAAACCAAAACAATTCATCAGTCATGTAAGTAATTCATGTTTGCACTGCTCCCTCATTCTAGCCCTTTGTTACCCTTATCTTTTCCATGGAAAGCTTAACATGTTATTTAGAATTTTACTTGGCTTCTGCCCTATTCCCATTCTATTTTTCAGTGTAGATGTCTGAGGGTTTTTTCTGTGTATTTTTCTCCCAGAGCATGGACAGTTTTACAGTGATCCATGCAAAGATCCGTGCATATATTTTCTTGCAAGTCCTCAAATTAAGAGATACATTCTGGATTTTGCCTTTTCTTTAGCTTTAGACTGCCATGATGAAAGAAACCACTGAGATATTTCCAAGAAAATGTCCATACCTTGAGCTGCAATGTGTGGAAAGGAGACCAAAGGGTCAAGAAAAGGTGGAGCTCCTTCCCAGGAGCAGAAGTGGTGCTTTCTGGCTCACAGCTGGCTTTGCTAGGGAAGGAAAGTGAGGACGTTTGTTTTTATCCCTTTGTTCATCAGGTTGTTCACTACTCCTTTTGAGGCATATCTGGATTTGTAGGACATTTTCTTTTCATCAAGAGAGTGTACAGAATCAAAGGGCTTTGTTACTCAGTTACTTCCACTTCCTTGGTTCCAGTTTTCAGCAAATTCAAGTGTGTCTGTGTGAAGGAGCTGTTTTGGAAATTCATAGAATTCATAGAATTGTATGCAGAGCTGATAGTGTCTTACACCATTGCCTAGCTCCTCATTGTTGCAACCTGTACTTATTTCTCTAAATGCTGTCCAGCAGAGCTATAATGAGCTTCTGCTTGAGGTTGAACTTGTTTGGAAAAACCCAAACCAAATTCTTATCCTATTTTCTAGGCTGATGCCAGCTTTTGGGTTTTTTTCTAAAACTTTTTTCTTTTAGGAGAAAAATTCTCTCTCACGTTCAACAAAGAGTTGAAAGGTCAAAAGATCACTCTAGCTTCTGACTTGCAGAACTGCTGAGGGCTGAGTTCTGAAATAGAAGCTAATGGAAGCTGTGCTTTCAGTTCTTTACCTAAGTATAGAACACTTAAGTGCTCTAAATACAAGGTGCTTAAGCATCTCATAATGGATACCTTCAATTATTAAACACCTTTATCTTGATCTTTTTAGGAATCCCCATTAAAATAGGAGTAGTAACTTATTACCTTCTCACCTCACTAGGGAAGCATAAAGAGAAATAAATGTTTTGGTGCTAATACTGTAATATTAGTGCTAATACTTTAATGTAATGCAGTACACTAATGCACATATATTAAATGTTTATTTACATTATAAATAAATGTTTTACTATAATGCCTCAAATACCATAAGGATGAACACTGTCAGAAAACTCATGAGGAAATGAAAGAAGCTTTCAGAGCAGGATTGATTCATGTGCAGCAAATACAGCTCAGGGCCACTCCCTGAATGCATAGTATTTGCTAAGTTCTCTTTGAAAGAGTATCATCTTGTCTGTGTCCGAAGTAGAGTCCCTCCTAACTGGTCACCATGTGAATAATCTTCTGGTTGTGTTTCTTGTGTATGATTTCTAGGTTTTGAACAAGTGATATGCACAGAGAGGTGTTTCAGCATCAGATATTGAGTGGGTTAGGTCCCTGGATGAAACCTTTAGATCTCTGGTACAAACCTCTGCCACTTGTTCTGAGAGTAGCTGCTGGGCTCAATGGGGGACTCCCGGGAAAATCTGCCTTTTCAGGAGGGTGGATGTAGAGGAATAGCCATTATGAGCTGCTGGGAAAGCCCTGTGAAGCCAGGAAGTGGAGAATGCTCAGTGCAGAAGGAAACTGCAGGGAATGTGGAATCCGTGATGTGAGCTGTGAGTTGTCGGTGAGCTTTAAACTGGCAAATATTGGTGGGATTTTACTGGGAATGGTAAAGAGCACACCCTTAACCTGACAGCACATTGTACTCAGTCCTTCCTTCAAACATAAATATTCCTGAGCTTTCCAAAGAAAAGGCAGGAATAACTTTTACTATCAATACAAAGAACACCCTTTTTTCCTATCTTTTTAATATGTTGGAAAATCTTGCCCTATTACAGATGACAATTATTCAGATTTCTGTTGCAAAGCAAATGCCCACGATGGAAAATTTCAATTTAGCTGAACAGCTAATGGCTAGAATTTGACAAACTGTAAAGAAAAAAATTACAAGGTAATAAGCAACCTCAGTAATAGGTGATGCTTGCCTGTAAGATTGAACAGAGTTTGGAAGTAGCATCTGCTCTGGCTTCTCTAGTGATGTTCTTACAGAAACTCTAGTAAGTTTACATCAAACTTCCTGAATCACTTCTGACTTTGCTGCAACAGAATGAAGGCAGGAACGTCATACCCTGAATTTTCTGATGGCTTGACATGTCTAACCTACATATCAACTTCTTACACTCTCCTTTGGATATTCCACTGGAATTTAACAAATGAAGCAGAGATTAATATTAATGGAAAAGTAGAAATTACCCTACATTTGTTCTCTGTTTTCATCAGGTGTCAGACACTGCAGAAAGAGACGCCAATTTATGAATCTAGACAGATTTAGGTAATTTCCTCAGTGCTTGATGGCTATAATTAAATTAATTCTGGGAATCTGCGCTGACATTTCTGCCATACTGTGAATGTGGCCTCCTAGCTCCTAATTATAGAGGTTTTCATGTTTTCTCTACCACCTAGAGTTGTGTGGGGACCAAAATCATGTTAATTTTGTGGCTGCAGTGCTGGAGAAGGTTATGCAGAGGGAAAGATCTGCCTGTCTCTAAAAGCCACCTGTAATCCTCTCAGTCCTGAACCACATGTAAGTGTCAGTAAGCATACCTGGGAGCAAGGGGACGGCATAGCTGGCCGGGCCAGGCAGTAAATTCAAGGATCCACCACCCTGTGTGGCACCGTGCCTTTGAAAATAGCACACTACTAAATAATGCATGCTGGTGTGCCAGCCAAGTTAGCCTCACCTTGTCCAGACCTGTTGGTACAGAGTGCTTTTTTGTCTGTCTGGAAGTGTTATGGGTCTTAGCAACCAGAGATGTCTCGGGCCTTGGGAGCTGAGACAGAAAAGGCTTCCAGCCATACAAACAGAAAGTGACACACTGGTCTAAGCACTGTGTTTGAACCAAATTTCTGCTGCTTTTGCTGATGTTCCTCCTAGCAATAGGAAAAGTCTCATTTCCCTAGCTATGTTGAGTGGTCACATCCTCCTGTGGTGCTTCTGAAGAATACAGTTAAGATGTATTTCAGTGTGACTCTTTCACCTCCCTTCTTTAGGTCAGTGGGATGATGTCAGAGGTGGGTTCCTTGTTAAAGATGCCCTTCCTGGGAAGGGAAGTGCTCTTTATTGGTTTCTTAGACTTTGCCTCTTAGCTTTTTCCTGTTCTCCTGCTCTGCTGATAAGATGACAAGACATTATTTTGATGATGAAATCTTCAGCATAAATACCATGACACGAACTGGTATGCAAATACTTAGACTCAGTGACACAAATGCTTACAGAAATCTTATAGGTACTAGACCTACTGATGGAAACTCCATACAGTTGCCTAGCTGTTTTCAGTGACATCCTTAACCCTTGGTGTTGTAACTGCAAGGCAATACTGCTTTCCAGGATGGACATTTACAGCCTTCCCTCTTTCTCAAGGAAAATTTTCTTTGCTGGGTGAGAATCAATGTGATCAGCCATGGGACTTTGACTATACCATGAGTGAAAAATGATGGGATCTTCCAAAGCAATGCTTGTACACAGGTGCACCTTGTTTATGTGAACAAAAGCAACTCAGGTTTTAATGTAATTGGTATTCGTGTGGATGATAAGAACAAAGGTGACATTCCTTGAGTCTGAGATCCACTATTTATCTTGAAATCAGGTTCAGCATAAATAACAGCTATGAAATGTTTCCCCTACACTGACAATGAGCCTTGATTAATAATTAATAGTATCTCTGGATGTTGAAGGACAATTCATCCCCTATGCTTGAGACATCTAGCACTGAGAAAGCTTGTCGGCATCTGTTGGGAGGGAAATCTATGATAAGACCTGGAAGTAAAATTGAACAAAGACTGAAAAATTCACTTCGCAGATCACTGAACAGTCACTGTGTAGTAATATTCAGTACTTCTTGTGTTTTATGCATATACATTAATGAAACCTCAGAACCTTCCTAACATTACTACATTTTTAGCTGGTTTTGTGTTAGATGCCTTGTCTAACCAGTGAAATAGTGAGAGACAGATGAGGGTTTGTATTTTCATTTGGGCAACTCACTGCCTGTTCAGGTTTATTGTTGAAAGCTGAAGGGGTAACTCACACATGGTCAATTAAAACTTTGGACTCACAGCTCTTAGAACAGTTCTGTAAGCATGGATTTTCTGTGAGGAAAGAGCCTTTCCTTGCTCTTGACTTAATTAAGTGAAAGGTGTCTAATGCAATGCCCAGGCTGTGGCTCAGAAGAACAAGCAAAAATATTTTGTCTGACTTCCATGGGCTTTGAAGCAGATGTCTTAAGAAGAGTTCTAGCTTTCCCGTGCTGATCTTAACCTGCAAAATTAGAAAGGTTAAAAGCAGAGAAATGTAAAACTGAGCACTTGTCTGCTAATGTTCTGCCTTGCAAATGTGCATATAGCTGAGATTTCATACTCAGCCCCATGGACACAAAAAATGATCTATTTTCCCCCTCAATGTGTTTTTCCTTTCTCTCAGATATCCAGAGAAACTGGAAGATGAAGAGACTCTCCTTTCTGTAGACTCATGGATCTCACAGGATGTGCAAGGTATGAAAAGAAAGAACTGAGCCGATGACATGGGCTCACTCAGTCCACCTCCCTGCCAACATGGGATTATTCTAAACTCTGCTTCTCCTAATGTTATTTCTAGACTAAATTTAATTTAGGGCATTCCTGCTTTTCACTTCTCATTCTAATTATAATCTCCCTATCTACCTGAAATAACCTCCATTTATAAAAAAAAAAAAAAAAGGGATGGTCTTAAAACAACAACTACAAAGAAATCAATCCCTCCTCCATGACCAGGTTTTTTTCTTTTGTTCTGGAGCCACGCGTGTAACCCGGTTAGACCTGTTCTCTTTGAATACTGAGGACTGAGCTGGCCTTATGCAAATGCTCCCAGCCTCATCTTGGTTGTTGTCGTTACAGACCCAATCAAAGGAACAGGAAGTGACCTAAAGAATTTCCCTATTGGCTGCCTGAGTCTTCAGCAAAATGTTTTAAAATTAATATCACATCCATTTATCTTCACTCCTGGGAGTCTTTAGGAGACATAACTTAGTACCTGTGTTTACTCAACCTACTGTTCTGTAAACAGTCTTCCCATTGCCTCAGTTAAGGATTTCCACTCCAGAACCTGCAGCTAAATGAGGTAAGGTGTTTGGGGTATTATTTTTTCATTAGTATTTTTTAATATACTTCTTTTATACTAACAGATATGAAAATAAAAAGAAAATGTCTACTAGACTCATGGCTACTCTCCCAAATCTTTCCCTTCACATTTTGGAACAGCAGCTAAGCTCAAAAGGCTTTTAAATGTTGCATTGAAGGCTTCTACTTTCCTATTTTGAATTTGTATCTTCCTTCCATTTAAATGGTTCTGTTGTGTTTATGTTTGATTGGGGCCAGATCTTCTACCTTTACTTACCTAGAATGTCATTGACTTTGAATCAAGTCAGCTTCATCAGGATTACTTAAAGTTTCCTGAGGGTCTTTTTTTCTTATGATGAATCTAGTAATGTTCTGGGCCCTAAATCCAGTGCTTTTGTCCACAGAGTGGTCATCTGTTCAGTGAGGCAAAGGGTGAGAAAGTGAACCTTCTCAATACCATTAGAGAGTGCTGGTGTCACAGAACTGGGGAGACCCTTTCAAAGGACGGTCTTTCTATCAGTTTTAGGGATGAGGATGTTGATGGGGACTGTGCTGATTAGAAAAAAAAATCCTAAAGTACATTTATGATTTGGCTTGGTTTTAGCCTCAAGACAATTTCTTGGCGGTTCCTGTGGTGACAGGGGTTCTGCTAGTCTTAGTCCTTTCTAAGCTAAAGCACTGCACAGAACCCGGCTCAGGCACTGGGTAGGTAAATATAATGTGAGTAGAGGCCTGCAGTGTCTTTGCCTGTTTAATTTGTTTCTTTTCCAATGGTAATTTTATTTGAATAGGACCAGAATTAGCCCCTTAAGGTATAGACACAGCTGCTTAAGTAATGGTAGAAGTGAATGTAAAGAAAAAGTTGCTCAAAATCTCTGTTGATTTTGTAAAACATGTAGTGGGCTCAGTGATAAACATTTGCATTTCACCATGTGAGATCTTTTAGGTACATACTCTTATGTGCATGTTTATAAAGTTATTTCATTTTATCAGCAATGTACTTTTGGATTACTTAACCTAAAAATATCATGTGTCACCTTAGCTTCTAAAGTATTTCCAGATATCCTTTTTTGCCTATTTTGTAGACAATGAAACCAGTTCATAATGCCAGAAATGAACCCTGAGGTGAAAGTTTCCTTTTGTGGTTTTATTTGTGCTTGTGCCATGTAGGACTGTGTTAAATGGACCTATCTTGCACTAGTGTTTCCTGTAATATGTGAAAACCTTGCTGGAAAAAAAATGCACTCCTTTAAGTTTTGTTTTTATATGAAATATGCAGGTAGCAGTTTAAGGCGCTTTTCTGACATCTGTTTTGCACAGTAGAAAATAGCAGAGCTGGAAAAGATAGCAGGTTTCTATTTAATGCAAATGCAGGAACCAAAGAAAAGAGTTGCAATTAAAACTAGAAAAACAACAGGATTAAGTTGTTTCATGAACAACTATTGGAATTAATGACAGTTTAATTCCTATCCCTTACAGTTTTCAAAGCCAGAAGTGATTGTGGTGATAACTACATAGGACTTCCTCGAATTTTTCAGTTTCCTTAAGTGACTTGAAGGAGAGCTTATCTTCTGAAAAACTTCCAATCTTGATTAAAAAAATCCAGGAGTCAAGTAATGGGAAATTCACCAGAGCTTTTTTAAGTGTTCCAGCTATTATATACCATTCCCCTAAAGATATTTTATCTCGTTTTCAGTCTGCTGTGCTCTAACTTTAACATTCAGCCATTTGATTTGGTTGTGTTTTGATGGTTAAGGTGAACTTCCCTGTGTGGCAAATTGCTGTTTCTTGTGTAGGTAGCTGGGGAAAAGTCCTTCCTTAGCCTAGTCATTGATAATTGTGGTAGTCTGTGTTCCGTTGTCTATTCCCTCTCATGGAAAAACTTATGCTACAGTGAAAACCTCTAGAACTTCAACCTGATTCACTCTAAGCTTTTCCATCCTTTAATCACTTCAGTGGTCCCCTCTAATTTTTCAGCAACATCTGCTGTGAAATTTGGATATCAGAAATGGACACAGGCTGTAAGACCAGCAGTGCCAAACACAAAGGGAATATGACTTAATATACTGGGAGTTCAGGGTTGGGGTTTTTAAAGTGTGCCCAAAGCTTTCTTGGAGGCATCATCTTCAAGATCCCCTTTTCGCCTTCAGGCAGAGATGAGGTTATCATTAGGAGAGTTGTTGTTGTTTGCTTGCCTTTTTTTTTTTAATAATTATTATTTGGTTTTGTTTCTTTTTCTAGTCCTAGTGTCATTTGTAAAGCCTCTAAGGATGGTAACAAGGTATATTTTTCCCAAACCATAGTAGTAAAGAATCTCATATCAGACCAGAATAATGCTTTGTTTGTGCTGGCAGCAATTTATAGGTGACAACAATACATATTACCCTAGTTGTGTGAGATCAGGTACTAGAATGGATCTGTTTAACATGGGATATTATTACCCTTTTGTCACATGAGGGAATACACTGTGGTCTTGCCATAGTAATTGCATATTACTTCACAAATTATCAGGGTGTTGTGAGTTTTCAGCAGTGGTGTATGCAGACAATAGGACAGTTGGACAAAGACAAAATTAAATCATCTGGCTCCCCCTGAACTTCATTTTTTTCATTCCCAATGAGTTTGGTTGTTAACATCAGTACTTGTTCTGACTTGGAGGTGCAAGGTGACAAATTGCAATGGCGAGGGATTAAATTAAGAAGTAAAATCATCCAGAGACAGACATGAAGAGAGTATAGAGAGGGAAAAGTAGGAATTTTGTAGGTGTGTCTGTGTCCAGACAGGACTGACATGTTAGCCTGTTGCCTCTCCCATAACAATTTGCACCAAAAAAAAAAATCCCTGCAAGGATGAAATTCTACACCAGCTGGAGAAGTGACTATTTATGTACAGCTCTCACAGAAGAGGATCAATGATTTTGTTGCCCCAGTGACCTCAGATAGCTGCCCATGAGCCACGACAACTTTTCAGAACCGGCGCGTACCTTCTCTCCCTTGTTCACCCCTTCTTACACTCTTCTTTTACAAATACATCTAACAATCTCAGACCACATTCAGTCTTCTCCCAGGCCAGAGTTCCACTTCCTGCAGTGCAGAGTGGTTCTGTTCTGTGGAATCTACAGTGATGTGCATTCTGTTGCTGTTCACTTGCTTAGATTCAGTTCCAACATGACTCTCTTTTGGCAATATGATGGACACCATCTCTGTGAACTGGAGCAACAACCGTATGGAGAAACAGGCTGGAAAGTGGGTGCTACAGGACAGACCTGTCTGCGCTAAAAATTGGTCAGGGTGCTGACACTGAGCTACAGACAGAGATGAAAGACACCTTCTTCTTCTGGTGGTAATGTGACCATCCTCTCTAGGATTTTCTGTGGTCTTGCAGTGCTCTCCTGCTCGTCAGCCTTCTTACAGCTGTGAAGTAGGTATTCTTTCTGAGGACTAGGCGTTCCTGTGGCAAGCAGCACATGAAAAGAAAAGGGTCACAAACTTAATTGTCAGTTATGTTAATGACACATGATGTCAGGATGTGGTAGAGCCAAATAGAAAGACCTTGCTGTACGTGAGGAAACGAACAGAAATGCTAACAATTTTTGTAACTTGCATAGTTTGTGATGCTCAGTGGAGTTAAGTCTCTGCCTAGGCTCACAGCTAAGTCACTATTGAACTTTCAAACATAAACTCATGGAGTTTTCTTCCTAATAATAAATACCTTGTGAGCACCAGTGAAGTCCAACACTATCTTCAGCAAAGCGTGCTGGCTTCAGCCAGCCTAGTGCTCAAGGACGCTTCAAGATCTCTAACCATAAATGTCTGCTTCTCTTTCTACCTGTCTCTGCCTTCATAACACTCTGCAGCTTACATGTATTTTGACCCCTGTGGAACCAAGGATTTATTTCAGCAAGTTTTCAGGGAAAGGGTACATTGCAAATTTGGTAAGGGTGAGATTCATAAGCACGCTGCTGATATAGAAAGGGTAAGCAGAGAAGGATTTGTTCACATATCTGATATATGGAAAAATATTAATTTGATTCCTCTGGAAGTCACCAGGATTCTTTCTTAGTATGAGACCTGTTTTGAGCTCTGCTGGTGCAGCTTGCACCAAATCCTTCACTGAATGCCTAAAATACTTGGGACATTTTTTGGTCATTGGTCTATAGACGGACGAGAATGAGTAAACATGGAGTTATGTAGCCAGTGGAGCAATCAACTGACATTTGGCATTTTGTGTGTCTCCCTCTGAGGAAGAGCCTTCAAAGGCTTCGTTTCCAAAAGCTGACATGGCACATGGTTACCCATTCCTCTACTGTTCTGGTGAAGTGCGCTGCACAGGAAAGAGCAGAAGTAGTAGATGAAACAGCTAACTGAAGCTAGATAATCACTGGTTATAGACCAGTAAGATGGGACAATAAAAAAGAACTGCTCAGCAGTGGTGAAAAGAAAGTCATTCTCCTTAAAGGATCTGCAAATGTGGAATAAATGTTCCTGCCTATTCTAGAGGAAGGATACAGACATAAGCACTTGAGGTATTTCCTCAGCTTACAGTCAGATGAAGCCAGAATAATCTCATGAGCCCCTACAGATCTGTAAGAATTAAGCAACTGTGTCTAAAAATACGCTTTATTGTCCAAATTTCTAGTGCTGTCATCATCAGAATTGTTTTTGTTTTTTTAAAACTGGGGTTTCTTTCATCTAGTAGTGAGCAAGTTAGTCATTTATATTGCTATATAATTAATGAACCCATGTAACACTGCCGAAGATGCTATGGTCAGGAACCAGACTAAGTCTATGATATAATGATTAATCCCAAACTTTCTTAATTATTCTTACTGAAACATATAATTGTTATTACACAAGAGTTTAGAAGCATCTTGGTGATGCACTTTCAAAGTATGCTTAGTTAAGCAATTGTCTCATAGGTTGGCATGGCTATGGAGGGGCTTTATCAGAGAGTCAAATTCTGACACATTCAAGGGTGCTGTTGTCATCTCTTTAGCAGTGGGATCGAATAACACTAATATAAAACAGACTTGACTTGCAATATTCCCAGGCAGCTGCCCTGACTGGAGGAGGAAAGATGAAAAGGTTTTAGAAGACTGAATGAATTGATGATTAGATGAGGAAGATATCCTTACAGACTTACCAACAGCAGCAAGTGAAAAATGAAATAGATATCATTTTCCTTCATTTAGTGACTTACCCTCCTCAAGACATTTTTTTGATGGAGCTGTAATACTTTGTAAGAACAGGTAGAAACTTATCTTCCTTCTTTAAAATCTGAAATGATTAAATGTTTTTGGATGATAGTCAAATTGCAGTCAATCCAGTAAACTTTTCTTCGTCTGCCTGTAGCCACTCACGGTACACATTCGCTCCCTCAGACATACATGCACATCCTCTGCAGGCTTTCTCACTTCATTTCTTAAAATAGCAATTCACATCTTTGCCCTAATTTCACCCAATTTTGTTCGCTAATCTGAATAACTCCATTTAGCTTTTTCAAATGTAAAGCTATTTGTATTTGGAGCATAGGTGTATGTTGTCAGTAGGTATGAGTGGCTAACGTCATCCCACAGCAAGCACGGAGCTGCTTGTGCCACAAGCCCCAGCCTGAGCTTTCTGTGGCTTCCACACCTGGTTTTGCCCCGTGCCACAGCAGTTTTTCTTGCAGAAACATGTGCACAACCTAAGAGCTGGTGTGGCCAGGGCTGCCGTTCCTCAGACCCTTGTCTCTAGCAGCAGCCAGGCTGGAGGGATGCACATACTCCAAGGTGTTAACATAATTAGGGCTACTATCCATATGAAAAGCTAACAGAGCTTTAGAGCTTTAGTCATTTAGAAGCAAGGAATTAGCTATGACACATCCTCACTATTAAAAATCTTATGGAGATTTAATCATTAAAGATAAAAAGAAGAAAAAACTCCCCAGCAGCTGAAAATCGCTCTTCTAAGGATCTCTGCTAACACTCCCTTCCTAGAACAATGTGAAAGTGAATATAATTCACATGTTAATAAATCTCCTTTTGAAGAAAATGGTTGTTTGAAATAGTCCGGAAACACTTTTTATTGGATTTGTTGGTGGAACCTGTTCCAGTTACCTTGAGGACTAAATGAGATATATACCTGTAAGGGGGAGCAAAAAGAAATGAGGGAAATGAACTTTTTTCCCATGTCTCTGACTCCTCCAGCCTCTATCATAGATAGCAGCAACAAACTCCATGGTTGCTGTAAGATGTGACATTCTTGTGCCACAGATAGATACTTTAGGAATATGGGTTTGTCTGGTTTACTGGTTACAGGCTTATGGTGGTGTTTGAAAGAAGCTTCCTTCGCCAGGTCAGTTGGTCTGAGTGAATAGAAGGCAAAAATAAAAGAGAGAAGGGGAAATATGAAACAAAAATTGGAGAGAAAAAAAAAGAGAAATAAAAAGAGAGGAAGAGAAGTGAAAAAGGAGAAACAAAATCACAAACTTCATATTCTAGGCATCATTTGAGACATTCAGATCTGGCAGTCAGCAGAGGCTGTGTTTGAGGATTACCATGGTGAGGTTCTGCAGAGGGTTCCCTAGTGACCATGTACACAACAGCCATGTCACGCAAGTTTATTGCTTCCAGTGCAGCTGCTCTGTGGTGACCTGACTGCCTGTTTGCAGTAATATCTTACTTTGGTGTTTGGCATTTTCTGTCTTTTATAAACAATTCTACATAACAGGCTGAGTTGCACTTTTGTCACTTGGACAACATGAATATAGTATTTTACACGTCAGTTGATTGAGATGAGGATCCTCCCTCTCTGTTGCTAAGAAACTCACTTCTTAAAATTCCTTTCTTTCAAAAGGAAAACAAACAAAAAAAGAAAGAAAAGCCTTGATATAGTCACAGTTCCACAGAACAGAAATCTTGAATTTCAGCCAGCACTACTTAGGTATTTCTAACTCATTTTCAGGATCACATATAGGTCAAGGGCAGCTTTTTTGATTTAATAGTTCAGCTAATGAAACATTCAGATCTCTACTAGGCACACAATAGCCATGATGCACAGAAGAACCTTGGTTTCAGCCTGAACAGGTCTCATTTTAGTAGAAAATTCTTTCCCATCTTTAATACTTTTTCATTGCACTCGAAACCCCCATGATCATCCTAACTCATCTGCATGTTGAAATTTTTTGCTAGAGATGTGATGCAATGGATAGCAATGGAGCCTGAGCTGGAAGATATGAGTTGGACTGACTTGTCTATTGACTTGCGATATGACTTAAGCAAATCATCTCGGCTGTCTCAGTTTTCCCATTTGTAATAAAGAGGCAATGCTAATTCCTTCACTTCTGTGTTTTGTGCTATTTACTCCTCTGCTCTCTGTGTAGACTCTTCTGCTCTATGATTATCAGTGTTTCAGGAGTTCTTCCATCACTGTAGATGTTCTTATGGTAGGTGAGCCCTGCAGGCTTAATTTTCAGAAGAACTTAAAAGTAACCCAGTTCCCAGCTGAGTACCTAATTCTCATGGACTTCATTTTTTGGTACTTTTTTTTTTTTAAACAGTAGATCAAGGGTTGGGGTGAATGTGGGTTCATATGGGAGAGCAAACCCACCCAGCGCTTCAGGTTTTCTTTCTCTCTCAAGAAAGCTCCTTTACTGTATGCAGTTCATTTGTTGCTTTTTCCTGCTGGTTTTTGAACCCCCGTGTCTCAGCTGGCTTTTCTTCTTGTGTTTTGTACAACCCCTTCTCTGACTGGAGTCTTAGAACAGAGCATTCCTTTGACCTGCTGAGGCTTCAGCTGATGGAAAAGTACGGCACCGAGCTCTCCTGCAGCACCAGGCTGTTCTGTAGCAAAGGACTATTTATGAAGCAGGAGAGAGTTCACCTAAGAATCCAAAGAGTACATTTATACAGAACTGAATGGGAAAAGCCGGATCGTCAAACCGGCCCAGGCTGTTGAGGCAGATGCCTGGCTTTGCTCTTTTGTTTATATTCCAACAAATCAAAGCTGACCTGTGTTGTTATCAGAGTGGAGCAGCAGGTGCAAAAAAATAATTCTGCTGCCAACTCAAACGAAAGGGTAAGACTAATACCCTCTGGGAGGTATTGAGAAGATAAGGGAGAGCCATGCCAGCAACTGAATTAACGGCTCTATTTACGGTGGGTTTTACTTAATAACCTGCTCCTAACACCGACACATAAATACTCCTTTGTATTGTTTCACGCAACCACTGGGGAAATCAATGGGAACAGGATGGGCAACTCGCACTGTGCCAGGTGGGAAGGAGCTATGCCATGGAAGAGTTGCTTCTCTTACCACAAGGAGGAAAGAGGAGGAAGCTACTCTCAGCTTTTACAAAAGCAGGGAGATGTTCTTTCCCCCATCTTCTTGCCTTACCTGTAGAAGATAGTGGCAGAGCGAGGAAACTTCATTCCCCCAATTTTCTGTTTGCTTTTAATAAAGGCAGGGAGCATAAATGAGCCCCAGCCTGTATGTCAGCTACTCCCCCTGTGCCATGTGGCTCTGGGAGGCTCAGGGCTTCCTCCAAGTCCTGAGTGTGTGGGACAAGCGAGCCTGCTACACCCAGAGGTGAAGCAGACAGGACAGCTCCTGTGCAGCCAGTGGAGTGGGATGCCAGGGCAGTGGTCTTGCAATCTCTTATTCTTTATACAACAAATACAACCTGAAGAAACTGCATCGTTATAGCTGGGCTCCCAATAAATGTTTACCAGCATGCAATGACAGTCAAAGCAATGGTCTGACAGCAGGTTTTTGTGAGCTCCACTGAACTAGTTCAGTGATAGCCACCTGTCTGGGGACCCTTTCCTGTGCAAACAGCTGCCTGCCTTGGGAGACTTGGTAGTTTAGAGAGGAATGCAGGGCAAGCAGGCACCCTGGTTGGAGTTGTCACACAGATGAATCCCAGCTTGGCACCAGCCAACGTGGCTAACCCAGGCAGAGGAGTTAAGAGCCATATAAACCCTCCATGTTGGCTGCACACAATAAGCCTTCCCACCATGAGCCCTGTACTGCCTCTGCTGTGTCTCATCCTTGAAACATCTTTTTGCTCTCCTGACAGCAAAAGAGTGTGACCAGGCTGTGCTTGGTCAGGGAGTGTGTTGTAATAAGAAATAAACCCTGTTGTTGCCTAGGCTAGTCCTACAGCAGGTTACCTAGTTTAGGGTAAAATGCTTTACACTCAACTTTCAGATTCCTTGTTCACGAATTTGTGCTGTTCTCCTTATATATTTAATGAAGAAACACAATTTGTTGATTGACTGAATCAATTCATATAAAATATGGTAGTCCCAATGAGAAAATTTGCATGTTCCCCAAACCTCTTTTCTGGTTTTGGTCTCCATCCTATGTTCCACGTACTGTTTAGTTCTCTATCAGAAACCAGATCCAATGAGGGAACCTGCAGTTTCCAAACCCTTTATAAAAACAAAACATATGAAATAGAGTTAACAGAAAGAAAAAGAGAAGAAAAAAAAAAAGAGGTATTTTTATTTTGGAAGTAGGTAAATTAGTTGTTATTACTGTTGAAAACCGGACTTGTCCCATAACAAAAGAGATATGCTGGTGGTGATAGTGGTTAAAATAACCTTCTCCAAGAAATACTGGGTGCTGCAGCAGCATATGTCAGAGTCTCTATATCTGAGTGGATGTTTTGTCAGGAAACCTTCAGCACCTAGTGAGAACCAAACATGACTACAAACACATTTGTTATTGTTATTGTCATCATTCACTAACAACTGAGCAGCTACACAGGCTACATCTATGTCGCAGAGCGTGGAAAGCAGTGCCCCCGATACACTGATAGCCTTTAATGCAATGCAAGGAGAAGCTGTCATGGAAGGTAGAGGGAAGTGGTTGGGGAATTAGAGCCAAGGGAAAAGGAGAAGGTGTCAGAACATGATGGTAGTATTTTGTTAGCTGATGACATTCTTGCCTAATTATAGACATGTGGCTCGTCAAGCTACAGGGGCATCTAGAGCACTTTTTGGCCATTTGTATATTTAGTGTATTGTAAGCAAAAGAAAGCAAAAGATTAGGGAGATGAGATGGCCCCTGGTTAGAGGAAGGATGTAGCAGAGAGATAGGAAGGACATGAAAGGAGGCGTGGAGTTGTTCCATGAGGTGTGGTATTAAGTGCCAAAAGAAGAATAAAGAGCAAAGGCAGTCTTTCCCGTTACTGTCTTCTCCAAGACTGTATCCCTGAGGCTAGACTGAGGAATCTATGGCAAATGATGTCTATATATTCAGGAAAAAGAGCCGACCCAAATTCTCCTGAGCTTGCTGAGGTGATGCAGACAGCAATGCAAGGAGTGCCATATGCCAAAGCTGTGTTTTGCAGCACTAACTCTGGAAAAGGAAAAAAAAGCCTGCTTTTTCCAGTTTTTAGTGGATATAACTTCTTATTCCAAACCTTCTAAGGATCTGTTAATGCAAAAGTGACAGGAATATTTATCACAAGAAGTCAAACCTTTTCCTGACTTGCTTTTGTCTTAGCTCTATGGCTAGCAGTTCTACTAACAATACACTGATCTGAGCACAGATCTACTGCAAGAGGAGAATGAGCTTTCTGACAGTAAAATGAATGGCAATATTCTTCTTTTGCCATATTCAAAAACCAGTGGCATGGCAAGAAGAGGCACATCTAGCCTGTGATGTGGCAAGGAAGCATGGATCCCAATCACTGGGTCCTTGTTGAGTGGTAGGCTCCAGTTCATTGTTTCCTCTGCTAAGGTCATAGAACTGTGGGTAAAATTTGCAGAAGTAGCAACCTTTAGCAGTTAGCACAGTCAGACACATCTGTGCCTTGGGGACTGTCTGTTCACAATTGGTCTTATGTTTACTTCTGATTTAGAAAAACAAAATCTCTTTTAAAATCCTCTCTTTTTTTCATTAGTAATAAGTAGCTTGAAAATTGAAGTTAGTTCATAGGAAGATTGTTGATTGTGAGAAGAGGGGTCAGAGAAAAAATAACCTATGCATATCAGCAAGGAAATATTTTTTTTTTTCATTCATAAAGTGAACTTTGTTCTCCCTCAGAAAAAAGAAAGTGAACTATCGTTTTGTCTTCAAATTACATCTTTAAACGAGAGATAAGAACCAAACCCAAACCCTGGAGCAGAGGGATAGCTCAGATACAGATCTAGATCCTAACTTTTCTACCCAAGCTTCTCTTTAGTTAAAATATATATGCAAGATTTTGAGGCATCCATATGAACATGTTAAAACAACCACCACATATCTCTTACAAAAGTTGCCTTGTAGTGCATCATGAAAATCAGATCTTTAGTAATAAAAGATTCCAATCAAGCTTTATTTGATTTTGTTTGTCATGATCCTATCTGTAATGTAGGTAAATATTAAATGCTTCTTTTCTATTCATCTTCCTTTTTCTGGTCTTTCAGTTTACCTTCATGTTTACATTTAATATACAAGGTTCAAAGAAAACAAAAGAATAAACCCAACTTTTCCTTTCCAAAAGCCCACAACAGTAAATGATCAAGGTCTTGATGTAGTCTCTGAAAGCTCACCAAGCACATGCAAAGGAGGGTTTATGCATACGAACCACAGCTGTATACACCAAACATATAGAAGCAGAGGAATGTGCAGTTCAGAGAGGTGTGGAAGCAATAAGATTGGCCTCAAAGCCCCAAACCAGACTCCTGAATACAATGGGGTTTGGAGATTATTTAGAAAATGTTCCTATAAAAATGATTCCTTGAACTTCACACTCACAACATGATTCAGTAAACACATTTTGTTACTGTGGCCCAAAAGGTACATGTGATAGACCGAAAATGAGATGCATCAAATGCTCAGTACACTGTACAACACACACTGAGTGTAATCATAGCACTTCTTCATAGGAACTTGGTTCAAAGTTTTCAAAGAGTTTGGAAAAAAATGTATGAGGTCTGTTCGCAGTGATATTAGTGGTGAATCTTGAGGTCATCATCACTCAAGCCAAGCTGCACAGGCTGTCCTCTGAATGGTGCCTTGAAGGTCACAGCAAAGTGATCCAAAGCTGAGCTTTTTGTTGTGAAGTGGATCCCTGTCAGGAATCAGCCTGCAGATGAGCTCTTCCTTTTGAGACCTCGCTCTGCTTTTAAGCACTAAAACAAAGGGGTGGAAACAAAGTGTGCATGGCTCCCTGTGGATCTACATGGCCAGAAGAGATCCTGACACACTGCAGAGCAGGTCATATCTGAAAGTGAGCTGTGGCAGGGATGATATCTTATCTGGGATTTTGGCAAGGATGAACCTGAGGCATTTGCAAAGTAGAGAGAGAGAGATCAGAGGGCAACCTTGGGGTCAGCCATAGCTGTATGTATAGGCAACATTGGCTCAGAGTAAGACCCTGGAGCCTTTCCACATTAAATGAAAGGGGGGGAAAAAAACCCAAACAGAAGACCCAAAGCTCACAGTAGCATGCAAACAGGCTCTTAACATTCATATATTCAGTTTGTGCCTGCCCTTACCCCCA
The DNA here is from genome assembly GCA_013396975.1 of Bucco capensis. Taxonomy (NCBI): domain Eukaryota; kingdom Metazoa; phylum Chordata; class Aves; order Piciformes; family Bucconidae; genus Bucco; species Bucco capensis. The sequence goes on along the minus strand of VWZO01020238.1, from coordinate 96,985 downwards.
CTGGAGATGTAAAAGAGGTGGTTGGAATGCAAAGCAGCTAATTGATCATATACATTACAAGTACAATGCATTTATGGTGGTGAAGTAACCAGATGTGTAAAGCAGGTCCACCTGCTTGGTTGTACACCTCCTTTGCTTTAGTGTCTTGAAGACTTTTCCCACTGGGTTGTCTTTTGATTTGTCAAGAAAAAGATTAGGATCCAGATTCTGTTCTTCTGCAGCTGCAGTTATTAGCCAGTATCATTTATTTTAGATTGCTCCTCAAGTGCTTGACTGTAATCCAAGGCACAGTAATGATCTAAAATATTTAAAATACTCTGTAGATACTTGTTCCATAAAATGCCAGCCCTGAAAAGCAGAGATGCTGTCTTCACTGTGTACATAACATACTTCAAAGAAAACAGGCCCAGGTGAAATCTACATTTGAAGTTCAGCCATGATGGTAAAAGGGGAAAAATGGGGAAGGATCCCATAGGTAAATAAGCCAAAAGAGATCCACCCTTTTGGACATGCCAGAAGGGGCTGCACTGAGCTTGTCTCAGCTAGAAGTCACTCTTAGCCTTTGCATAGCTTACGGGTAGAGTCATAGCTTAATAGTTTCACTGAGTTTTGCCTTAGACATGTTTTTTTTGTGTGTGTGTTTGCATCGAGTACATAGCTTTACAAGCCAGAAGGCTGTAGCCCCTTTCCCTATGGGCTCCTCACCCCCTCATGTTTGCAATGTTTTCCCTTAGTTCAGTTCAATGTTATAACACAAGCAGCTGTTGGAACAGTCACTCTAGCTGGAGAGCTGTAGGATTCACTCCTTTTTCTGCTTATTTGTCTTTCAAACTGTGTTCAGGATTTTACTGTCATTGACTATGACCTGTTCTTGAAAGAGTCTGGTTCAAAGAAAGGAGAAACTCATTATCTGGATGTTAAGACTCATCGAGTCGAATGTGGAAATGGGGATCAGCGTAATTTATTTTCAGAGCACACCTGTAGTGCAATAAAATAATTTGCATAGAGTGCACTATGCAGTGTTCAAGGTTCAAGGATTTGTAAATATGTTTTTCTGCAATGCTGGATTTGCACCATGGGTAGGCCATAGCTCCTTGCTTTTTCTATTACCACCATTTACTCAGAGTAGTCCAGGAAGGCAAGAAGAACAAAGCAAGTGATCTCTTGTTACTGCCAAGTTACTGGATTGTAGCTCTTTCAAAGCTCCTCCTGTCTCCAGTGAAAGCTTTCACTAAGAGAGACCTTCAGGGTTTGGTCTTCAAATCCTACCTGATATATTGAATGTAGGTGAAAGGTTTAATTTTGTTGTTGAATCCATTGCTTCTCATAGGACTCTCTCTAGAAAGAACATTTGCTCAACACGAGTACACAGCTGTCTTTGACCTTGCTGATTGAGTAAAGTGTTACGTGCTTCCTCTCATAACTGTGCAATGCTCATAGTAGTGCTGTAAGATTATACTCCAGAGACAGATCCTTTGCAGTGGAAAAGAGTGGAAATATGTGTATGGAAACCTTCAATGCATACACAGAGAGGCATATATGTGTATCTATCTGCATATAAATACATGTGTGTATATATACATAGGATGTTTCATGTGTGCTTTTGTTTATAATGTGCCATGTCTTAGTAGAGAAGCAGATCCCAAGATCTTGATATTGTTTTGCAGAATCTCAGCTCAGCTAGAATCCCTTTTTAACATGGCTTTCTGAGGAAATGAGGCTTTTGTGGTTGTTCTGCCTGTGTGTTGGCTTTTGCATTTGGCCTGCACTAGTCGTTGAGTTTAATTAAATTTGGTCCAGGGGAGAAGTCTCAAAGATATGAAGTTCTTGCAAGATTAATGAAAACTGGCTGCCAAGTACAGGAGGAAAATCTATTAATACTCCATCTGAAAGAAAGAGTGAAGCTTGTGCTCACTCCTTTGAGACAATGAGATATTATGAATGCCCCAACCGTGGGAAAAACTTCAATCAGTGCTCACATCTTACTAGACACCGGAGAATCCAACCACAAGATACACGTTCATAGGAAACTAGGCTTCATTAGTTCCACTGTTCACTTTGATACATGGCATGTGATTAAAAGAAAACTGAACATATTATGTCCTTCCCCTTGAGGCTTCACACCCCTTAACCAGGTTTGTCTGTACACAAGGGAGATTTGAGGATTTGGTCCTAAACTATTGAAGAGCACACCCCTTCCAATATCCTGACTCAAAATCTTTCTAAGTATGGGATGAGACACTGCTATAAGCATGAATCTGCCATGAACTTGTGTCCAAGAAAGGCATATGTAGGATGAGATGGAGAAAATCATGGTTTAGTTTTGTAGGGAAAATATTCTTGAGCATGATGCTGTACACTTCCAAGCAAAGGCGTGGAGGTTATATTAATAGGACTTTATACCCACCCTGAACAAAGTGCTGAAATTATTTCCAAATAAGGAACACCCTTACATTAAGATAAAGGAGGTGACTCAACAATTTTCAAGTCACCAAAAAACCCAGTACCTTGAACAATACACAGAACTTTGGGGAAGTTTGGGTTAAAGCTAAATCCAGTCCTCTTCCTGTGATTAATGTCATATTGCAAATTGTTCCTCTCATGCACAATTGTTCCTACAGGTAATATTGGAAATCAATTACATCATCTGTTAAACTGTAATGGAGGAAGAAGATTTTAAAGGAAACCAACTGAAGTCCAAATCTAGGGAAGAGGCTGTCAGAATGCCTCTTCTCAGAAGGTCTCTAATATGCATTGGCCTTGGTTATTGCTGGGGGGAATAACAATGAAAAACACAAGATTTGCTTTTATTTAACTCTCCATAGCTTCAGCTGCTGAATCAAAGTGTTATAGGGTCTTTTGGTTTGGAAATTCACCTGATTAGTTATGAAGAGGGAAAAATGAGTTTACCTGAACTGGATTTTCAGGGCAAAATCACACAGGAGCTCGAACACAGAAATCATTTCAGTTCATCTGCACTCATTTTCCCATACATGTTTTTATTTTCACAAGGATCAGGTATGAAAATGATGTAGAATTCCAGAAACTGCAGAAGTTGCAGAAGGCAAAATCACATAATGCAGTACCTGAAATTCTGAGATAGCTTCTGAAAGTGGGACTTTAGATCAATAAATTGAAATTCAGTGTTAAGAGCATACTGCAATTTAAAAAAAGAAGTGAAATTACCCAACTAAGTTCCTAAGGGTTTGCTAATCCTCGAGATTTGTAGTTTTCCAAGGTATTCAGCCTCACCTCTATTTGACACTGTAAAAGGTCTTTATCATTAATACTTCATTCATTCAAACCTAGTTGTCTTAAATGATTAAAAGCTGAGTTAAATAACTTGTACAATCCTAGAAGTGTATATATTGACTGTCAAACATGTCTTATTGCTTACAAGTTCTTGTATGTCAAGTATATGAGATAAATTATGTTAATATTTTATGCTGAACATCTTTATAATCAGTATGATAAATTTAAATGCTTCCTTACATTTTCTCCCTCACAGCACTGAGTCACTTGGCTTTCACATGGGACTGAAAAATATTTTCTCTTCTAATATGCAGAGATTTCCTGACTGATAGTAACAATCATCTTTTATTTGGCCAGAGTGGGACAACAGCTGTCTCTCTTCGTTGTGAATATTTTATACCTCTACATATCTGCTATCAAAAATTAAATTATCCTTGATGGTATTCACTGTGTCACAGATTGGATAGAATTGAGAGTAGAAAGCAACTGTTAAAACATCATTGCCATTCTGCATAGCTACCAAAAAAAAAGGCCCTGAGCTGGGTTCTACTATAAAGCACCGTTCTGTGGGATAAACTTCCTTTTAACTTCCTTTTAAGGAAGTTTAAGCGGTTCTCAGTAACCTCTCTCTCCCTAAATATATATTTGAGGTGGAGGAGAGAGACACAGACATGTCTATTTTGAAAGTTACAGAAAAGACAGTGGAAAATACTAACCCAGGTCATTTTCAGGCTGTTTGTTATAACCAAGGCTGTGAGTGTTTCTCTGGACCCCTTGCACCAACAAGGTTGCTGCTAGGAGCCTGTAGGGGTCAGGCTGTGCTCTTCTTGGCCTTGGTGGGCAAACAGCCCAGACAAGTGATTTCAGCTTTCACAAGTCCAATTTGTATCTCATCTTCTTTTTAATTCCCTGGTGAAGTCTAGCTGCATGCAGATGCCATCCTGATAGCTGACATTGTGGTTTTACAGGCTTTGTGCCTTTAAATTTAGAATATTGTTGAAGAAAGAGTTGGATTTCTTTTTCTGTTTATTTATGTAAGAATAGCAATCTGAAGTCTTTCTAATAGTTCGCAAATGGTTTTCCCAAACTCTTGAAGAATGGATATGGCTATTATGCATATTTTTAAATATACCTTTTTTTTTTTTTTTAAACTTGGCAACTTCAAACTAAAAGGTCATGTAAAATATCAAGAGCACCTGGAATGGTGGAATCACTGGAATGATGAAGCATGTGATAAATATGTGACCTTTTCCTAAAATGTCATAGAAGTTGGGGTTTTATTAAAGCATAAATAAAATAAAGAATTTTACTCACAATGCTAATGCTAAGATAAGCAGAAAGGAAAGGCTTTGTCACTTTAAAGAGGGACTGCTGTGCTGGGGGGCAGTGTCCCTGCAGAATTCTGTTTCTCTTACAAGGGCTGTCTCCTGTACAAGCTCTTTGACTGTCTGATTTTTTGGTGGCTTGAAATGTATGATCTGTGCTATTTGCTCCTGAGCAGTGTTACATACACTGCTGACACAGATCTGATAAGAAACTGGGTCAGTTGACAAGATATTCCCTGTAACATTACCTCCCTGTGCCATTAACATGTGCGTCCTCCTGAGTGAGGGAGTTTCTGAACACGGCTTGTTGATGACTGGGTAGTTTCATTGGCAATTATTGGAAAGTCTTGTATCTCTCCTAAAAAAAAAAAAAAGAAAGAAAAGAAAGAAAAGCATGTTTAAACCACATTAAATGAGAATAAAAATATAACTCTTCAGTATTTCATGTCTGGGAGCTTGGCAGTTCTGTGTAGCTCTGTCAGGAGCTTTGCCTTTTCGTTCGCCTTCTGTTCTGATTACAGATTATTCATTTATGGTAGGAACTTGCTTCTTGCATATGCAAATCAATCATGGTAATGTTTATCGTAAGGAGACTTTGTGGCAGTGGAAAAAGGGTTGTGGTAACATGTTCTTGATTTCAGTTGTATCTTCTACAAATGGAATAGGCTTCCTCACTTCACCTTAACAGATTTTAGGGGTTATTTTTTTGCCTTTTACCTCTTGCACTAGACACTGCTCGCTAAGCAAGCTGTTTGGTTCACTTCCAGATCATGATTTTGGAAGGAGCTGGCAGAATGAGTATCAATTCCAGCAGCAATCTACTCCACCAGCAGCCTTCCTGGACAGATGGCTATTCCACATGTAACGGTAGGAGGAATCCAAGGGCTCTAAGCCATGTTTCTGGGGGGAGGCACGGAGGAAGGGGTATGCACATGTCTTATTTTTCACTAATCCTAATCTGCTGGAGTTTTACTTCTCATGAGAAAAATTTTCATCTCTTTATTTGTAAAAAACTTCACAGTAATTTTCTGAAAATGACCAACTTATGGTTAATTTATTTACTGGTTCTTTTTCTTAAATTGAATTTAGTGGTGTTGAAAGTGCCAAAAATTCTTTCTGCTTACTTCAAATTTTTTTACCTTTTACCTTTACCCCTCATACCTTTTCTGAACCAACATTACTTTTCAATATAATCACCCCCCTGGCTTTCTAGCTGTGTAGTCTTCTTGCTTCTTTACTGTATTTACTTTTTAAACTCAAATTACTAGATAGCTTTTTAATTAGACTGGCATTAAAGCAGTGAATAGCTTATGATCTGAGAACATGTCTTTTTCTTCATCTTACTGTTTTCTGATTATATGGCTGTCTGTATAAATATGTCTTCATAGATATTCTCTCTCAAAATAAAATATAGGTACAGACATATATCTCTCTATATATAGTGTTTTTAAATTCTTTTCATCACTCAGTCAACAGGTAAACATTAAAACCTAAGGAGACAAACACACACTACAGTTGTCCTTCTAATACAAACAATGCTGCAACAAAACTGACAATGCAAGTTCCTACCCAGTGAAACTCTTGTTCTTTTTTATATGTAATTGCTAACTACACAGGAACGTGTAAGCGTGCACTTAATCAATGTGCCAACCTGTCTGTAACAGCTTCATGAGGAAAAAAATCCTGGCTGAGTTTCACATTGCATAAGATTTTATGAAGGGAAACTGTAGGATGTGTTTTCATGTTTCCAGTGTGACACTCCTCAGGATTCACATTTTAGAGGGACAGGAAGCAAAAAGCTCGGACTAACATGTACAATCACTTCCTTTTACCTAGCTACTCTTTCCTCTCACTAAAGACCTCCCCTTTACACTAGGAATCTAGTGGCCTCTGAAATTCCTTTACCCTTCTCAAGTCATGACAATACATATCAACCTCCTTTTCAGGAGCCTTGATGGCTCCATCAAACCTTTATTCGCTGACATACCACACTCTTAATCATTTGCACACTCATTCCCCAGATCCTTCCACAGCAGGGTGAGAAACAGTCCTGGAGACTCCCAAAGTTTCTGACACAGACCTTGTTGGCCAGTATTGATAATGAAACCTAAGGAACTGTTGGGGGGTTTTGTGTTTACCTGGAAACTGGTATTGTGTACTGTATCTCACCTGAGAGAATGTGTTTTCCTACAGTGTGCCAACTCTATTGCTTGTGGTCCTCTAGCAATATCCACTGTTGTCAGTATTTCTCACAGCTTTTTGGGGAGGCTGGGAACAGACTGGTGCCCCATTCTGGAGTGGGGCTACAGTAGAGCTAGGCCATAGCAATGAGACCAGAACGGAATACAATACTGCAGCTGTGGCCTCACCAGGGCAGAGTAGAAGGGGAGGAGAACCTCCCTCAACCTGCTGGCCACAATCTTCTTGATGCAGACCAAAGCAGTCCTGCCTTTGCTCTGATCTTACAGAGTTATCCTATCCCCAGATGCAGTACCTTTCATTTGTGCACATTGGTCATTGTTGTGCAGTGACATACAACTGAGAGCAGTTTAAAAGGCTGCCAAGAAAAGATTCAGATGTCCTAACAAGAAAATTGGGCAGCTTCCATAACTAAAATGAGGCTTACAACTACATTCAGAAATCACTTTACCTGACTACAGAGATAATGTGCACTTGTCAGAACACCAACTCTGTCATGAAGCTGTGAGCCATACTGATAGGCTTTTCCTGTGGAGCAGTATGAGAGCACCTTGTTTTTTGCCATTTTTTGATTGCATTCCAGAATTCATTTTCAGTCCTTATTCAGAGACAATTTCCACCTCACATTATGAGAGTTTTGAAGGATTTTCCAACCTTTTCTGATGCACTAAAATTATTTTCCCACACAAAGAGCAACATACCTTTTCAACAGTACTTCTCTAAGGTATCTTCCATCAAAGGATTTTGGTGTATTTTGCCAATATTAGTACAATAATTCCTACATTCTGCCAAGAGAGGTGTAATGTAATAATTCCCACTTTTTAGTGGAAAACTGAGGTAAAAAGAAAAACAATACCTTTTCCAGCAAAAGCTACGAAGATACTGTTAAGGACTGAAAAGGAATCTAGATCTGTGGACTTTTGGGGCATGCAATTTAGCTATAGATCTTTCTTGTTGCTGACATAATTCCCTGGTGCTAACAGAGCCAGTAAATACCTATTTTCTTTTCTAGTGTCCAGCAGCTTCTATGGAACCCAGTGGCATGAAATACACCCACAGTACTGGACTAAGTTTCAAGTCTGGGAGTGGCTGCAGCATCTCCTTGATACCAACCAACTGGATGCCAACTGCATACCCTTTCAGGAGTTTGATATCAATGGGGAACATCTGTGCAGTATGAGCCTGCAGGAATTCATTCAGGCAGCTGGGACAGCAGGGCAACTGCTTTACAGCAACCTTCAGCACCTAAAATGGAATGGTAAATAGATCTTAGGCAGAGACACATCTAAGTGGTCTGAATTCTGGAGTCTTCAGAAGTGACTTACATTCCCCAGAGACCTACCTGGCAGATCTAATTTGCTATGTTTGTTACACTGCTTATACTTCATTCACTGTATTGCCAAATTGCCTAGATATGACATAAGGGAGAAGTCTGAAGGACCAGGGGAAAGGGTAGATTTCCCACTCCAAAATTAGCCCTCTGAATCAGCTGCAGCAGTTGCTGCTTGGAGCTAACACCTTTGATTCTTCTGTGGTCACAGAATCACAGAATCATTTGGGTTGGAAGGGACCTCTGGAGGTCATCTAGTCCAACCCCCCTGCAGTGGGCAGGGACATCCCCGTCTAGATCAGGNCCAGCTTCTTGTCCACCATCACCCCCAAGTCCTTTTCTGCAGGGCTGCTCTCTATCATCTCATCCCCTAGCCTGTATTGATAGTGGGGATTGTTTTGACCCAGGTGTAGGACCCTGCACTTGGTCCTTGTCATACATCCTATCTGCCATATGCTTTCTTGTAGGCCAGTGTGGAAGTGACATGTACCAGTCTCATAATGTCATTGTGAAGACAGAGGAAACAGGTGAGTAACATTGAGTAACTTGTCTTTTGCTGGTGACAAAATGGGGAAGCTGTCCGTTCCATGAGAGAGAGATCAAAGGGGCATGAAATAAAGTGGAAATTGTATCATGTAGAATAAAAGAACTAACACAAATATCGGCTAATGTCTACTTTTTGTAGTCTTGACTAGTACCACCCTATCTTTCTTGGCATGTGGCCACTTCAGCTGGGAGACTTCTGCAGTGTCAGCAATCTGTATTGATGTTCAAAGCTGGAATAGTTTGCAGTGCTCAGCAAGTGCAGCTCTATGGAGAACTTCATTCAGCAGATTTCAAAACAGCTCTTTTCACAGTATTCTCAGTTGAAAAAAAGGAGAGAAAAAGTATTTTATTGTGAAGTGCTGTTAATGTTTGAAACATGAGGAAATTCCCCCCCCAAAAAAACCCAAACTTAGTGAGAAAGAATGTATTCATGTTTCAGTGATACTGAAATTCAGGTAGTATTTTGGTTTGACCAGATCTGCATTTTGCCTGTGGCAGTCTTTTTTTCTCCAGTGTGTTCATGGCTGTATGCCTTTCCTACTAGGACTTTGATTCACCAAGAAAAGAACTTCAGCTCGGTTCAATTCTTCTCTTCAGGCACAATTATGTTGCTGGTTCCTTTGTCAGACAACCTCTGCCCACATCCAAATGCTCTCTGTCCTGCTAGTCCCAGCCTCTTTGTATGTGGGTGTGTTGATGAGCCATGTTTAATATCTCCTGGCAGAAGGCATACAGGTTTGCAGCATGCATGTCTCTGACAAACACTGCCAAGCCTGTTGTTCATCTAAGCTGGAGCACCACAGCCTCTCCAGCCAAGCACACTCCCCACCACCTTCTTGCAGAGGGCAGGCATTACTATCTGCAATCCACTGCTTGCCTGTGCCCATGTGGGGAGAGTGATGTGCATGCGGCAGCCTTGATGCTTGCTATACAGGAGACTGGAGTAATCCTCTAGGTCCTGATTTATGAGATCTTGATGTAAGATTCGGTACTCCTCATGCTAGGGAGACACAATGCAGTGCAGAGTTCTTCAGCTGCACATCTCAGAAAGGTCAAAGCCCAGGACTAACTCCTAGCTGTGCTGAATCAGGAGTAGGATGCTGTGGCTGCAGCAGTGGTGACTGTGGGCAGTGGGAGGGAGCTTGGTTTCTGCACAGGGAGGAGCAGGCAGTGCAGGTTGAGGCTGCTGGGGAAGGGACATAGTTTAGTAGCATGGTAGTGATAAGTAGATGTTGAACTTGATGATCTTAGAGGTCTCTTCCAACCCTAATGGTTCTGTGATTCTGTAAGCTAGCAGGGCCAGGGCTAGTGGTTTAGGGAAGTCATCCTAGTAACTGTCACAGTTGCAGAGACATGGGTACTAAAGAAGGGCCAGAAGGTGAAGACAAGCTGTTTCCCCATGTTCTGGCTCATAAGGTGTGTTTTCAGAGGCAACATTAGGCAGATCAGGTGTCCAAGCAAGCAAAGGGTGTGTGCTATTGTAGGAACACAAGCTCTGGATGCCCAAACATGCAGCTATTATTTAGCATCCCTGCTAAATTCCTATGTCATAAATGGTAACTCAGCCAAACATGATGATTTAACTGTAACTCATTTTTATGTTTTTGAATTCATTTATATGAATGTGGAAAAAAAAAAAGTAAAACCTAAATTTGAACCTTACATCTCACCCTTTCTGACCTGGATTCAAATAGAAATAGATTTTTAAGGTTTCTTCCCTCAAAAATGCAATGTGAACAGAATGGGAGATCAGGAAATCAATGTGTAGGTGACAGCTGACAATACTTCCATTGGGCTTATATTGATCCATCTGAGCAGAAGGTCACTAAAATTATTCCTCGTTAATCATGAAGCTGGTTTTTAGGTTAAAAATAGAGACTTGATGTGACTGGAATAAAACGGCCCTTCATCTAGATTTAGGTCTTGATGTTTCTTGCTATGGGTATAAACACAAAGCTCTGTTTAAGAGGGGATCATTAGAGACATAAATACTCATTGCAAGCATTCTCCTCTTTTACTAGATATTTGAGAACAATTTCATCCCTGTGGCAGCAAAACACTGTCATAATCACTAGGGGCTGAGAATTCAGAAGTCCTTTGGGTAGAATTGGATTTGATCTGCCATAGGAAACCTCCTTCAAAGGAATGTATAAATGATATATTAAAGGAAGAGCCTAGTACATTATTTCTAAGAGACTGCACTGCTTTGTGTAAGTCCATTTGCCTGAGTATGCAAAACCCTCTCCATAATTGGAGTGAAATCTTGTGCATACCCCCTTCACTTTTTGGTTCCCATCACAGCTCTGTTTCTGCACATTTCTTTTTCCTTCAGTGCTCAATATTCACTTATATGCTAAAAAAATATTCTTTAAGTGATCTGGTTTTCCTTTTGGTCCTTTACTTTCAGATCCATCATTAATGTTGTCCTGGAAAGAAGAGAATTACCTGTATGACAGTGGCTATGGTAGCACAGTAGGTAACTAACATCACAATACTTTGTGCATTTCTGAGATGGTTTTATTGTCGTCTGAGGCTATTACTTGAAATGTCTTCTTTCTCCTTCCTAGAGCTATTGGACAGTAAAACATTCTGTCGTGCTCAGATTTCCATGACGACACCTAGTCACCACCCTCCTGGTAAGGAACTTGTAATTACATTGTTAATTGTTTGTCACTTGTCTCTGAGCTACCAATGTTTAATAGTCTCAGTGATCTTCTGTTGTAGGATTGAATCTGAGCCTCCAGTAACTTTAAACTAAGCAATATTGGTTTAACTATTGATTCTGACAGCTCTTTTAGCTATCGTTATAAAAATAGCTTGCTTTGAAGAAATGCTTCCCTTTCGTCTCTGTCAAGACAAAGAAGGTTAAAGAATCTGCAGTCTCCATGTATCTTTTCAAGTGTCTGAGTTAAAGGGGAAGATGTTAATGTCAGAGACATGAGACCATCTAGCTCCACCACACTTTTCTGTGCCATGTTCCTCCCCAGCAGTGGTTGTGTTTCCCTAGTGAGCCAGTGGTTCGTGCTGAGTAGGTGCAAGGTTTGAGACTGGATTTGGGGTCAACCCCAGGGAAGCTGTAGGGCAGGCACTGAGCCTTATGCCCAACTGCCCCAGCAGAAGAGCTCCCTGCTGAAGCCCATCCTGGGTGACAGCAGGACAGGCACCTCATGCCTCTTCACCCCTGCACAATGCTCCCATGAGACAGAGATACAATCTGCCTGCTCAAGGGCAGAAGGAGCAAACTCATTTGCCAGAGTGCCCAGTGAAGGCACCATGCAGGCACATGTGTCAGGGCGCTCTGTGGGGCATGTCCCAGGGGAAGGCAGCAGGGCTGGAGGGGAGAGAGCGAGGCAGTGGGAAGAGAGAAGATGGCAGGGGAGTGAGAGAAGGGGGAAGGAAAGGCAAACCCTTCTTAAGAGGCTTTTAAGCAAACAGACCTGAGGGAGAAAGCAGTGAAGTCACGGGAGGATGAGAGAGGAAAGCTCACTGCTGTAGATACAGCCTCACAGGCACTGCCTCTGTGCTGTGGGCAGCTCCGAGCCTCTGCACATAGGCAGCAGCCACAGTCCCCGTGGCTGGTCTCTCACTGCATCCCCCAGCCTCCAGCACAGGCAGACTTGCCAAGTGACATCCAGTTTAAACTACTGCACTCCACAAGAAATAAAATAAATAAATAACAACCAAAGGACAAAGAAAGAAACCCTGACCAGAAGAATAAAACCACCAAACCTTAAAAAACAACAACCCAACCAAACATTCTGTTTTCTTTCTCTGCTGCCTCTACCCACTCTCACAAGATGGCTCCCAGGATTTGGGAGCTCTCTGACAGGACTGGGGACCTGTCAAGATCCTGGCAGCATGTGTTTACCCTCTGACTGCTTAAGCCTAGAGCTAGGGTGGCATGCCAAGGGCACAGCCTCCTGTAAAAACTAAATTTGTATATCCCGTAAAAAAATGGCTCATTCCTGAATCATATGCAAATACTGTGCAACCTTTTGTCAAAAGTTTTGCAAGACAGCTTTGTTGAAACTGCATCATAATTCTTTTCATGTCAGGCTCCAGCCTCCTAATGTGGCATGTTTGAAACCGGTCTCCACGTGGGAGTGGAGGCAGAGCAGGAGGCTATTGACACAGTTGAAATCCAGAATAAATCACCAGCTAGGCAGAAGGCAACTGAACTTCCAAGAATAAATCTCCAGCTAAGTGGAGCATAACAAACATTTGCAAGTGAATTGTGGGATTTTCAAATGAGAAGGATTTATATAAGAGGGCAAATAAAAGGTCTGGGTCCTGCTGCCCTCGCCCAGAGTTCCCATAGACTTTTAATAATATCAGGGGAACCATAATCTGAGGAAATAAGCTCATTTTACTTTTTCCCCCCAAGCTGAGTGAGGTTCAGGCTAGTTCCTGCTCTTCAAGAGCAGGAAGGCAAAGTGACTCAGAGCATGTTTGCTGCTGGGGGGTCAAGGGACAGTAATTGTATCAGGCTCAGAATAGTGGAGATTAGGTTTATCCTCTCTGAGCTGTTCAGTTTATGTTTCCAGTTAGGTATGAATAAAGCAAATGTGTGAATAGCTTTGCATCTACCTTTTCACATGTAGTTATTGCAGTTGCTTCTGCAAATCCAACAAGTTTCTATGCAAATGAATATTTCCTGTGAGTCACTTTTCCATGCAAATGCCTGGTTTCCATGAAAAGTCAGATCATTGTGCATTCATAGAAGCTGGGAAAACATGCGTGGGACCTTAAGTTTTGCTTTATGAAATTCAGACGTGAGGCATGCTGAAAAGCAAACACAGAAGGGGCTCCCTCCCTGGACTATCCTGCAGATTTGGTGAGACTTAGAGCCATCAGATGAAAGCTACTCATTAATGCCAAGAGCAGAGCCAGGCTGCAGTCGTTTGAGGGCAGGAGGGTTGAATGTGCGTACTGTGAGGTAGGTTACAGTCATGAGCAGGCAGAACTTCTCTTTTTCTTCATTTCTGAAGAAACACTTGTGCCAGAAGCCCTATTCCTCCTCTGTCTGGCTGCAGGTGAAACAGTACCACTGATGAGAAATGGCTTGTTTCTATGGCTCTGAGGCACAGAACAATATATGCACATCCAGCTGCCAAAACCTCCTACCAGTGCAGCCCCGTTCCCCCACCCTACCCCCCTCAAACAACAAAGCTTTGCCAGTTCATTATGTTTCAGTCAGGTAGGTGTTCTGTGCATTGGTACTGGCACATACATTTCACATTAGATCATCTCTTCAGAAACAAATAAGCCCCCAAAGATACATGCTTCTGCAAAGATTAAGACATAATGGGACAATTCAAGATGCCTTTTATAGATGTGATCATCTTGGGTTTTTTCTCTCTCACACATAACATGAGGTGAGGTATTTGTTAATCAAATTTAGGTTTCAAAAGCCAAATGTTTACCTCTGCATTCATTCTTTATTCATCAATGGTCTCTTTGTGAAGTGTGCTGATTAACATATAGTATAGAAAACAAAATTCTCCCCCTTCCTCCTCACTTAGATTACCTTCAGAAAAGTGATTATCTTTAAAAGAGGTATTAGTTCTTTTTTGTGGTTTTATTTCTTTCAACCTGCTAGTCAACGGAAAGCCTTTAATCAAATTTACAATTAGGCTTCATTTTCCTTCTCTGCAGATTCTTCAGATGTGAAGAAATCACAAGATCATACTCCAAAGTCTCACACCAAGAAGCACAGTAAGTCACATCCATGTTTATAATTGTTGGTTGACAAGAGGAAAAGAAACACATTAAAAGCCAATCCCCTTTGGGAGGGAAAATGAAGCACTTTGAAAGCAAACCTGGTTAGATTGTTACTGTGATTGAATCCTCTGAGGATCTGACTGTTTCTAGCACTGTTTGCTTACCTTAGTTTTGACTCAGTGTTGTTATACTTTACAATTTGTTGTTGTTAGTGAGGGCTTATGGAGAGGGAACCCGAAAGTGGTTACACCTGTGCTGTGTTGAGCTGGAAGTGTAGCACAGGACTGATGAAGGGAGACCCAGGATTAAATATGAAAGGTCTGGAAGTGGGCATGGCCATGCTGGTGCCCATCGCTGCCTGGGGCAGCAGACACCAGCGACCCTGATCAGCATCTCCTTGCAGAAATTCTCCCACATGGTGTCACAAGCAAGCACTGGCCCCTGGATCCCGCCACCTTCTCCACTGATACGACAGTCTTTCCACTCCCCTCATCTGCTTTTTCTGCTAGTTTTGATTCAACCTGACTCTGAAGAGAGTTTACCAAAATTGTGGTTTCTGGACGTGGTTCCATTCATATAGTTCATTGAGATTTTGATGCTGAAAATATCTTGTGTATGTTTTTTGAGCCCTGTGTCATTCCCTGTTTGTCATAGAAAACCTTAATATTGGTCCTTCACTTCATTTGGTAGTATTTTATTTCATCCTGTTACAATATGGTCTCCAGATTCTATGTCTCTTCCTGACTTCTCTTCTTGCCCCGCTCTGTGACTTTGCCCAGCCAGAACTAGTGAACTTTTTATCTGCACACAGATATTTTGGCTCTTTGTGTGTGTGTGTGTCTGTGTGTGTGTATCAAGTTTGCTAATGAAAGGATTAGATAGGACTGGTCTGAAAGCAGATCCATGAAGAACCAAGGTCATTTGGTTTGTTCAGCTTAGAGAAGAGAAGGCTGAGGAGTCACAGTCTGCAACACCAGAGTGGGAGTGAACTTACATTTTGATAGCATGGCCAAACTTCATTATGCTCTTTTCATATAGAGTTTTGTCTCTCTCTCTCTATCCATTCTACACCTTCTTATCTCTTTAAGTCTACCTAAGACACTTAGGACCAAATACTTATTGATGCAGAAGAGCATTTGACCTCCTCTGACTCCTGTCTGTCTTTCAAATGCGTGGACATTCAGTGCCAGCTTCACAATTATCTTGACTGTTTCACAGACTGCATGATGTATCAATTACTTGTCATGCTGCAGAAGGATATCAGGGAAAATGGGAAAATGAGGTGAGGGGAAGATTCAAACGTGTTATCTTCAGGGCAGAAATGGTGCCAAAGGCAGAAGGAAGCAATGGCTGATTTGGACTCTGCTTTCCCTGGTTGCTAGAGCTCCTACCTGCCTGCCTCTGGGCTCAGACTGCTGAAGGCTGATACTCCACTCCATCCTCAGCAGAAAGGCTGTCAGCATTTTTAGCCTATGTATCTCCAAGGCTGGGCTCCTGCACTCCAGCAACTCTGGCCTGTCCCTGCCTAGTGGTCACCATCTATAGAGTACACATTGTAAGAACATGACATGCAAATGGCAAGCTCTTCAGACACTCCTTCCTCTTGCCTTGTTTCCTCTTCCAGACCCTCGAGGAACTCATCTTTGGGAATTCATTCGAGATATTCTCCTCAACCCTGAGAAGAACCCAGGCTTGATCAAGTGGGAGGACCGCTCAGAAGGTGTCTTCAGGTTCTTAAAATCTGAAGCTGTGGCTCAGCTGTGGGGCAAGAAGAAGAACAACAGCAGCATGACCTATGAGAAGCTCAGCCGGGCTATGAGGTGAGCTGAGGTGGTGCTGGGGACACTTTCTGCATGGAGAATCTGGCTGCCTTTAAAAATGAGTTGTCAGTAGTACCAGTTCCTTTTTTTTGACAGCTGAGTCTCTCTCACTGATTCTGAGATTGTAACATGATGTTCTGCTTTATCTTTTCCCTCCTGTTTCTGTGAGCTAGAATATATCCAATAGAGATGTGTTATGTATACATGTAAATAAGATACATGTATGTTATGTATATTAAATACATTCTATTGCTGTCCACCCAAACGACCAATGTAGGAAAGAAACATTGTAGCAAGCTGAAAGTTCATGTGCTGCTGAACTGGGAAAGCTTAAATTGCCCAGGAATGGCCAGAGACCTTGTTATTTCCAGTAGTGTTCAGAAACTAGACATAGCCTCCACCCCTTATCTTCAAATAGGATTTAAAATGCTATGTGAAGATTTGCTTTGCTCTTCACTTTAACCTTTTGAGCATTTTCCCATAATCTGTGGAAATTCAAAATGTTTTGTTTGTTCTTTAAATGGAAGCTGAGATTCTTTCCTGGCCTGATCTCAGATCCTGAGAAAACCCTATCAAATTTCATAAGAGTCTGTGATAAATTTGACAATGTTCTATGGCCTGAAATGTGGCAAAATTCAAATATGTAGTAAAAAGAAGATATCTTTTTTTTTCTTCTCTTTTAGTTATAATAATCTCAGGTATTACATATATCTCAAAAGAAAACAAAGACTTTTCAGCTAGCTGAGGTATTACCTAGCTGGCAGTGGCCTTTTAGGACCCTGGGTGAATTGAATCTGAACTCTTTTCTCTCTGTTTTTGTTTAAACAGATACTATTACAAAAGAGAAATCCTGGAGCGTGTGGATGGTCGGAGATTAGTATATAAATTTGGAAAGAATGCCCGTGGCTGGAGAGAAAATGAGAATTAAAGACATCAAGAAATAACATTTAAAACAGCTGGATGTAAATATTCAAAGACTATTTTCTTATATTTATGTACCAAACTAGGGTGAAAACCAATTCTGCTTCTGTCGGGAAGAAGGAACATTATCATTATTACTGTTAAAATTATTTTATTTGAAGTATGTCCTGTATGGGGAAAAAATGTACACAGTTTTCTGTGATATGAGATGACATTATAGACTTATGATTATTTTTCCCTTCTTGTGAAGTTTTTCTGTTTTTTAAACAACAAATCATACAGGCATAATGTGATCTATGAGTCGCAAAAAAAAAGGGAAGGAGTGAAATACTAGGGCATTTAGGGAGTGTGAGAATCCACTTTGGAAGGCAACTATCAGTGGAGGAAACAGTAAAGCATCTCTGAGCCAAGTAGTCTTCTTCCATAGTCAGCTGGTGTTTTAGCTTTCATTGGCCAATATCACTTGTTCCTTTTCTCCTCTGATTTCTGAGTGTTTTCACACTTTGCTGGCTTTCAGTTGCTTTTCTTGAGTCAGATGGTGGGCCCTTCTGCAGTGAGCTGATCCCAGCCACAGAGAGCAGTGGCTCTGCAAGGTGGCTATCAGCTTTTATTTGGAGAACTCATACTACCTCCACCACTGGGACCTTCTTTTGTAGGCAGTTTAGGACCTGATCTTACCTGGTACTTAGTATCCTTCTGAAACTCCAAAGGGCATTCAGCTCATCCCAGGAAAAGGGCTATTTGTTTTTAACATACATCTTTGAGGTGAACTAGAGGAAGAGAGTCAATCTCAGGGACCAAAAGCTATTGAAGGAAGATGACTGTTCTCTGACTGGGCAAGCTTACTAAAAGGCACTGATTTCCCAGTAGGAATATTAATCCTCCTCCCACCCTCTTATATTCCTAATCAAAGCATTCAAATCCATGCCATCTGAAGCAGCGAGAAGGTGGGCAAGCAGGACATATTTTAATCCTGTGGCATCAGGGAGCAGTCTCCCCAGTTCCTTCAAGCCTGTATAGTCCTCCTGGTAGGTTAAGTCTCACTTGGACAGATGTTTTCAAAAGTCATTTGTTAAATGCAAAGCTCTGTTGCATGTAAAACATTAGTTCCCTTTGCTTTTCTCAAGTCTAACTCCATATTGCACTTGTATTTATCAGCTGTGCTTGGGATTCTTGGTGGGAGGAAAACCCACCAACAGAAAGACACTGAGGTTTTGGGAACAGTCAGATCTGGGTCAGTATTTCAGGCTCATCTCTAGCAGAGCATCTGTGGAGATTGAAGGTTCCTTGGCATCTTTTTCTTTCTCCAAGTCACAAATGCTTCCTGCTGGCACCAAGCACATGCAGAAGATGGTGAAATAAAAACTCAAGGAGGCAGCTTTTCACCAGGTCACTGAGCATATGCAATGTGGGAGCTGAGAAACAGGACTTTCTGAGTGATGTTCACAGAGGAGAAACCAAGATCAATTCCAACTCACTTTTTCAGGGATGGGGAATTTGGAAAACAGTAACAGGGGCTCAGAAGTCCAGGACAAAAAAATAATAGAAATGAAGAATATTAAATCCATCCAGTATTTCCAAAGATGCTCCCTGGATTTGAATCCATGTTAGCTTGAAATGCAGCAAGGTGCAGGTAGAGGTTGTAGGGTATTCCACTTTTTGTTTGTCTTAAAAGGAAATAGAGTTGAAACCAAGAGACAACAGAAGTATCAATATAGAGGTTATCAAATGTGCTTAGCAACAATTTGTAGGCAAACATGAGAGCCTAACTTGTTATCTACACATGTAGGGCATGTCAGACAATAACAGCACCTCCTACACTGTGTATTCCAGAGCTGTCACCATCAATTACCCATACATGACAATTCTTACTTTTCATAATCTGGGTGGAGAGAGATTCATCTTATTTACAAATCAAATAATAAGCCTCTGTACTTCAAAGCATTTTTTCTCTCAGTCTCTTTTTTTTTTTCTGACTGACTGTGCTAGCTTTGCTTGCTTTTGTGCAACTCAGTAATTTCCTTTTTCTAGCTTGATTAGCTGCATTGCACTTTCTTTGCCATCATTTTGTAGTTCATGTCACAAGAACCAGGCCACCAGACAAGGAGTGCACCTTCACTTTGCTCCAAAGACCATTTTTCTTCTGGTTATTTGCAGCCCTTCGCTCCATGCTCTTCACCCTCTCCCCTCACCCCCCAAGTCCACACCTTGGGTGAAAATCTGGAATCATCACAAGGCCACCATACTGCTGTAACTTATCTCAGGTTAATACTACATCTTACAGCAACTGATTGTATTACCTTCACAAAGCTGCTTTCTACCAGAACTCCCACCAAACTCCTTGGGAGATAGAACAAACTTGTGATACACACATGTCACCAGTTGATTACCAACCAGCAGCTAAACCTGCTTGTAAGTTTGGAAAGACAAAGTTTCTTTAGAAGCCTCATGTCTAAATCTAGAGAGTGCTTTGTGCTAGGGTGCAGTCTCAATGCGAGCCTTCCACTGGCACGTCTCTCAGGACGTGGAAATCGTGCAAGCTCCAATCCCCATTCTGCAGAACTTTTCAGGCTAGGTACTTGTCATTCATCATTACAACAGCATGAAGCTGGAATAGAAGCCAGCCAACATTGACTTTGTTTTACAAATATATTAACCTTTGCCTAAGACAAACACAAAGGGCTGTTTAAAACCACAGTTCTTGCCAAGGACAGATGCAGTCAGCCAAAGGGAGTCTTTTTACAAGACCTAAGCAAATGGAGAAAATGAAGAGATGAATGTTTATGTAAATTACTATTTAAACAAAAAAAAAAAAAACATTTCTGATTGCTCTTTTATTTTATATTTTAGAGGCTGAGCAATCACATTTTAAGATATATCCTTTAAGTTAGCAGCTACTGAACTGGTAGCAGCGTGTGTATAGGTTTATACTGTACCATAGTTTTTCATGTGTATAAAGCTCTAGATAGGAAAGTATATGATATTTATATAGTTAGATGCAAATCACCACATCAAGGGTGTTGGCCTGAGCACTCTCCAACTGTATTTTCTGCACAAAATTAGAGCAAACATCCTGAGAAACTATGTAGGCTGGTGAACTACACAGACATGAAAATGTTTACTTACTTTTTCATCTTTCTTTCTGCAGCACCTTGCATAATTCCTGCTTGCTTCTTACAGCGCTGTCCTTGATATATCCGCGTGGAAACAAAGCCATACTAGGTATTTCACTATTGCTATTGTAAATCTCAGCTTGGAGACTATGTATCACCAAATGCTTCTAAAGACTGTTTCTATTTTTGTGGATATGACATAAATTCAAATAAAACACTCATGAAAGAAATGTTCTGATTAATGCTTATCTTCCCTTATTTGATATTTTAAGATTGGAAAGGACTAGTATGAATTCTTCCACTAGTGGAGAATGTTTGGAGAATTCCCATAGTGGCTGATGTAACTACCACAAAACCCAAAAGCTTAAGTTTACTAAGGTGCTGAATATCCCCTTCTCTTGTGGAGATACTGGATTTCCAAACCTGTTTTCTGTCCCACAGGCCTTTCTGGAGCGCTCCGTGATGTTGACACAACGATATTGCCTTTCTCGTTCATCTGCTAAGCTTCACAAAGGTCTTACTTCAGCACTGATTTAACACCAAGGTATTTTGAAGTGTATGCAAGGGCTAGGCTGATTGAGGATGGCATTACTCATGCTGAGTGTTTCCTTCGCTCTAGCAAAGCAGCTAGAACCGTGAAATCCTGTCCTTCATGTTGTTTTTGCGTCTGAGTGGCGGCTACAGAAATGCTCACGCAACAGAGAGAACGTCTCTCCTCATTTGGTCTGCAGCTTGAGGAAAAAATGGGAAACCCTCTATAATTAAGAGAAAGTCAGAGTGGGTCTGTATAGTATTTACACTCTGGAGGGGGACTTCTACCTACTGTATCATTTTGGTGTGAGGGTGCAGTGCATGGACCTGCAATGAGCCAACCCA
Source organism: Bucco capensis (assembly GCA_013396975.1). Lineage (NCBI taxonomy): Eukaryota > Metazoa > Chordata > Aves > Piciformes > Bucconidae > Bucco > Bucco capensis. Next base: position 75,882 of record VWZO01020238.1, on the reverse strand, counting down.
TAGCCCCTACCGTTGCCTCACTGGGTGTCCCAAGTTGGTTGGCAGCATGGGGCACCATGGTGGTGCAGTGCAGCTTGTCTTCTGCAGGGGGGACCTGTCCTTGTCCCTGTACCAGCCTGTCTGCAGTTGGATTGGAATCTCAGACTGGGAGCATCACTGAAATGAGACAAATCAAAGCACTATGCTCCATGGTCTGCAGACGTGCTTTGTTTTAGCATGTGTGTGATTCCACTGCACTTGGAGTTATGGATGTGAGGGGGGTGGGGGTGGATAGTGCCTCTAAAAGCAGCCAATCTTTATTGGATCAGCCTATATCTGAACCCAGAATTCCAGGGGCCTCCAACATTATGTCCACCTAAGCAGAAGAATATGTTTGAATTTTAAACACAGGTACAACCCCCATGTCTGGCATGCAAAACTAGGCCAGTGCCCTGAGAGGGTTGTCATACTTTGAGAACTTGGGAGTCCCAAAGCAGGTTTCAAAAGGAATTGGAACCAGATTTCAAGCAAGTTCAGACTGAATTTTAAATAGGCACACAACTGGTTTTCCAGTAAATGGTTGGGCCTTTTGTTTCAAGACCAGTATCTATGACAAAGACAAAGGAGAATATTATTTGGAAACATACAAAGAAACACACACTTTAAAAAAAAACAACAATAAACCAACCCAAAACTCTTCTTTGGTTGTGACTTAAAATCAGCAAAACTGCAGCTTTCATTTTGTCTATTTCATAAGTCTAAGGCCATATGAAATAAAATTCAGGGTTTGCATTATCTTATTGAAGTAGAGAGTCAGTCACAGGAGAGTCTGCCACTGTGCATCCAAACCTGGTACATATTTGTAGGCATGTCTGCATCAAAGGTGAGGGAGAGTAGCTTCAGATAAGTCAAATCTGCTACTGCAGAAAGATGAGCAATTAAGAGTTACCAGTACTAATCACTTCCCAGAAACATGAGTGGGATAATTATAATCACTGGAAAGATAGATTCTCTCTTTGGATTTTCAAAGTGCTCCTTCACTGTCAGAGCTTTGCACAGTGCAATCTAACTCCAGAGCTTGTGCCAGCCAAGAATTTCCTCCCACAGCCACTCCTGCTGCCTTTCCCCAGATACTTAGCTCCTTCAGTCACCTGACTCTGTTTCAACATATCCAAATGTTAGAGAGAAAATAATAGGGAAAGAAGAGAAAAAAAAAGCAGGAGAAAGAGAGTGAGACGGTCAGGTCTTACTGCACCAAACCCTCCTAGGTGGAAATACAAAGGCTGTGTGCACCCCAAAAAAAACCTGCTGACACCCAAGCCAGTCTATTTATAGTCTTTCCATCAGAGGTTGGTTGCAAAAATGAAACATAAATTAGTGTTTACAAGTCTGATAATAACTGTGAGGAGAACAAGAAATGAGAGCAATATGCCTACGTGCACTGCATAATCCTGAGAGCCTAAAAAAAAGTCTTTCATTATGAAAGTAAAATGACTGAAGCACTACTTGGAAGAATTTTCCCCTTGTCTTCAGAATAGTGTGAGATTCTTCCTTGCTTTCTTCTCATTCTGAATTTCCAACACTAAGATTCAGTCTGGACAGAAGGAATGAAGAGGGAGCTGGAGGATCTGTAATGTTGTAGCAGGTAATGCAGAACAAAGTAAGAGGGAAACTGTCACTTCTTCCTGCTGAGTTTTTAGTTCCTCATTCAGCATTGATACTGTTCCTGGGAACAAGATATGAGTTTGGGGGTAAAGTAGGCCTAAAGACGTGATGCCACTAAAATGAAAATGAAGAATAAATTATTTTTAAAGTTGCAAATATGTCTTTTTCCACAGCAGAGGTTCTGATGCATCATCCCTAGTCAGTTACTGTATCATGTAATATTCTTCTCCTTGAGATGAGACTGGTAACTTGAATAGCTAAATCTGCTTTAAAAGGGATTGTTATTTCTGTGGGAAATGTGAGACATGCTCCACTACTCCCTTTTTAATTGAAATAACCCTGTACTGTTTCTGCAGGAAAAGCCTGACACCAAGATATGTTTTACAGCATCTCTTAAAAGCTCTCACTGGCAAATTTCATTACTGAAAACTTAATCAGATTTCCAACAACAACAGGGAAATAAACAACACAAAATAAATCAGGACTTTGTTTTGTTTTGTTTTGTCATTTTATTTGGACCTTTTGAGAAAAGGTTATGTAGTGACCTCCCTTAATCATTCTGTTTCTGCCTTTTACATTCCAGTCCTTGCACCAGCAGCAAATCCGATTGAATGAATGGAGTCAGCCTTTGAAAAATAGTTGGTATTTTCTGTCAGCAGATGAGGACACAAAGAAACTTTAACTACCAACAGCACCTGCTAAATATCTCCCTCTGTAAAGTAGACAGGTATGTTTGGTTCATCTGCCTGTTGACATACCCTGCATGGGATATTCCCACAGGAACTGGAATTACTAAATCTCTTCAAGAAAGACTTATATTCAAATGCTTCAACTAAGATCCTTTAAGCAAACCATTCAGCAGCAATAATGTCAATTCAAACCCAGTGAGAAGCCCGAAAAACAGACCTAGGCAGCCAAAGAAATCTTCAGGAGGATTGCTGGTGACACTTGTGTCCAGTGACTCACCTGGGTTTAGCTGCCACAAAGGCAAACACAGAGTTGTTTAAAGAGTAACTTTAACCATGAAACTCAAGTCTGTATGACAATCTCATGCTCACCATGCTGACATCAGTAGCTCAGTGTTCAACTGCCCCTTACTGAAAAGTTTGTTCTGGTTTTAGTTTTTTCTAGGAGAACCTAATGATGAATATTTCTGGATAAAAATCCACTGCACCTAGCAGTTTGAGTTGTATTTTGCTTTAATTGTTTTGGTGCACAGCAGATCTGACATAAACAATTACATTATTTCATTAAAATTAAACTAATTAACGATCTGCCTCACAACTTTTCCATGTTGACAGATCACTGCTACTACCTTGCTTGCATTCCTCTCTGCCACAGGACCTCCACCACATCCCACCCTCAGCCCTGATGCATGCCCCTAACATGTCTGAAGCAGAGTCTTAGGTCCAAAACATTCCTTCCCATGCTAGATGAGAAATGGGAAAATCTGGGCTCAACCTACAAAAATCTCAGCCCTGCACATTTTTTTGGCCTCTCACATCTTGTCAAGCAACAGGGAGGCAGACAGTGCCAGGAGCACCATTTCTGCTCCTGGCCTTGGCCTGCAAGGCTCACTCAGGAGCAGCACCAAAGCTGCTTTTACAAACAAGGCTGCTGCATATGCAATCCTTCTTGGCCCTGGGGAGCAGGAATGCTCCATGAATGTTTGTCAACCAGTGTTACACATGTTATGTATGTGTCTTGTGCTTGATTTCTCATTTGCGCTTGAGTCTGCAATTCTGTGCAGCAGTAGATGTGGAGATAGATTCTTCCTCCAGTGGTTTAGTTCAAGTGATTTGTTAACTCAGCTCAGCAAATGAGATTTGCAGGTGGACTGTTTATTGCAGAGATCACTCACCATGGAAATCACTTTATTTCCATTGGCAGATGCTTTTTTATTGATCCCAGATTGTTATATAAGTAGATATAAAGGAGGATTAGCTCATTTCAGGCTAGAGGTGTTTCATTGAGGACTGGCTGCATTTTCTGAAGCAATGATTTCAGTATCAGTGACATGGATACAAGCTTGAGGAGGGGAGATTTGGGTTGGATGTTAGGAAGAAGTTCTTCACCATAAGGGTGGTGAGACACTGGCACAGGTTGCCCACAGAGGTGGTGGAAGCCCAATCCCTGGCAGTTTTGCAGGCCAGGTTGGATGGGGCTGGGAGCAACCTGATCTAGTGGGAGGTGTCCCTGCCCATGGCAGGGGGATTGGAGCTAGATAAGCTTTAAGGTCCCTTCCAACCCTGACAATTCTATGATACATCTTGTGAATTTTGGAGGAGCCTCCCCCTTCATCTTCTAAGAGCAGTGAGGAGACTATCATAGCACAAAGGTTCTCTGAAAGCCTCCTTGGAACTGAGGGTGTTCAGGGGCTGAATGATTTATAAGCAGGTTTGGAAAGCTCCTTTTTGAATCTTGAAAAGTTCAGGCTCACTCCAAGTTCTGTGAGTGCTGCAGAAAGGTTTGGAGATTGATGGGGCTGTTGAAGCTCCTAGAGTTGATGCTGCCTTCTCCTTCAAGACTTGCCAATTTTGCTCACTATTTGACAGCTCCTGCCTCCAATCTCCCTCCCAATCCCCTTTTCCCAAGCTGGGGGTGTATCCATAGAAACTGCTTTTTCCCTGGAAGGGAATGTAAATGGTTTGTCCATCAGCATCCTGCGCTTCTGAGTCAGGTTTTATGGGCTAAGATCAAACTGGTCCTTTGGCTCTAGCTTCCACAGTTACAGGCTGTGAATTGCCAAGCCAGGGAGGTTTGGAAGTACAAGCCAAATCTATAAGCAGGGCTCTCTTCCTGAGCCATGGTGGTTCAGAGAGGATGGAGGATCACACCCCAGGGCTGATGGTGCCTTGTTTCCTGGGAACTGTGGTGCCCTTTGACACAGCCATCCCACCAAGCTTGTGCCCAAACACTGACAGGAGGAGAAACAAAACATTTGCCACCAAAGACTCACAGAGTGCAGTCTTATGCTGTCCAAGATTCCTGTATTTTCAAAGAAAGCTTAAATAGGCAGACAATTAATTAAAAGGAAAAGAGGAGGGGGAAACGCCTTGAATTTCCTCCTTCTGATGGCAGATACAGTCAGGATGGCTCAGGTAATTAGCTCTGCCTGAGATGAGGATCACTCATTGTAGGAGGATACAAAATCTATGAGTTGCCATGTGAGGCAACCTGAAAGCCTCCATGAAGCCTTCTAGAGTTGCCTCTGTACTCTTCTATCTCTCTCTCAATCATACCTCCTCTCCTGGGGGAAGGCTCACCAGAGCTTATCAGATTCAGTTACTGCTGTTTCATATCAATGTTCTCATGTGAAACCAGAATACAAATAAGCCAAGACTACCTCCATCCCCCCAAACAATGACAAATGTGGATGATTCAACAGTTATTCATGCCAAACCAATATTTCTCAGTATTTTATAGCTCATGAGTGAAACAGTTCAGCATGTTCAGGCTGAAATCATTGGGATGCCAGGGGGCAGCCTCCCTGCCAGCATCTGCAGAGGACTGGCAGCACGTGGCATGGATGAAGCCCTTCCTTCATTTTGCTATAGAAACAGAGATCAGGATTGGCAGTGATGAAAACAGGAAGCGTCAGAGGACTGCCATCAACTTTGAGACTGACAATCATCCTTTGGCTCCCTAAAACCTGAGCTCACTACTGCAGTGAAGGAAAAGAATTAACACACTGGGTGCTGTGTGCTCCTACTGGTAAGGAGCAACCACTGCTAGCAAATTGAAGGGGGCAGCATACAAAGAGCCACTTTTGGTGTCCCAGGGTCTGAGCAAGCACCATCTCATCCCAAGTATGTTCAGTTGCCATGAAGTTTGATCTCTATAGCAGCTGTAATGAGACATGCTCTTTATCTTGGTTGCCATCAGATGTAATTTTTCAATACACATATAATGAAAAGTTATGTGCTGGAGTTTAAACTCCCCCCCCCCTTTTTTTTTCCTGGTGTGTAGAAAGAATTTAATTCACTCTGCAGAGATTACCCATTTGTTTATACTCAGGTTAAGAACAAAGCCAGCTAATAAGCTTTGCTGTCACCTTTAATAAATGGTCTCCCAAGATAATAACTCTGTGCAGCTACACCCAAGGGCCATCAGCATTTTTAAAGCCTCTTTATGCTAACAGAAAAAGTCACACTGTAAGAGCTAGCGACACTAACAGGGGCATCACCACATGAGGTTTTGGTTGGACATCAAGGGGACCTGTGGACAAAGAATCTTTAAGCAGATCTCCCACCCCCAAAAAGGTGTCTACCAGCAAGCCTTCCCTCTCTTTGGAGGAAACTTCTTCAGCTTGGTTGCTGACCAGTCCCCAGGTTCCCTGCTGCAGGGGCTGGCCCTGCTCACAAGCAGTCTGAAATGAGAAAAGGGAACTTTTTGTTGGTTGGGTTTGCACATTCTGAAGTCACAGGATCATAATTCACAACTGAAGGGAGAAAGTGAAAGCCTGCAGTCAGAGGAGCAGGAGAGGGAGATGATTTCCTGTTCCTCAGCAAGTGTTTCTAGTTAGATCAGCATAAGGCAATCTGTGAAAGCTCAGGTGATCATCAGCTTTATGGAGAGGAGTGGGAGGGGACTTGGTAAGTGTATTCTGCTTTGAGAAATACAACCTCTTTCCCTCAAATAATTTTGTGTTTTCCTTTTGCCATGATGTTTCTCAGGCCTTGTGCTTTTGTACGCTTAGCAAAGAAGAGGTCTCCAATGCCTGGTGAGGCTGGGCTATAAAACTGGGGAACTGCCCCACCAGTTAACACAAAATATGGGGATCCTGGATGACTGCAAGCCTCCTCTGCTGAGAGGCAAGGGCAAGGTTGTTGGGGAGCTACTAACACAAGGTGTTAGTTTGGGTAAGATACCCCCCAGCAGCAAGTGACCTCACAGGGTGGTGAGGAGGTTGTAGGAGTCCCTGGCATCTCTGGAACTCTCCCATCCATGCTGTCTGAGAGGATATAAATGGCTCATGCTGCTTGAGGAGTGAGGGAAGAAAGGGGATCAAAAGTGCTGATAAATGAGGTTTGAATGTTTGGGGGGTTTGAACTCTGGTAAATGGGGTTTGGATATTTGGGGGTTTGAAGTGCTGATTAATGGGGTTTGGATGTTTGGGGTTTTGTTTTGGAGAAGGAGAGTGTATATGAGCAAGATGGAGAGGTGTGTTGTAAGTGGTGGAATAAAGCAAAGGAGAAAGTGTGAAGATGAGCTTTGGGACTAGCTTCTTGGCTGTGCAGCTTGTCCTTGTGAAGGGCTGGTGGTGTAGCTGGGGGAGAGCTGTGCACCCTCAGGATTAGAAGCTATTCTAACTGTAATGACTGCAATTGCAGTGTGATGCATCTGCTCCTTTTGAAGTCTGGATGCTGTATTTGCATATGAAAATCTGAGCACGATTACCTCATGCCTCCTAAGGGAAGTGGTTAAGGCCCCATCACTGAGCACCAGTAGGGCCTGATTGTCAGAGGTACTGAGCAATCACCTATCCCAGGAAAAACTAAGGTGGAAAATAAACTGCAGATAACAATCTGGCACTGGCAGAAGGAAATGATAGGTGTGCCCTGTTATGGTTTTTTTCCATCTCAAACTTTTATGATTTGGCTGATATTTGTTCACCTGATATGCTAGTTAAAATAATAAAACATAAAAAAAATAAAAATATTGTGTGATCAACCCACACAGCTCCATTCCTCCTTCAGTTCCCATACCTTAAGTCCCCAGCCCATTGAAAGTGCTTGGTTGGAAAAAAAAAACAAAACAAAACCAAAGAAACCACAAGTGGAGTGGATCATCACAATGCTGCAAAGGCTTGCTTACAGCTGGCTGATTTCTTTGGGGTAGAATATTCTCCGGGTTTATACATCTGTGCAAAGGAATGAGGCAGAATAAAGCATCTACCAGCCAGTACTGAGCAGTGACTACACTTCTAGGTTCTCAGTCAGGCTCCTATTTTCTTTCCTGACTTTCTGGAAGCAAGTAGCATATTTTACTCCTCCAAGAGCACATCCCAATCCCCTTTTCCACCACCTTTGACTCCAGCTGATCTCTGCAGCCTTGCTCTTGGGAAGGCATGTGGAAACAGGCAAGGGGAGGCTGAGATCCTGCAGGAGCAGTGTCTATCCTGCTATGTCGTCATAGTGGCTAGGCTTCGCGAGCAAAGATCCAGGGAGGGCTCCATCCATGCTCCTCATCAGCGCCTTTTACAAGTGCCCTGATAAAAAGAGGATAGCGGATAACACCCTCGAGCCAGCGCAATGGATTTTTTTTAGGTGAGACACAGCATGCGCAGAGCTGGACCCACCCTTTAGTCCTAAGGTTCATCTGCCAGGGCCTAGCAAGCTTGGACGCTGGCAGCGAAGTCCTTAGGACGGAGGTTTAACCTCTTAGATGGAAGGCCTCACAGGGCTAAACGAGCTCCATCTGCCCAGGTTTGGAATCAGAGTTGTCCCTCTCCTAGGATGACTGCCAGAAGGCTAATGATCTCATCCTACCCATCCAAGGATTATAGGAACATGGGTTTCACTCCCCACACTTTACCATGGGGAATGAGTTTAATGCTCCCTCTGCTGTCGGCACAGTTATCGCACCAGGGGCCACAGGAGACCCCAAGTGATTTTCAGATTGTGCCTGATCCTGCTATGTTCTGGTGGAAAAACAGACAAGCCACCAGGGGTGCCTCGTAGTGGAAAGGGATAAGAGCATTGAATGAGCTGAAGTGTCACTTTTTTAAGGTGTTCTTGAGTATGTGGTTTTCTAGCTGCCAAATGCAATAGAACGTAAGTCATAAATATGACCTGGATCCTTACCTGCGTGTGAAAATGTACCTGTGTGATCCCACAAGTGGCTTCCCAGGAAAAGCCAATTATCTTAACTAGGAAGTCCAACCTAGTTAAGCACTCCAGCATGTGTCCTCTCACTTTCTCAGCAGCAATGTCTGATCTTTTTTCTCCAGCTGTTGTCTTAGATAAGGGAGTTGGAGGCTTTACTCTTTTAGTGTAGTTGTATATGTGTTTCTCCTCAATACATCCTGCTTTTAATAGAGAGAGTGGTGAGCTCATAGCTCTGTGGTTACTGAATGAGGGGCTTGTTATGTGCAGAGGGATATGAGAAGGGCTGGTTTGGTTGTGACCACTTGGAGGAATCTGGCAGTGGGTGGTATCAACCACTTCAGACAGAGACCTTCCTCTTCATCACTGAACTGTGCTGTACTCCAGCCACAAATCCTTCTCAGTGCCTGAAGTCATGGCTTGCAGAAAGCTGACTTAGGACAAATGTGAGATGCCAGACATCTAGCTGCAACACCTAGTCTCACAAAATGAATTCTTTCTGGAGTGTGAAATGCTTGTAAAGGTTATTTCTGCAGTGCCTTGAAATGAAAAAATAGACTAAAACTTTTCTGTTTTATTCCCCACCTTTATTTTCTCCACTAATATAGAGAAAGCAGTAGTTTGCCAGAGGGAAGCAGTGTAATCTAGAGATGAGCTAGCTCAGGTAGTGGTCTCTGGAGTTATTTGCTTTAAACTCCACTTTGGGCTTGTCTGTTGTATTTCACCATGCAGAGATCCCAGCCCAGGTACTGAGTACCAAAGGCATAGAACACAGCTTTTAAGGCTTGGTACCAACAGCATGGTATGGAGGAGGAAAACTGCTGCTAGGAATTCTTCCTTGACTTGTATCCCAGGGAAAAACAAGCACACAAAAGCAATACTAATCTTCTTAAATTAATCACAAGGTTCTTTCTTTTGTTTTCTTCTGTTGTTTCCTCAGAAGGCATGTTACAGCTAAGGAGAAGCAGCCAGGACTTACAACTTCTAAAGTTTCATCGTATTGTGGGGTTTTTAATTCTTTTGCAAGTTGTTTTTGTTTTGTTTGGGTTTTTTTTATGTATCACAATGTAAAAATATATTTTTTTTTCAGTTTGGAATAATTTGTTTTCCTTTTCCTTTTTTCCACAGTCTTCATCCAGCTTGTGAGAGCTTTTGGAACTTCTTCCCCACTGGAAGCTTGGTTGGATTTCTGATCAGCATGACCACAGCATTTAATATCAGCAGAAAAAAAACCAGAACTGGGACTTCAGACTGGAAAGGTAAAAGAATTATTGTTAAACGTTTGATGTCAGCTGCTCTTTTCAAAATCCATCCAAAACTGCTTGGGAAGGTGGCTGAAACAATCTTTGGCTTGTTAGCAGTGATGGCCAAAAAAGAAAAGCAGAGATTTGGTAAAGAGAAAAATAGAAATACAGAAACTATATTTGAAAAGAGAGAAGCAAGGCAAATATAGGTCAGGAAGTGTAACTTCAGCAGCTCCAAATAATCAATCTATTTGCAAAACACCTCTAAAAGCCACAATGGATTTTCAAGCACCATTCCAACCAATTTTATCCTGGGATACCACGATAGGCTGACATTTATTGATCAATGTCCTAGGTGCAATGTGCCAGGGCCTTCCACTTCATCCTGCTTCACAGGATACTTCCATGAAGAGAGGGTATGGACACATGGTCTGGATGAAATTACTCTAAAGGGAGTCATTGACCTCTAAAGGTCAAACTGGTTACAAAGTTGTACTCCAAGAGTGGTTATTAGTGATTCACTGTCAGCCTAAGTTGGGTTTAATGTGGCTCCCCAGTGATCTGTCATGGGCCAAGGACTCTTTAGTGTGCTCATTAATGACTTTGCCCATGAAAGAAGAGAGTCTATTCACTGAGTTTGTAGGCCACTAAGTCCTTTGAAAGAAAGGGTGAAAATTGGAAATGATGATGGCATGCTGCAGAAGTGATCTGAAGTAACAAATCAAGATCAGTGGCTCAGTGTCTTCCACAAGTGTGCAACATCTGCACAAAGAGGAGAAGGTCCATGACTTGTTGGGGAACTGTTTTGTAGAGAAAAGGAATGTGACATTGCAGTGGATCACAAGTTAACAGGAGTTGGCAGTGCCTTGCTGCTGTGGAAGAAGAGATGAGAACATACAAATACGGGTGAGAGCTGTGAAGGACCACCACTGCCCTTCCAGGCAACTCAGCAGCAGTGAGAATAGCTTCACCTACAATAGCATGATCAGCTTTGGACACTGTACTTCCAAACCAAACCAAAATCAGGAGCCTGATAGTGTAGCAAAAAGGACTAGGCATCTTTTATGAGGCAAGGTTAGAAAATCAGGGTTATCTTACAGAAAGATGGAGACAATCTTTGCACATGTAAGAAGTTGCTAGAAAGGAGCTAGACCTTTGCCCATATCCAATGAGCCAAAACAACAAATAACAAACCTATACCCTAGCAAATGCAATTCAGGTTAGATGTACACAAGAGATTTATAATGGCTGGGATAGGAGTCTCAACAATAGCCATTTGAGAACAGGTTAGACCAAGATCTTGAGGGGAATTACATAAGCACAGCTGAGCTTTCCTTTGGGTAAGGGATGGACTGGCAACATCTTAGATCTCTTCCAGCTTGACTTCTTATGACTCTGCAATATGTCTTTACCAGTCAGGAAGGCTTTGATGACACAAGGATGTCTCCATGGTAAAAAAGTCTTCCTTTCAAAAAGATGTTTTTCAAGCTCTTTTGGCAAAGCTGCATGTATTGGCAGTTCAGAAAGGTTTGGCTTTATTTGCTTGGTTGTTTTTTTTGCTGGGATTTTGCTGTTGTATTTGATCTCTTGGTTCTATATTCTGCAAGAAATTCTAGATGTTTCTGGGGCAGAATAGCAGCACAGGGACATACTCTTTAAATTAGAATAGGTGCAAAATTCAACGTAGCCACAGAGGGCAGGAGAACAGATGCCAACCATCTCCTGTGTTAAGTTTGAGCCTCACCTATCTAACCTGTTAGGTAATAGTTTCCTGTGTACTGTCTCCCTGCAGGTGAGGGATGAAACAAGTTCAAGTTTTAAAAGGAATTAAGAAGTTGTTGATGGCATTAGATTGTGGGGAGCAGTAAGCCAGATTGGTCTACATTTCTACACTGGCAGCATCAAGTGCTGCAAATAACTGCCCTTAAGATAAAACTTCTCCCCTGTGCATATAGACTTTCAGCCCTTGAAATGCTGCTATCAGAAATGGAACTGCAATCATCCTCTTCTCACACACCATTTAGACACAGAAAATAAAGCCAAGATCTAGCTAGTGGTTTTGGGATGCTTATGCACCTCTGTAGACTTGAGCTGAAGTTGATTCCCCAAAGGCATGCACAGAAACAGATCCTGAAGGCAAATGCATCTGCCAGATACTGGCACTGCCCTGAGCTGGGCTTGTCCTTTCCTTTCCTTTAGCTGTCAGCTTTCTTATTGTTGATCCCTGGGATACTATGGAGTCCCAGTGGAAAGTGGAGATGTAGAAGAAACAGTTTCAAAAGAAACAGGACAAGTTAAAGGAGCTGATGCTATTTCACATACCACATGTAGATCAGCTCTTTTGAAACACTACTCCATTCTCTGGTTTCACTTTTCAGTTTCAGTCCTCAGCTGAGTTCTCAGTAAGTAGCTAAAGAGGAAGGCAGGTTAGAAATCATACCCACCACTGAACTTCACCAAAGCACCAAGAAGAGGAGACCTAGCCACCCAAAATACAGCTGATACAAAGAAAAAGCATCAGCATCAATCTTCTAAGCTGAGTAGTGCTTGGTACTTGGACAGGTAGTGACAAAAGGCTAGCTGCAGCCTACCAGATTAGTCCTCTGAGGATTTGTAGTTAATGACAGCTTGTACTGTTTGCTTTTGGATTTGGGACAGGCAGGAGATGGAATGCCTGGGCTGGGGGGTTCAGTAGATAAGCTCCTCAAGGGTAAGCACAGCACTGCAGGAGGAGTGAAAAACCTATGCAAAAGGTACACTGGCTCTGGTGTCAGAGCAGATCACTTTGTAGCAACTGTAAAGTAAGGGCTAATGGCTAATTTACTTACTCCTACTACTTAGCACAAACCTCTCTTCACCTTGGTGTTTGAAGACTTTCAGTGCAAAATCCAAAGCCAGAGGATGACCCAAGAGTTAAACATCTCTCTGAACTTGCCAGACCACAGAAAGGATTTTGGGTATCTAGCATGACCTGGCACCTGCTACTGTGATCCTCAGGCATACAAAATGATGTGGGATTTGGAAGATTCAGGAAGCAAGAACTGAGCCTCATGCTGCTATCTTCTCTTCCTGATGCTTAATAGGAGCTGGGATATGCCTCATCAGACCAAACAGAAGATGTAGAGATTAAACTGCACCATTAGTATGCAGTAATGAGATGACTGGAGAAGATCTCTCACATGCAACAGCTTAATTTCCATGCTTAACTGACTGACTTCTTTATTAAGTCCAGTTGAATCAGCATTTCATCCAGGGAAATTAAAAGCAAGTGGATGAACAGTTGGCATCTTGAGCACAAGCTATGCTGTGGATGCTGATTTAAATACACAAGCCTGCAGAGTTAGATATTGCTGATGAATGAACTAGAGCAGAACAATTATTTGCCTATGCTTGCTCATGCCAAAAATGTTACAGAAATCCTGAAAGGTATATGAAGAGTGTTTAAAAGATATAAGAAAGATAGAAGCAAGCAGAGCAATCTGATTTCCCCAATGCTTCTGTTTCATATAAGAAGTAGACTGTTGGTTTCAGCAGTGTAGGAAAGATGCCAGAATGATCCTCACAGCTGTAAGATTCTGCTCCTTGTTATCTGGCATTGTGGGAAGAAATGGATATCTTGGGAATGCTCTTCTCCTCCCCTGCTCCAGACCATAAGCAGTCATGGTATTTTGGCATGAAATGTTCTATTTCTAGAAACTGCTGAAGTGACATTTTGCTTGTGCTTTCTCTCTAAATTTTGTTATGAATTTAAAATCAGCTCCTGCCACATTCCTCCCTTGCCCACAGCAGACAGGAGGAAGGCTGAAGAGGTGGTGCTGGGGGTCCTGTTAGTCACCACTTTGTGCATAGGGGCTCATGGCACTGCCCTGGCACCATCTGGGAAGGAGTTTGGGTCATTCCCAAGATAGGCTCTGAGCTGGAGTTGACTGCTGCAGATGAAAGACTCTGTCTCCCTCTTACACCACTGCTCAGCTATCTAGCACACCCAAGGTTTTCAATGTGCAAGAAAAACACATTTTTATCTTGATTCTCTGGCAGGAGAACTGATAGGGTTGCTTCTTGTCATACCAAATAGTTCAGGTGTGTTTTGAGACCTTTGTAAACAACTTCTCCTGATTAGAGTTTTCCCTTGAATTTACAGGGAAGTCACCTGCAATCTAAGATGTGGTGTAACTTTTCAGCACAGATTTCCGTTGAACTGCTAGTGAAATGAAGGTGTCAGGAAAAAAACAACAATAATTAAAAGGCATTTCAGGTTGATTATGGGACAAATCTTCCCAAACAAGTGCTATTTACATTTAAATGAAGTGTTTCAGATGAACAGTTATTTAATGATGAGCTGGTAACAGATTTACTTTGCTGTTGTAAAGTGAAGTTGTTGAGGCACATGGAGAATCAGTCATCACAACTGACTGAGGAAACTGAAAACCTTCCCAAGAAATGACAAGCAGAGGCTCACAGCAATGCCAGGTGATGGGCTTTGGTACTTGAACTTCAAACCTGCACCCTGAAAGGAGCCTTACAGCTGTGAGCTGAGCACCTCACAGCACCCTGCATCCATCCAGTCTCATCTGTTACCAAGAGCAGATCTGCACGTTTGCAGCTTTGCCCATGGGGAGGATGAACAAAGAGCTGAAAAATACCATCCCACTCCTTAATAAGAGAGAAAAAGGTAGTCCTCTCAAATGAACTTACCCATGAAAGAATTCTTATGCAGTCTCAAATTCTGACACAGCCTCACAAACTAGGAGATCTGTCTTGTTCTTTTCTTCTGGAGAGGGGCTGTTCTGGACCAGCACCAGGACAAGGACATTCTCTGGCTTGTTGCTGTTAATCCAACAGATTTCTGCTCATTCCATGGAAGAACAACTCAGTGCAGGTGACCAAGCATCTGAGAGGTTTTTCCACAAGAAAATCTCCTCAAACCACTGTTTTTCCTACATGCTAGGAGGCTAGGTTTGGCAGAGTGAGTACGGGTCACTGGGGAGCTGCCCAGGAATAACATCTGCACATCTGTGGCTTTTTGGATGCCTCTGAGCAAAACCCCAGGGGTGAGTGAATGAGTGCCTGGTGGAGGGTAGGTGCTTGCCAGCACTGTGGCATTTGCTACAGAGTCTGTGTAGCTCACACAAGCTTGTCTCCCTCCCCAGTGTAGTGGCAGCGATACACTATTGTCACTTCTGAATCAGGTAGAAAAAAAATAGCTGGAAGTTGGTTTGCTTTTTTTGTCCTGAGGTGACTTTGCATCTCTTGGTTTGCAAGCTGCAGTTTGTGATGCTCTTGGTGGTGATAGGACAGAGCTTTGTGCAGAAGGCAGAGCCAATGGTTTTGCCTTCTTGGTCCTTCGTGTTCAGACCCTGTGTTGCCTCTCACCTGAGCTGCAAGGTGTTTGGCTTCTCTGTTGGTGGCTGCTAGCATAACCCAATGGTTACCTGGAAATGTGAGTGCTAAACCAGCCAGCTGGGAGGTAAACCTTTGTCACCTAGTCACTATCCCCTCCAGTTTCTGTATATAAAAAGGTGATCTGACATTTTCTTCTCCCTTTGTGTTACATGTGGTGATGTTAGAGCAAACATAATGAGATGGTGAAGTTGCAAAGGGAGTCAGTTGATGTGATTGCATTTCTTTTCCCCCACTGTTCTTTAACAACAACAAAAAAGCCATATGATTTGTAATATTTTCTGTAGCATGGCAATATGTATAGCAGCAACAGCTCAGATTCAACCTCAGATGAGGCCATCACCCTCAGCACACTCAGCCCATTTATTCAGGTCTATAATAGTCTTTTAAAGGTTTTCCATTTATGGTCTTTGTTTAATTGACTCTAAGTCACAATGGTTTAATGTAAAACCAAGCCATAACATCTACCAGACAGCTCAGCCATAAATCAGACCAACCTTTGGTCCTTGTGCATTTCTTCTTTAATAAAATAGAATGAGAACAGAGAAAATAAACCATTTTGGTTCCTGCATGGAACAAATGAGTTGAGGGAGACTAGGTCTTTGTCCATAGCAAATACAATAAAGGTTTAGAAATGCTTTCTTTGAAAAATATTTGCACTCCCCTTGTGTGTTACCTGGCTTCAGTCATGATTGGAAGAGACAACATGGTGGGGAAAATCACTGCAGTGTGGCTTTCAAACTCTCCAGAGTCAGGAGCGCTGGAACGCTCCATTGGCAAGATTTCCATGTGTCTCACGAAAGGATGTTTGGATTAGTCTCTAAATGAGAACACTTCCTAAGCAAACCTCTGCCTCTGCTGTGAACCAGTCATAGCACGAGTTTCAGCAGTGTGTGCTTCCTCATTTATCTTCTCTGCTCAGCTTTTCCAGTCACCATGTGCCTAACAGACCAGTCAAGGATTTCTCTCTTTTTGTTCAATGTGTCAATGATGAGTTATGTTATTTGGGCTCCAGCTTGAGAGTCAATCCTTTTTCTTCCATCTTTCCTCCCTCTAGGCCCTGCTCTGGAGACAGCAACCAGGGAGCAAACCATGAAGGTGAGGCTTTAGATGTTCCAGGGATGGAATGTAGCCTAAAGCCCATGGTTTCCACCAAAGAGAAGCAGAGCCCAATGTGGACTGCTCAGTGCACCTCCTACACCTCTCCAGAAACTAGCTGAAAAAGTGAGTGAGCAAGCTGGTGGTGCTGCTGAGGGCCGGGTTTTTAAGCAAAGCATCATGGTGTGCTGAGGTTCCCCCTGGGTCAGAACCAGCAGGTCCAGCTCAAGACATTGCTGGGGCATCCCAAGGAGCTAGGCTGGGTGCTGGAAGCAGGCTAGCTACAGAATCAGCACTGTCCCTGTGCTGAGCTGCCTGTGCTCAGTGGTCAGTGCTGTGTCCTAGGTGGTCTCACACTTGCTATCCAGGTTTGTTGTGGCTCCTTCATTAGAAGGGCTTCTCCCTCACTTCATTAGGTAAATCACTGCTCTAAGTGATGTTGTTTCTGGTGTTTGGACTGGCTTGCACACTTCTGTCTGGTACTGGCCTGCACTTTGACAGACAAATTGATCCATCCCATCAGATCTTTTGTCCCTGTGATGGGACAAGGCACACAAGGACAATTGCCCCCCCTATAAATTGTCAGGGTAACCCATGCCCTAACAAAATCAGCTGGGGAAGCAGTTGGACAAATCCCTTCCACGGCATGTCTGAGGGCTATGTGCTCTGGTGGGAAAAAAAAACCACAGACTTTATATTCCGAACTCCCAATATTTCAGCCCAAGAAGCCACTCCTCAGGTCTGCTGCATTATGAATGTAGTGCAGGGGGAGAGTGGAATTTCTGGGCCAATTCCTGTGCTAATGAAAACAGCCTGTACCCTATATTTCTTCTCTGTCTTGACTTTATCAGATTGCAATCTGATGGGTCTGGTGTATTTGCAAGAGCTTTGTGTGCATTGTTCTGCTCCTTGGTTCTGATAAAATGTGGTATTGTACTTGATGTTCTTGAGCTACGTCAAACCTTGCTTCATGGCTAATGCATGGCATTGGTCCATACCACAAGTTGTGCAATGCTCTGCAGCAAAAATATTGATGCTTCTTGGGGATTAGGAGTGTTATTTCAGTGTGAGTTGAATGAAAGAGGGCCAGACAGCATCAGAGGAAGAATAATTTCACTGTAAAATGCGTTTTGGCAAATTGAGTAGAAGGGAAAAAGCTCTTCTTTCTTTACCCATTCAAGCATTCATCAGTTTCTAGAAGTAAACCTTTTTTGTTGTTGTTTTTTAACTTTTCAGCTTTAATTTCAAGCTGAAGCAAAACACTAATGATAAAAGAGCAACATTTTTTTTTGCTGGAAGCCTTTCAGAAGGCTCGTTTAAACAGAGCTAAAGGAGAGAAAATGATGAGACATTTTACGGTATCTGGTCTCTCTCCCAGTAGGTATTTTCATGTGCAGTGTTTCTGTCACTTTACCAAATTCCTGTAATTCTGCTGAAATGAATGAGGTGAGAGCAGAGGGGGATCAGGTCCGTGCTGCACAGAGCTGGTACTTGGACATAACCACTCTGGGAAGCTCTGGTAGGAACTCCGTGCACATGTCCTCTGTGCCTACAGCTAAGCTGGTAAATGGAACTGTGAAGAAACACTCCTTGCTTGCTAGTTTATGCCATTGCTCTCTCACAACACCCCTGGCACATGCTTTGACACTTTCTCAAGCAGTTCCCAGCACATTTTAGGCCCAGCTGCTCCCCACCAGCAGCCTATGTGGGGTGAGGGAGGCAGAAGCTGCCTCCATTTCTCTGGGTAGCAGCAGCAAGATAATGCTCTCACCTCCACCCTCTGAACTCTGATTCATGACTTCTGCCCACTAGTGCTGGGCTGATCAAAGAGGTCAGCAGGGTGATGGACTGCCACACCTGTCTGCCAGGGTCACTGCCCTCCAACAGGGCAGCAGTCAGGCAGACTGTCAGCTTCTGAGTCTTCTCTGGGTCACAGGCTGAAAAACACACACTAATAGCTCTTGTGCTTTGGGTTTCTGTTACTCTGCCTGGAAGCCCAGCAGCACGTCGTGGTTCATTACCCCTCAGCTACAGCTAAATACAATTTGAGGGTTTACTTTCAGCAGAAGTTCTTTGAGACTGATTCTGGCTGTTCCTCTGATTTTTGACTGAGGCCAGTCTCTAGTGAGCCTGGTAGTTGGTACTCTGATGTTAGCACTGCTGCTATTAACCACAACATTAACAGCAGCAGTGTGTACCTGCAGGAACCAGGAGTGCCACAAACACTTTTTACCATCCAAAGCAAACACTGACATCATACAGCCCAAATGCCCTGAGTCCAGCCAAAAACTGGACCACTGACTTCCTTCCAGAGTATCCACAGAATGGCTTCAGGGTCAGCCCAGGACCAGGCTGACAGAATCCAGCAGGTCAAAGAGGGATGATCCACACTTAGCTAACAATTAATTCCCCTGAGATCACTCCCTCTTGCTCTCAAACCAACACTCATGCATATTAGAGGAATCTCTACCCACCAGAGTTTGCATGTGGTATTTTTGCTTATGAAACACCCAGGTCCTGGGGTGATCATTTGCATTGTGTATCTTCCTCTCTTGGGCTGACAGTGCTGCAGTATGAAAACACTGAGGCTAATTGTTCTGCTATTACAAAGGCCTCTTGAAACAAAGCAGGTTTGGAGGAGAATTCTCAGCAGGTGCTCAGCCCACAAGGAGCTCAGTTGTCCAAGTAACAGGTAGCTCAGCAGCTCTGGGACTGCTTCTGTTAGTCTCTAGACATTTCAAGCCTTCAGAAAGAGAGAGGCAGCTTAGACAACCTCCATGAGTATCTTCCAGATCTAGTGTTGTGTGCATATCACTAATTTGCATTTTGCATAACTATTCATCTTTTTTTCTGGCAGTAGGTCTGCCTTCCTTTCCCTGACACTGGGTTAACAGCTGTTAGCATCTTCAGGATTCCGAACTGCATTTAAGCTCTCTGGATAAGTTGTGTCCAAAAGATGAAGGGAGGAAATCCTGCAAAGTCCTGTAGAAATCTTTTCATGTCATGCATAGATACTTGTTTGTGTTGGGATTTTAAAAATTGATTTATTTTACAATGTTGCCACCTGTCTTGCTGGATTTAAAAGAGCGATATTGCTGTAGTAGAGCTTCCTGGACTACTTAAGCTTTTACAGAAGGTTTAGCAATGAAATTCTACAGAAATTCCAGGAAAAAATGAGAATATATGCTTTCATTGTGACTGTTGATCCCCAGGCTGTAGCAAGAGAAACAAAAACTTCAGCCAGAGGAAGGACACAAAGTTGAAGATGACATTGTAGGCTCCATATAAAATTTGTCCCCTTTTTTTTAGCTGCATTTGTTGTCTGGTGCCAAGGCAAAGGAAGCAAGGCTCCAGTGGAGTCAGAGCAGCAACTACACACAAGACAACTGCATGTGTAAAACTCATTGCTGTATGCATACGACAGAAAAGATTTTTAACTAGAAGCTTGGATTTGTCCCAGAGAACTTTGTAGTTGAACTCAGATCAAACCTAGGAATGTCAGGAATATTACTGTAAATTATTCATGAAACAGTGAAGCAAAACAAGATGGAAAATAATTGTAGATCTCAATATGAAGGAAGTTTAGAACTGAGCTTGGAGGGTGGTTTCATTTGTGTGATTACTTACCTTTAAAATAACTTTTTCTTCTTCAATAAAATGTGAGTAACAAAGGATGAAGGAAACCAACTCAGATGAGGTGATTCCAAATCAGATCCTGCAGAAGCTGTGCCTTGGTTTTACCCTGACAGAAAAGCTGGAATATCCCTGTTTCATTCAGCAGGACGTTCTAGGAAAATTCCTTCCACAGAATACCTGAATTAGTTCAACTACAAAAGTACTGGCAACCCTAGCAATATCCAGTTAGAGCATTTGATAGTCAAGCACCATTATTTTATGGCAATTATCTTTAATAGCAATTCCTTGATGTTTGTTTTATGTTGGCTTTAAAGCAGGCATATAAGGCGTGCTTACAATGGCATGACTTCTTTTAATTATCCATGTTTACATACTGTGCCTCATCAATGAAACAAAAAACCCAAACCCCACCAAACCAGGAGAAATAGTCAGAAGCAGAAGGGGTTGTAGTAGCTCTCACACATATAAATGTATATACCCTTGGAGTGCAGTGGGTGCTGGCAGCTAATTGATGGAGTAAATGAGCTGCAGTTACTGTCTGTGAGGTGTTAATGAAGAGTTGTTAATGCACTCTACAGTCATCATTTCCTGTGGTACTCAATTATGTACCTGTGAAGAGGAGCTTTCAGCCTGATCAGAGGATAATTGTGGGGATCATTTCTCTTATTTAAAGGCCTGCTGATTTAGAATTCCTTAGCTCCCTAAAAATACAGGGGATAAGGAATTTGATAGAAATGGTAACTAATTGCATCATGCTTTTGGAATATGCTTTTCTATTGCATAGATCAGATTGCCTGCTTTCTAACTGCCAAGTAGGAAATAGATGTGAGCACATGGGTTGTGCATGATGTGAATGGGTGGATTTCTTCATGGTTTTAAGAAGAGTTTTAGGAAGGCATGGAAATATTTGTACATTTAAGAGCATCATAAAGTTAGGTTTCTTAATAAATAGCTTGTTTTCTTTCTGGAGGTTATGAATCCTATTTTGTATTTCTTCACTACCTAGGAGTAGCTTATGAATAATCAGTCATGCAAAGCTGTCACACTTGGTTAAAGAGCTCAGTCCTGCTTGTACTGCTTCAGTCCTTTATATCTTTAATTACCTTTATTTAGCTGATATAAATCACCCCAAGCTCTCCCAAGCAGCTTTGCTTCTGCATGTTTTCTACAGAGCACTGATGGCACTTCTGGCTGAAAACAAAACTCCATCTCTTTTTTCTTTGGCATGGTTGTGGAAATCTTTTCCATGCTTCTTAACTCTTTTCTTTAGAAAGAACAAGGGGGGAATAAAGGTCTTTCTCAGCTATATTTCACTGCATTGGTGTTCTTGCTCATTTGCTTTCTCATATAGGTACACACAGCCAGTCTCTAGCTGTGACAGCAATGTGCTTTTTATTTAAGCAAGCAATTCACTCAGGAATTAACTTTTTTTATTTAAGCAAGCAATTAACTTCAGAATGCCTGGAAAAGCCACTTGGCAACCTAACCTCCTCCACTGGATACTTGTAATGAGAAAGTGATGATGGCTTCAAGTGATAGGAAGGAGAAAAGCTAGTTGGTGGCTGCCAAAAACCCTCTCAGGCTAATGGGAACGTCACTTCCCTTTTATTTTCTCCTAATCTGTCTGTCACAGAGGAGGACAGATTTGTCAGTGGACAGATAGATTTGCTGTGATGGCTAGTGTCTGCAGATTAAATGTGATTATTTCTCCAAAAGGAAAGGAGTGTGGCTTCATGTGAAAATTTAATTAGGCTCTAAAAAATGTCTTGCAAATCTCCAAAGGAAAGACAGGCAAAAAAAAACAACCCAAACCAACCAAAACAAACAAACAAAACTCAAAGAAGATAAACTAGCCAGATTATCTCAGATGATAATTTAGTCAGATATTCTACTTGAAATTCTTTGAGTACTTTTTCACTACAGCTAATTCTTCTCTGGGTAACCTCTGCCAGTGTCTCACCAATCTCATCATAAGCCATTTTTTCCTAATAACTGATCTAAGTCTATCCTCTTCCAGTTTAAAATCATTACTCCTGATCCTATTAGTGCACTCCCTATCCCACCACATTTTCCCTGTAGGTCCCTTCAAGTCCTGAAAGTCTGCACTAAGCTTTCCCTGGAGCCTTCTCTTCTCCAGGCTGAACAACTCCAACTCTCTCAGCCTGTCCTCAGAGCAGAGGGGTTCCAGCCCTCAGATCATTTTTTTAGCCTCCTTTGTATCTACTCTAACAGCTCCATGTCTCTATATATTCATATATATGAATATGCATGAACATAAGTGGCTGTGGCTGAGAAGATGAAGCCTGGAGACTGTTTCTGATTCTGTAACAGGCTTATGACCAAGCAGAAGGTATTTCTGATGTAGTCTATTTGGATTTTTGTAAGGCCTTTGATATGGTCCCTCATGACATCCTCATCTCAAAACTGCAGAGGTATGGGTTTGATGGGTGGACCGTTCGGTGGATAAGGAATTGGCTGGAGGGACGCAACCAGAGAGTTGTGGTTAATGGCTCTATGTCTGGGTGGAGAGCGGTGACTAGTGGTGTCCCTCAGGGCTCGGTTTTGGGACCGGTGCTCTTTAATATTTTCATTAATGACCTGGACGTGGGTATGGAGTGCATCCTCAGCAAATTTGCAGATGACACCAAGCTGATGGGTGTGGTTGACACGCCAGGAGGCCGAGATGCCATTCAGAGGGACCTGGACAGGCTTGAAAAGTGGGCCCAAGAAAACAAAATGAAGTTTAACAAGTCTAAATGTAAGGTCCTGCATCTGGGCAGGAGAAATCCCAGGTACCACTATAGATTGGGTGAGGAACTCATTGATCATAGCCAGGAAGAGAAGGACTTGGGGGTCATGGTGGATGAAAAGATGGATATGAGTCGGCAATGTGTACTTGCGGCTCAGAGAGCCAATCGCATCCTGGGCTGCATTAGGAGAGGTGTGGCCAGCAGATCTAGGGAGGTAATTCTGCCTCTCTACTCTGCCCTGGTGAGGCCCCACCTGGAGTATTGTGTCCAGTTTTGGGGTCCTCAGCATAGAAAGGATGTGGAGCTGCTGGAGAGAGTCCAGAGGAGGGCCACAAAAATTTTTACGGGATTGGAAAACCTCCCCTATGAGGATAGGCTGAGAGAGTTGGGGTTGTTCAGCCTAGAGAAGAGAAGGCTTCGAGGGGATCTGATAGCAGTCTTTCAGTACCTAAAGGGAGATTATAAAACAGAGGGACAGAGAATCTTTAGGAGATCAGAGTGTGATAGGACCAGGGGGAATGGTTTTAAGTTGAAGGAGGGGAGGTTTAGACTGGAGATTGGGAGGTGGTTTTTTACCAGGAGAGTGATTAAGCACTGGAACAGGTTGCCCAGAAAGGTTGTGGCTGCCCCATCCCTGGCAGTGTTCAAGGCCAGGCTGGATGTGGAACTGGGCAACATGGTCTAGTGTTTCAGCATCCCTGCTTGTGGCGGGGGGGTTGGAACTAGATGATCTTTGAGGTCCCTTCCAACCTGGCCATTCTATGATTCTATGATTTCACCTTTCTGTATTTTGGACTAGGGATTCAGACAAGTTTTCTCTCCCACTTCTTCCATCCAGTTTTCAGAATTTTCCCTTGAAACTTCCAGCTGGTGAAGTAATGTGGCATCATGGCTAAAAAGAACCCCTGCCATGGGAGAGCTGCAGGCTGTCAGAGCCATCAACGAGTCATTAGCAGCCCCCAGCTCCTGCCCTGCTATCAGCCAAGCCTGCCTCTGACTGGCAGAGGCTGCTCTTCTGGATGGGCTGGCTGCTCAGATTCCTCTTGGCATATTCACTGCCAGCTGCACAAAGATGATACATCTTTTGGATGAAACAAAGGCAATGTTATTGGACACGCTGCTGATAACAAGCTGCTGTTATTTGCATATCTAAGTGCTGCCTTCTGAGGAAGCTCTGGGTAGGCTTGGGAATGGGTGGGATTCTGTTGGAGTGACTCAGGCTGCACCTTGGCCTGCTGCAGGAGCCTTGGTGAATAACCATCTCCAAGCATCCTCCCACTATGTGTACACGGAAAGGCAGGAGCTGCTCTTTCCAACCCAGCAGAGAGAGGAAAATGCAAGCTTTTGCTCTAAAGGGATTTTTTTTTTCTTGGTGTTTCACAGAAACATCAATCATTTTCATCACCGAAGGTTCCATGAACTTTTCACTGAGGTTTTTAACCAGATTTGGAGTTTCTGATGCCAAAATGGTTAGGACTTGTGACCCCACTTCAGACTGCTGCTTTGCTTTTTTTCTAGTGCAAATGTGTCATCTTTGCCAGGCCTCAGACAACGAGCTAACCAGTCTGAATATATTATCCCCTTCATTGGGACCTAGTTCCAATGTTCCCTCTTCCTTCTCTTTCCTACCTACCTATTTACCTTATCTGCCTTTGTGAAAGATGGTGATAGACACCAATGTCCTCTCCAGCTCCTATTGTGCTTCCAACGTTGGATCTAGTTTACTAAGGAGTGGATGAAGCTGCTCTCTTGCACGCCGGGCTGGGTACCCCAGTGGTGACTATGCAGGGCAGGGCTGCTGGGTGCTGTGCACCTACTGCTCCTTTATTCCCTCCCAACTGAAGCACTCTGTGAGGGCTCAGCCCACATAGAACTGCTCCAGGTACCCACCCTTTGGAGGGAAAATCCCAGGTCAAAATAAAAATGACACAAACTCTTGATGACCTGTAGAACAGGTGTTTCCAACTCTGGAACTTCAGGTGCTTTTTGCACTGCTCCAGGCTTTGGAGATGGTCCAAAGCTGCTTGTGGAGGACCCTTGGTGAGGCAGAGGTATATTTGGCATGCAGTGAGCCATTGTGTCATTTGTCCATGGGCTGTCTGCACTCCATCATTTCCTGCAGAATAGGGGTGCTTCCTTCCAAAGCCTCTGATGAATGAAGAGCTTTCTTAGGACATTACAGCTCTCCACCCACAGAAGAAATTCATTTGGAAAGCATAGGCAGTGAGGCACGAGAGAAAACTCTCCTGCCCTGAGCTGAGGAGCAGGTGTTCCTGGAGCTGTGCCTGGACAAGAGTCCTATGGCCCCATACCACTCCTAAGCACAAGAAGCAAGAAAGGAAGGGATATATAATGACTGGAGATAAAGCGACTGTGTGCAAATACTTGAGCCAGTGGCTGGACCTTCTGTCCTCTGTCTGTAGCTCATGCAAGCCCCAGATCTTTCCCCTAGCATGCTCACTGTAAGAGCACGAGTGTCAAAATTGGACCTGGGTTCTTGTATGAGTGCTGCATAGTATACACAAAGATGATGAATCTGTGGGAGATGATTCCTGCCGTTGGTCTAACAAAGCTAATTGTCTTCTCATGGTCTATTGCTCTGGCAATCTGGAAAAGACATTATGTGAGCACTTTTACAGGTAATCCTACAAAGAAGTGAGTTACGCAGTTGATAGGTATCTCTGGTTAGTAGAGCCATTTTTAAGAGCTAGTGGAGCGGCAGCTGCTGTGCATGGGTGGTTGTGAAGCAGATGACAGCTCTAACCAGGGGGTGAGTGCTCAAAACTCCTCTGATGTATGTGCTGAATGCTCAAGGGCGCTGAGAGCCAAGTACTCCTCAATTCTCCACCCTGCTATCATCCCAAAGAGGCCCTTTTCATGGTGCTCTGCAGATGCTTCCCTACTAGGTTTGTGGGAGCAGCTGGAAAGCTGAGTCTCCAGAGCTCTGCAGAGGGCAATCCTACAGAGAGCAGTGCAGGTGCACCCGTCCTGTTCCCTGGTCAGCTTCTCGATGGTTGGGCTTGAACATGCTGACCAGGACTGCAAGCAAGATTGGGTATGTGATGATGCCCTCTAGTGACTTCCCAAAGAGAAAATAGGATGGTGCAAGTGACACAGGAATGTTCTTGATCTAGTATTAGACCTCTGGTGACAGAGAATTCAGGTCTTTATTGTTTCAGTCTGGCTGATCACAGTTATTGTATTTATTGTCAGCTGTATGTTAAATTCTACCAATGTAACAAGAGCCTTGTGAAGTACTTGCTTTAGTACAGTTTCTGTTTTAACTCTCAAGTCTGTTTTGTTCAAGAATTCTGCTCTACTATAGCAGGGTTGGCATAAAAGCAAACACACAGCTACACTAGTCCTCTTTAAATAAGGAAAGACCTTTTTACAACATGAGGGCTATGTTTTCATACAAACCTGCTTAGTCATCCTGTGACTATTTCCTTGCCATGGGAATACTTGAAATTCAGGTTAAAGCATTTAGAAACTGGATGTATTCTGTACACTCACCTTGTTGACCTGTCGTTCTTTTTTGGGATGTCTTCACAATTTCTTTTTTTTTTTTCCAGCTGAGTTAGATAGAACTTGGATCAGATGTTTTATAGGAAGAGTGTTTTGCAGGCGGTGTTTTCTGAGTGGAGATGATGAGTCACTTGTGAGGAGTGCAGGAACAGTGGGTATAAAAGGCTGACAAACACCAGCTGTCCCTTCAGAGCAGCTCTGATCCTCTCACCCCTTCCCTTTGCTGGGCTCTTAGCTTTTGATGGACTCATCCACTCTGCAGAGAGGATCTTGTTTGCTTGTTGTCTCTGCAGCTTTTCTTCTTTCTCTTTTGAATAACATGGGCTTTAAAGCACTGCTTCCATTCGCTTACTACCTCTGAAAGAGCCTCTCCAGGAGGTCTATCACACACACACACACACACACACACACACGCTAGTTAACTGTCATTCTTGGGTTGCAACTGGAGTTTTGATGTTTGGGGAGAGAGCTCTGGAGCTCTTGGGCAGATTGGCAGAAGGAACTTTTTATATATATAGATATAATTTCTATTTTGGGGTGTGTGTTTTTATAATAATTTCCAGATCCTCTCAAGTCCCAAACCTCTACTAGTTCCCCTGATTGTTCCACCATGGTTGTTCATGGCTTCTTTTAGCCTCAGCCTTAGGTAAAGGAGTAGGAAGAGAGGAGGGGAAGGTATATCCCATTTGTGCTCAGCAGTGGAACCATCACCTTACATCTGCAGTGACTAGTGACTCTTACTTCTTCCTAGAATCCTTGAACATGGTCAAACATAATAAACACAAATACTTTTCCTTGCACCACATCTACATCCTCCTTATTTGCTTACTCCTTGTGTCTGCAAGCTCTGTAGGGGAGGACTGTTCTGCTCTGTGGGCTGTACTCAGCCCTAGCTGTAGCCTCTAGACCGGCAGGGCACAAGTGGGCAGTAGAGGAGTTTGTGAGGGCTACAGGTAGAGAAAGAAGCAGGCAGTACTGGAGATGGGAGAGGTGAGAAAGGATGCCAAAGGGGAAGGGACACAGAGGAGAACAGAGGCAAGAGATTAGAAACTGTAGGAGAAAGAGAGAGATAATTGGGCTTCTAGTTCAGCCAGGTTCTTTGTATCTCACTACTTCTGCCAAAAGGTGAGAAGCTGAGATAGTAAGGAGGGATGTAAAGGAGGGGAGAAACAGAACAAAGAAAAGTGGGTTAGAAATGGGGCAGACAAGAAACAGGTCCCTGAGACACCTGAGCATTTCATTTTTGCTGTTAGTTGCCAAGTGACCATCTGAAGGAATCAGGGAGTATTAATTAGATTAGCAACAAGAATTCAGTGGGTGGAGAAGTGGGACAATCTGCTTACACTATGCATGTCAGCACAGATGACTTCTGTACTATTTCAAGGCATCTGTTTTGCCAGTCCTGGGTGTTCCTTCAAGCTGACAGAAGAGTGCTCTGGGTGGAAACAGATGTACTTAATTAGGAGCAACACCAATCTGCATTTTACTACTTAGAGGTCTCAATTAGAAGAGGCTTTAAAATGTGCTTGACTCTGTGGGAAAAGGGTGTTATGTCTGCTGAACCTCCCCTCTGGGAGGATGAAGTGAGGAGTGAAACCCAGAGTGGTATTTCTGTTTGGTGTTTAGTATCCTCAAGTAAGGCTGTCAGTTATCAAAGTCAGTCTTATGCTTTGATCATACTTGGGTTTTGGTGTGTGTGTAGGGGCTGTACCTTTGTTATGTACACAACTCCTGTCAAAAGCCGGGCTGGTACTGTTGGGGGGATTGTCAAATGGCTTAGTAATTGACTTCTGTCGGGAATTGTTGGGGGAATTGTTGTTTGTTGAACTTATCCCAGTACAAGGGTTTACTGTGGACCTGGGAAGTTTTATCTTGGAGAGCTCAGTCCCTGTGTGTTGATGTGGTGGGGTTTTGACATCAAGGAGTCATCACCGAAAACAAGATATGTGACATATCTCAGTGCAAGTACTCAAATCACAGGGCTTACAAGTTCCCTGTTGTTCCTTAGTCTTCTTTAGTTCCTGACTGCTTTGGTTTGAAGGAACAAAACCAACCCTCAGGTTTTCTTGAAGGCTTTCCCACGCTGCCTCAGTCAAGTTTTAACCAAAAATGCTGCTCTTTCCAGTTGTAGTGATCAGCTAAGAACCACTCCTAGATCTCAGGTAGGAATTACTGTTCTAAAATATCCAACAAAACACTGCAAACCAAACCTATCATCACTGCTGTTCTTGTCAGGCTTATCAGAAGTTCTGTCCCTGAGTTATCAGCATGGAATGGGGTCAGCCTCTCAAAGAGAAGTATTTGGTTTTATGTTTTTTTCCTTTTATTGGTCCTTTTAATGTCAGGAAGATAACTTCTTTATTATTATTTGCATTACAGTGATTATTTAATTACCTGTTCTTCACAATTGCACCTTTCCCCCTGCT
Organism: Bucco capensis; assembly: GCA_013396975.1. NCBI lineage: Eukaryota > Metazoa > Chordata > Aves > Piciformes > Bucconidae > Bucco > Bucco capensis. The sequence goes on along the minus strand of VWZO01020238.1, from coordinate 47,332 downwards.
GTCTTTATTGTGAGTATTTTGACTTGCTTACTTTTGGGGTCTTTGCTCTTCCTACCCAAGGTAACTTTGATGTTAGTTTTAACCTGTAACGGTTGATGTTTTTGGCTCTGCAGTTACTATTATTGGTTGAAGTTTCTTTGGTTATTTCAGCTAAGTGCTGCATTCTTCCAAGGCGAAACAATAGAGGAGATAAACTCCAAAGAGTGAAAGCTAAGTCCAACTGTCCATAATATTGATATAATACTGCACTTCTTTCAGGACATACTTCACACACTAACTAGTCTCCCACATACCGTCTATCTGGAAGAAAAACAACAAAAAGTAATTTCTTACTGCTCTGGCTACCATGATGGAGGAATACAGAATGATCAGATGCTGTTTGCACTCAGAAAATATCTATTCTAAGCCTGAGATAAGAAACGCCACCAGGGCACAGATGAAGAAAATCAGAAGCTGCCAGTGATGTAAACATTGTTTGCTTCAGTAGGGAGATAAATCATACTTGTGTGAATGAATTATTTAATGTATGCTTTTTCTCTCTGTTGTATTTGAAAAAGCAGAGCAGGTAAGAGGAGGATTCACATCCTCCCAAGGGGAACAGCACTTGGGAATAGATGGCTCCTACACTGAAGCAAGTTTTTCTTTGTCTGTTGTTGATGTATGGCAGAAGGCTTGCAAGGAATAGGTCTGTGCAGGTAGAAGTGGGAGCAGAGGTTGGCTCCAAAGCCTTGATGACTGGAGAGAGTGCAGAGAAGGGCTAGGACCTGTGTTATATTTGCATAACTGACAGTTGGAAAAGCAGTGCTTTCAATTAGAGAGTAAAAAGTGCACAAGAAAGACTGTGATAGCAATTCTTTTAATCCTCCACCTTCAGTCACATGATGGGACAGGACCACACTTTGAGGTAATCTGATTTTTTTTTCTCTTCCCATAGATTTAGGATTCTGCTGCCATTCCCTAATTGCTGTGGAATGTTGGTAATAAAAGCAGGGCATTATCACTCCATCGGGATTGTACAGTAATGGAATAGTTTGCATTTCTTTAGTCTCATTTAGCATGGGGAATTTAGATTTAACCTGTCTGGTGAACCTACATGACTAATATTCCCTTTTTAGGAGAGCAGAAATTGAGACAAATGGTGCTGGCATTGCCCTTCCCCCTCCTTGCTGTACAGACTAGGGAAGCCTGAAATTGGGACAGAGTCTTAAAATCCTTAGTGGGTTAATTGATTAAATACCTAAACTAGTGGTACAGTTTGCACTGTGTAGTCATTCTCACCCTCAGTGCCTTAGACATACTCTGAGGAAATCCACAGGAGAAACTTCTTTACTGGTGTAAGAAAGGACAAGTTTCCTCAAGCTTTCAAGTTATACTGTCTTTTTAAGAAAGATGTGAGTATTTCTATGGATATTGAGAACACAGATAATCTCTTCTTGCTGAGACCTGCTGGGTGAACACTCTTACAGCTCCCATGGTTCTGTGAGCGGTCACTTCATAGCTTTACCATCCCACCTGAGCTCTGATTCTCCAACACACAGAATTCACATGCCTCTTAGCTGATAGTTGTAACTATTACAAAGTTGTAACTTTGTAAGATAGCAAAATACTTGAGTCAAGGCTTATTTTTGAACCAAGTCAAACTTCTAATGTTCTAAAATCCTCCCCGTTTATTTCTAGATACCACTTGGAGTGAAATATAGCAGGATCTTTGCAGCAAAATTGAGGATTTCGGTTCCTCAGAATTAAGATTTGAGAAAGATGATGGCTTTTCTACTCCTCTGACAGATGGGATTAACAATTGAAGTGAGAATGTGTCATGTGGACTACTTTTAAATGCTTTATTATTCATATCTCACAATGGAGAAATAGAGAGTGGTCTGGATGGTGATTACCAGACAGTGGCAGAGGAAGAACTGAGTATGTTAAAGACAAGAGGATCATGTGCGTGTGTGTGCTGTTTTTGGCTGGGATAGAAGTAGCTGATATGAGGCTCTGTTTTGGATTTGTGCTGCAAACACAGTAACAAACACAGGGATGGTTTGGTTACTGCTGTGCAGAGCTCACACAGAGCCAAGGACTTTTCTGCTTCTCACCCCACCAGTGAGCAGGCTGGAGGGGGGCACTAGGAGTTGGGAGGGGACACAGCCTGGACAACTGACCCCAACTAACCTAAGGGATATTCCAGACCATCTGACGTCCTGCTCAGCATCTAGAGCTGGGGAAAGGAGGGGGAAAGGAGGATGTTCAGGGTCAGAATATTTGTCTTCCTGACTATGTGCTCTGGGTGATGGATCCCTGCTGTCCTGGAGATGGCTGAACATTTGCCTGCCAGTGGGAAGTGGGGAATGAATTCCTTGGTTTGCTTTTAATTTACTTGTTGAACTGTCTTTAGCTCAACCCACAAGTGTTCTCACTAATACCCTTCCAATTCTCTTCCCCCAGCCCAGTGAGGGAGCAGTGTGGGGCTGAGTTGACACATGGGGTTAAAGCACCCCAGTGGGGCTCAAGCTTTCTCTGTGGGATGCTCTTACCAGGTGTTCAGCAGGAGGAGGAGGGCATTTCCAAATTCCATGGTTATTCTGTTTCACAACAGCACAGTTACTGGCACTTCCACTAGTGCCTTGCACATTATGACCCTCAAAGTGTAAACTCAGACTCCCAAAGCAGCAGCATTTTGTCTGGCTTAGCTGGTGAGAGCTCAGGAGCCTGCAGCTGCCTCTATTTTGTATTTGCCTTCCTCTCTGTGGTGTTCTGAAGGATATGTCCTGAGGTGACCAGCTCCTTTCCCACAGTCTATCAGCCATCTGATGGCTGTTCCAGCCCTTGACCAGACTGGAATGATGATTTAGCCATTTAGCTTGGGGAGATAGCATTAGTTCAAGGTCTTGGCCACTCTTTCCAGGCTAGTGCATGCTGAACCTATCACAGCTGTGGTTTCATGGGGATAAGCAATTAAGTAATTATAAATCAATGAGCTCTGTAACTCTGGTATTACAATAATTACACTTTAAAAGGCACTACTTAGTTACAACTCAGGGATTATTTACAGGCAATAATTAAGGTCAAGCTGACTTCCTTCTGTTACACAGAGTATTTGTATGAGCAGCATGCCAAACAATAATTAATTTAAAGCAAACCCAATTGCCTAGTGTACTGAAGTGTGTCATTAGCCTAGAGAATATGCTCCTGTCTCTATCACTGGTTATATTTTAAAGAGAAAACAAGTCTTTTTATAAGAATAAAAATGCAAATTTTCTTAATATGTTACTTTTCAGTCAGAACAATATCATTTCCTTCAGGGTTTGTTGTTTGGTTCTTTTAACTCAGCCCACAGGAAAGGGAATAAAGTAAGAGGGAAAAGAGGATGGCACATTCCATGTATGAAACAATCCTCTGGAGAAAGAATAGATGGGAAAAATTAGTGCTATCTTTCTACAGGATTATTCCTCACAGTCTGTTTCCCAGTGCTTTGTCTGGTCTAGTTTGCAAGGATGCAAATGATGTCATTTTTATTGCTTGCCTCGGGGGAGATTATTCTAGCCTAATAACACTCACAGTTAGGAAATTTTACTGGTGCTCAAACTGTTTTTCTTCACCTGAGTTTACCCTATGGCTCCTGGCTGCAAACTCCTGCAGGCAGTTCAGAGCAGTCCCTCTCCTTCCTGGGTGTTCTCAGCCAAGCAAGTATTGCTTTCTATTCTTATCTAAGTGATGGACACTGGGGCTTTGGAGAGCCTCCAGGTTCAAACCCTGCCGTGTGTCCACACCTCTGTCTGTGCATGGGCACACATATGAAATGCTTACCCCAGACAGTGTGTTCCCATGGTAGCCACTGACCCATGAAGCACATTCTCCTGCAAATGGTTTTCTTCCCGAGCTAGAAGAAAAGTCACCTCCAAGGCTGTTAGCCTTGAGGAAAGGTAAATTCATAGGGTCGGCACTGAGTCATAAAGGTGGGAAGGGACGCCAGGAGGTCTCTGCTCTGAGCTCCATCACAGAGAAGTGTGGGTTATGAATGCAGTCCATGTTGTACAGGGCTTTGCTTAGCTGTGTCTCAGAAGCCCTCAAGGTCATATGTTGCCTAGTCTTCCCTGGTAACCTGTTCAAACACTCCATGTTCTCACTGAGAGGTTTTTTTCCCTTTATACATTTTGGAAACTGATCTTGTACTTGGCAGTCTTCTGGGGTTCACTTTTACATTGGATGTACAGTTTTCAGGAGGAATGGCAGCTGTAGAAGGTGGCAGCATGCAAAGTGTCTCATGAGCTCTGGGGTCAGGTGAATGATGTGAAGTTATTTTCCCTCTTTGGGTTTTGTTTTCCTGTTCATTTGTTTAAATGATAAATCTAAACAAACAAACAACAAACAAAAAACCCCAAACCAGTCTTTGGATTAACATCTTGAGAAGGCACTCTTAAAACAGGCTTGTGTCAAAAGAGTTTAGGATTTAGATATATTATCATAGCCACTTCATCAAATGTTTAGAAGTTTCTACTGCCTGCTGAAATGCCAAACATTACCTGACCACTGGCTGTGACACTGTGCAGCCTTCCTGCATTATCCCTAGGAAAAGTGGACTCTTCCCCAGGAAGTACTCTTTTTCCTGCTCTTGATGCCTGCATCAGATCACTCTCAAAGGGAATTCATTTCCAGTCCCTGGTGGTACAACTCACTCTTGTCACCATGACCCCCATGCATCATCATTCCTCTCAGTGCTCATACTGCTGAACAGGCACTGAGCCTTCCCCACCTCCAGCTCAGCAGTGCAAACCTTCTCTTTTTAATCTCTGTTGGCACTGGACAATTCAGTCACCTACTGCTGCTCCTCCCTGAAATATCTCAACAGATCTCACAGTTCTGGCAGACTTGATTATCACCTTGGAATTGCACTCCTCCCAGCTGGAGGTTTCACTGATAAAGAGATACCTATCCTTTTTGCAACAGCAAGTGTCTTGAATATTTATTATTTAATTTTTTTTCAGCTAACAAGCTTTAGTTCTTGCAGTATCTGAGCCCCCTGATCCTCCATGCCACTTCCAGATGCCATATCTGTTGAAGTGGTCTTCCCACTGCTAGGCTCAGTATTCCAGCTAGAGTCTTACTGACACTGCAAGCAGATATTCCATGTACCTGTCAGCTTGTGCTCTGCTTTACACACCCAAGGGGGATGTTAGCCTCTCTTTTGCTGGTTGTTGTGACAGCACAATGTTTACCCAAGTGCAGTCTGTGCTCAGATCCCTTGTCTCCATGTCCTCAGAACTCTTTACTGGTCAGCCAGTCTCCATTCTGGCTCCGTACTCTTGAATGGATCTGTGCAAGTGCAGCATCTCCCACCTGACCCTCTATTGGACCCTTTTTCCTTCCAATTTCTCGAAGACTCTTAATGATAACTACAGCAGCCAGCACTGTTTCCTCAGGTTGGTCTCTCTGTTTTATTCAGCAGTAAAGCTTTAGTAAAATAGAGTTGCAGTACTCCCAAAACCAGAACAATCTGATTAGCAGGTGCACCTGTTTTGTAAAGCTCTTCTTTTGTCACTCAGAGGTAACTCTGTTTTGTGAAAGTCACAGTATTTGTAGTGGGGGAAATAGGCAATAGTTTAGGAAGAGGGAGATGTATAAAGAGAAGAAAACAGGATGCCAGCTTTATTCAAAGATGCAATGGCAAAAGGACCTGTCTCTTATAGTATAAAGTTTCCAAATCCCAAGGATGAAGTATTTCATACAAAGGCTCCCTAGAAACTATTTCAAACCCAACAAAATGAAAGAGTTTTGTTCCTAAGTGACTGTGTTTGGTTTTCAGTTACCAATTTACAAGAAGATTGTTCTGTAGAGATCTACAGCTCCATTTAGAAGCCAAAGTAAGAACTGAGGGATACTGTAATATCCTTCAGCAAAACCTTTCCAAAGGGGACAGGCACTTTTTCAGAGAGCTTGGCTGCTTGTTCAGAACCAAAACAACTAGCAGCATTCTTAGAGACTTTGAGCACTACTGAAAATCTGCCTGTAGAGGTGGATGCTGAGAAAATGATCCTTGAGCTCTTGGGGAAATCTGTCTCCATCTTAGAGAACTGCCAGCTCTGTCATCTCTTGCCCTTTGGTAGACCAAAGCTTCACATTGCTATTTGATGAACTGCTTGTTGACTGATTTTTATCAGTTTTTAACTGGTTAAAACAAACAAAAAAGAGATGGGTGGGGAATCTTGGGTTTTGTAGAGATGTAGCTAAGCTTTATCTGTAGAGGGGAAGTCAAGCACCCAAGCAATCAATCAATCCAATTTCTCAGTCCCTTGAGAGGACCTGGGGCATAGGGTCCAAGGGCAGGCCTGGGGAGTCTTCCTTGCATCCCAGTCCTTAGTTACATCAAGACTTCATGGGTTTACTGCTGTCATTGAGAACTGCTTGCACATTTTTCCACCACCAAATGGGAAGAAAATAACAGCAATTTTTTTATGCTGATGCAGGCAATGACTAGCCAGTTTGGCAAGTACATTCCAGGTGAGTACCAGAGCTAATTCCATTGCAGAATAAATTGTTACTAGTAAAAGAAAGAATAAGAGTATGTATATCCACTACTTCACAAAAAGCAGATTTGGAAATAGCATAGATATTTCTTGTTATCCATCTCAAGCTAATTTTAGTGCAGCACCCACTTGTTAAGGATTTTGGATGCATGGCTTTCAGGTATACATTTTGACACCATACATCATTCCTATTTTCAGTCCTGCTAGTGCAAATATTAACCTGGGAGCTCTTTCCCAGCCTCTGAGTACCATCTAAAGTGAATGTACAGAATATGTGTTCCTGGAAAACTCCTTGTGCATTTAGCTGACAATTAAAATCTTGTCATGTCTTTCCTGTAATTCTGAACATAAAAGAGCCAAAAGAGAACCTGATGCAAATCAGATTTGCCTCAGATCAGCAAGGATTTAGTGGATCAGCAGGAATATCTTGGCTGGCCTGCAAGTGTCCTAACTGAAACTCTAAGGCTACTTGTGGACTTTTACCCCCAAGTGTTCCATGGGCAGTGGCTAATGCCTGACAGGCTGCCTGGAAGAACACTTTGGCAACCTTTTTCATCCATGGATATGACAATGTCCCAGTTATTTGAACATGTGCCTCTCTTGCTGTACCCTTGGATGTTAAATTTGCAAGAGTAGCAATTACTACAGCACTAGGTGGTTAACTTGTTCTTTTATGCACTCCCAGTCCTATCCTGATTAATAAGTATTTAATTCTGCATTCCACATCTCTGGTGACCTTTAAAAACGTATTTTTTTGCTACCTATCAGACAATTGTAGATAGTGGGGATTACCGTAGACCTAATTTAGATGATTAATCCTTTGGTTTTCAAATTGTTTACTGTATTTCTCAAAATTCAAGCAGTGTCTGAGCAAAAGAAGTGGCAGAACTGTGCCAGGGCTGCAGTACTTTGGGTTCCAGGATAGCTGAAGATATTAATACTGCTTTTTAGAAGTTATTTGTTTACTCATTCCCCACAGCCTCTCCCCAAAGATTGTACAAGAGATGCTTGGCTAGACCAGCAAGGGAAAGAGATGATTGCATAATAGATAGGGTTTAGGCTGAGTTTTAATCTTTACTGAATCTTCTCACTAAATAGCAAATGATATGTAGCTGATGGAGGAGATAGAGGAGAGAAAGAGCAGCTGCTGTTTGGACTGATCCTCTGATATTGTAATTATGTTCCTTAGGCTCTGCCAGGTGCTGTAACAACTCTAGCTATGTATTATTTTATGTGGATGTAAATATAAATATAGCTTGTGGTTAGTTTTCCTGTTTCCTGAAATAAGACTTCATAGGTGTCAGTGAAAACAATGTAACTGAGGTATAGGAGATGCAATGATTGGGACTGTGCAACTAAAGTAATGAGGTACTTGAGAGGCTAGCTAGGGAGGAGGTGATTTAGCAGCCTATTTATAGTCCATTAAAGGGTCTGCATTTGTCTTTTAATAAGGACATGAAAGCCAGAAAATGCCTGACTATATCCTGCACAAACACATGGTGCAGACAGTGTCTGGAGCTCCCATGGTGCATATGGTATGGAGAGGGCATTAATCCAAGGAAAAATGGGTTGCAGGTGGATGACAGAAGCTAGGCAGTAGGAAATGCATGGCAAAACGGAAAAGGAACAGCTTAGATGTGAATAAAGGAGGGAAAGAAGAGATTTGCATACAGGATTTTCTGGAAAGCTTGACCAGCATCACGCTTAAAAACTTAACTGTGCTACATCAGTAGAGGGAACATGAGCTACAAATCTGCTCTGGGTTTAAATCATGTGGAGGAAGGTGACTAGGTGAGGGACAGTTCCCGACTGCTGGGAAAGGGAGGCTCCTGCCAGGACTGTGGGGCTCATGGAGGAACCGTCTTTGCAGCTGATAACAAGAACACTAGTTTTAGGGAGCTCAATTTATGATATTCTTAAGAGTTTAAATTTCTATTTAAATTTAATGTTTATTTTAATGCAACATAAATTGGATGACATGAATAGTAACATGGTACTGTCAGCTCCCCAAGAACTGTACAGAACACAGACTGCAATTGTCTCCACTGAAAGAACAGAAGTGGGAAAGAAAGAGCTTTGTTCAACCTTTAGTGGAAAAGACTGGAGATTTTTGTGAAATGCAATCCTATTTTCTCTCTCACAAAGCATTTTTTGTATCTGTTGGTTTAAGATGTTGTGTAAAGCCATAGGAGATTATACCAAATCTCATCATTTTCCCTTTAAGTCCCTAGGATGATGGTTATTGTGCAATTTACATTTCAACATACAGTTCTGCTTTCTGGACTCCAGCTCTGCTGGAGCATAATCAACATCAGGATAAACAACAAAGAGAGCATATAATTAGATGTGCTCACAGGAGATGGAAATTCAAACTGTTTTCCAGTTTACAGGCATTAAATGGGCTCAAGCCAATTAGCAAAACCATCTTTCACCACAGATTATAGCAATTAATTTACTGAAGTGAGGGGTGGTCACCTAGTGCAACTCCTGAAGCAGTTGGGCTGCTTTCAGTGGGAGGCAGAAGCCTTCACTCTTCTCTCTGCTGCGGAACCCACTGCTTGCCAAGCCCCATCAAGATGATGCTTTCTCCTCCTCTCAATCCTACTCCAAGCCTTTTTTCTACTGGGGTGCTCACCAACCACTCCCATTGCTTAGGCAAGTAGTGAGCTGCAGTGAGGGATGTTTGCTTTACAGTTATTCAGGCTTTCCAGTCCCTTCCCACCCTGTGGTTTCTCTCTCTCCCATCCCTAGCTTTTATCCCTGCCGATAAGGACGCTGTTGGAGCTCTTGGGCAGGGACTCTTGGTTCTTATTGTTTGCAGAACACCTCATTAAATTAAATCCTTTCCTTTGGGGTTTCTAGGTGTAGCTGTCATCTAAACAGTAAATAACAACTTGGGTAAGATTAGTATTATCTCTAACCCAAAAATCGGAACATAAGACTTCAGTAGTAGGTGATTTGCAGTGCACTGGGAGCAACTTGGGGCTGGAGAAAGCCCTTGAGGTGCCACAAGGGCATCTCATCAATGCTGCCCAGTAATATGGAGGAGCACTAACAGCTCTGGGGAACTCTACGTGTCTCAGTTTACACAGCCAGCTCCCCAAACACCATCCAGACCAAGAAGTCAGAACAAAAAAGTATTTCTGTTGTAAGGTGTTTTTTAGTAGATAGCAAATGAGTTTCTCCAGACTGAGGTCTGACTTGCTGGTGGTTACTGCCCTCTGACTGACCACCTGTGCCCAGAGAGCTTCCCACATGGGTGGAATTTAGGAATCCAATGCCTCTTGGGAGTTCTGCTGTTTGAGGCACAGTAACATACCTTGTCCTGCAGTGAACTGTCTCCTCAGGGAAATGAACAGATCCTTAGTTAAACCTCACAGGTGAAAGTCCTGGGTCATAAACTCAGGGTGACTTGGCTTTTAGCAAGCCACTTTGGCTATGGTACTGATAATTGGGTCAAAACCAGCAATAAAAATGAATACCTAGTGCATCACTAAGCCAGGAGGAGAACATTATGTCTTCTGAGAGCTCTGTATAACTGGTTGTACCTGTTCTAAAATGAGTAGGCTCTTTGAGAAGCATGAAAAGCAACTGACCTTACCTTAGTGTCTAATCACAATCAATGACAGGCTGAGTTAATTATTACTTGGTAACTCTTTATTTAAACTTTGTACTAAGATTCATCTACAGTCTATTCTTTCATGCAGAACATAAAAGATGTCATTGTGTGCAGAGCATGGGTGGTTCCCTAGGTCAAGGAATAATTTGTTTATAGGCTTGCCTTGTATGAATGGATGCTGTACAAGAACAGCCCAGTTTGCAGGACTGTCTCTATTAGCTGTTTGCACAAAGTTTTTCTTAATGCTTGTGTGTGTGTGTGTGTCACTTTTCTTCCTAGGCTGATGAAAGGGAACAAGGTATCTATAGATGTGTTTGCACAGTGCTTCTAAACCCAGTCTAGGTCTTCATCTTTCCACTCTCCATCCTTGGATGATGACTCTATCTTGTAGTCTTGTAGGGCTTGCTAAAAAATTAAGGCCTGGACTTCCCTACATGGGCAGATAAATGTGGGAATCACTCTGGAAAACATCAATGTAATATTTACAAATCAATGCAGTATCCTAAGCAAGGTGGAACACGGCTAACCCTCAAGGATTTGGCTTATTCTTCTGAAAAAAAGGATGCTTTTTTTCTTTATTTAATACCCCCTGATAAAAACACCCCAAGCTCTCCCCCTCCCAACAACTCTCTCAAAGGTTCTCAACCTGACTTCCTCTGATCACCATCAGTTTTCTGTCAAAACCAGTGAGATCCTGTTAAATTGAGATAATTCAACATCAAAATTGCAGCTAATTCCCAGCCAGGCACAAAAGACTTCTTCCAGCAGCTTGTTCCTCACATCTGCAGCCCTTTCTCTCAAAGCTGGTTCTTCTGTTTGTTCTCTCTTCCTACAGCTCTCACAGATTGATTTACTTTTCCTTGTTGAGCTGGAAGACCCTGACAATTCCCTACCTCCAGAACTGGTGACAAACTGCCCACCTCCTTCTGCTTATTCTGGATTTGATTTAGGGTAGCATGAAGCTCACAGTGGGTGAGGGAGGATGAATGAGCTGAGTCAACATCAACACAAAGGTTAGAAATGAAAGTCAAACCCAATCGCTTCAGTCCTTGCTGGCTGATGCTCATTCATACAGGTGACTAAGACCAACAAAAGCCTAAATTCCACTGAACCGGTAACTTTGGAAGTTTCCACAGAGAGAGAAAAGGAAGAAAAGTAATTATCTTTGCTCCAGGGGATAAGGAATGGTGTGCTAGCTGCACCACAGACAGAGAAACAAACTGTGTCATCTCTGACCATCCTGTGGAAGGAGGGAACCACACTTTCCACAGGTGCTAATCAGCCTCTTTCATTAGTGCTACACTTACAAGCCCTTAAGGCAACTTTCTTTATTAGCAGCACTCCTCTGCACTCTGCAGCTCTCAGGATCTCAGGAGGGTCCAGAGCATTTGGCTACACCACAGAGAAATGAAAGCAGTTACAGGAGAAAGAAACTTGTTCTTCCAGCATGGAGAAAGGGGATGGTCTGCCACTGACTGCTCATTGTTTCATGGGACAGCCACTGTTTATTCTGTTATCAGCCACAGTTAGAAAGTAAAGGTTTTTCTAAGCTCTGCTATTTTTCTGCCCTTTTGATGCTCTTGTTCTAAGTTCTTCATCCTAGATTTTTTCCTAATATTCTCTTTTTTGGGGGTATGTCTCAATGTCTTCTTGATATCTTTAAGTCTTTGTCATGTTTGACTTTTTTCAGCAGGCTTGCTTTTTCCTCTTTCCTTTCTTTCCCCTTTTTCCTCTTCTCTTGCATAGTCCTCCCCCTTTCCCCCAGTATTCTATTAATTTATTAACTGCGCTTAAACAGTCTCAATTGAGCATGAGGTCATGTAATGTTGGTCACAATCTACAAAGCATAGCAGAAAGGAATTTTATCCTCCTTCCACAGATAAGGAACACATGTCTCTGCTCAGTCAGTGTCTTGACCTAACGTGTGAAGAAACCAGATACTTTAAGGTATGAGACCACTTAGAATAGAATATTTCAGTTGGAAGAGACCTACAATGATCATCCAGTTCAACAGTTTATTCTCCATGGTTACTAACCCTTGGCCACTGTGAGCAGGTATCTTCCCCCCAAACTGGTGGCAAAGCTCTCGGGTTACAGGGTGTTTCATCAACTGCAGAACACCTGTATTGTATAAATCAAGCAAGCTGAACAGTGCACCCATCCTGAAACAGCACCAGGCACACAGGCATAGTTACTGTGGAGAAATAATGATTTGGTGCTAACTACTCAGTGACTCTCTCAGCAGTGGCAATAACTTACTTGTTTAACTTCAGACAACCCTTTCAGTGCTTGCTGTTTTCTAGTAATCGTGTGGGAAAACAAAGCATTGTGGGGAAAATGCTGGCACATAAAATCCCAAGCTAAGAGAGCAAGGAAAGGTTACTCCTGCTACCTCCATAAACTGTACTGGGGAAAACCAGAGCCAGTGCCTTCACTGAATTCACAGAATCATTAAGGTTGGAAGAGACCTCTAAGATCATCAAGTCCAACCATAAAATTCCAATTCCACCCCTCTCCTGCTGCAGGGCAAGAGGGAAAGATGCTCAAGTGGAAGAGAAGGAGGGAGAAAAGGGACTATGTTGACATGGATACCTGAAGATCAAACAGTCTTTTTTGGTTTAGTTGTGTGCCTTTGTGGTGAATGATTTGGGTGAGGGAAGGTTATTGGAGTTACCCAGTGAAACACTCTTAGCTCTGTCTCATTTACAAAGCAAAGGGAGTCACTGTCCTGGCACTTGGTTGTTATTACCTCCAGACCTAAACTTCTAAGTCTGAGACCAAGAGAGAATCAGCTTCTGTTAATGGGAGTGGAAATGAAATAATCAATGCATCCTGTAATTAGAATCCAAGTTTTTAACATGTAGATGTATATTTGGTTGATAAAAGTGAAAACAGAACTTTAGACTTCTTAAAAAATGAAAGGAAGACACATTTTTTGGCCAATTTTCTTGAGTACAGTTTTGACTCACTAGATTTTCCCAGTGGATTTTAGTGTCCATTCTTGCTCATGAGCAGAACCACAGAAGGATCAATATCAAAATAAAACAGGGCATGAATAAGAGGTTGTTTGTTCAAGTCCTACAGTGGAGACTCCTATTCCAAGATAACTTATCAGTGCTAAGTCACTTCTTTAGAAGACTCCAGCAGTTACAAGGACACTGCTAATGGCCACAACAAACTCCCTCTGATATGACACACTCCAAGAGGTTTTCTCTGCTCTATTTCTGCTGAGCTCAACCCCTTTCTGCTCAGAATATAGTCCTTTAACACAGTAACACTGCCATATTGACAAAGGCACAATAAATCTGTGTCACCACTGCCTTGAAATCACATTTACATCAGCATTTGAATTGGGCCTGTTGTTTTTCCTGAGTGTCTGGAAGGTTGGGATGCAGTGTCTTGGGTGCTACTTCAACAGAGAGGTCTTGCAGAAGTAGTATCTGCCAGAAAGAAGTTCACAGCAGCTGTTGTTCTGTCTGTTGTTCAGAGTCTTCATTCTGAATGGCAATTCTAAGAGAGTTGTTATCCCCTATTGCAGAGTAAGAAGAGATTTGAGTCTGTAACTGAGTCATAACAGCTCCTGGCATGGAGCTTTTTTCAGTAGTAACTGGCTGGAGAGCAACCTTTGTACATATTCTTGCAGCAACACCCGCTCTTCTGGGGAAAAGGATTATCAATGCAAATGGCAGAGGTGTGTTCATTAAAGGTTACTAATTTGAAAAATGAAACATTTGCTGAGATGAATGACTGGTAAAAGGATCTGTCATCCATCTGAGGACCAAAAGAATCATGGAAAGCAAAAGAGGTTTTTGTTAAAAGCGAGGCATGGAAGCTGTAATTGCTCATTTCTTCAGGTTTGCCCTTAAGTGTCTATTCCAAACTCTATTTCAAGCAGCAGAGACTATTCTGAAGCATCTTAAGAGGTATCTGCCTAATCCATACACCCCTTGTTATCTAAATTTCTCCCAGACTTGTGGACAGTTACCAAAAAGCCTCAAGTAACCAAGCATCTACCTCAAACTTAAGCCCTTTCAGGAACCATTCTTGCTATACCTTTGGAGGGTATAAGCATATCTGGGTCAGGCTGTGAAGGAAGTATTTCTCACAACTCAGTGACAGAGAAAAGTAGCTTTTTATATCCCATGTTATAGAAATGGCACTCATTCAAAAATCTCCAATACACTTTAATTCCTTCTCCTGGTGGGGCTTTGGTGTTTGCATCTCCTATGACAAAAGCTTTGCTGAGTGACAGATCTTTAACTTCCACTGACTCATCTTTCTTTAGCTCAAGCTAAATAACAAGAGTGACACAGATCCGAGTCTCTAGCTGTAAATCAAACACAGATTAGACTTCAAGACTCCCTTTCCCCATGGAAATGATGGATGGGTTGCTTGAGATGTCCATGGGTGTCTATTGCTCTCTCTGAGGTAGGGAATAGTTTCACAGCACCTTGAGCAAGAAGGAAGGGGAGTACTGCCTCCAAATTCAGCATAAGTGAAGCCTGAGCTCTCTTCATGGGGCTGGGAGAGACTTGGTTGCACCTCCTCAGTATGAGAAGGTGCTAGGTTTGGATCATTCTGAATGAGACCACTAACAGCCCGGGTACAACTTGAAGGAGCTGGTCTGTCCTTCTTCTCATGAATGCATGAATAATCCCTGCTTCCACTACAGACAGTGCTTAGGCATCCATCTTTAGGAATGGATTCTAGGAGGAGAGGTGTCAAACAGGAGGAGACTGCTCTCTGCTGTGGTCAGTCTCACAGCCAGGTATGTCTTAAGATTAAAGACCTGCTGCTGTTTGTGGTGTTTGCTACTGGTTGCTTGTTCCACTTCACATACAGATAGTATTTTAAAAATCTCTATCTTCTTGTATCTTGGAATACAAAGGTTTTTACAAGGAAGTCCATTACAAGTATCAGAAATTTACCTCTGGGTTTTGTTTTTTTTTATAGCATTTTCAACCTGTAAGTGCTTGACAGTTATATAAGGAAGTACAAAAGCTATACAGAGCTTAGGTGGATCATAGATGCGTCAAAGATCTGATAGTACTTCTCTGAATATGAATTGATTTTTTTTCCCAGCTGGGAAATTCCACCTTTATCCGCTAACAACTCAAGCGTGGAAGTGATAGTTTGGGATGGGGGAGAATTTTGTAATTGTATACTGCTGTCGTGCTCACCTGAAGCTGAAATGACCAAATAGGATGTTTTAGATAGTCCCAAGAGACTGAGTTATAGAAGCTAATTCCCAAGGGACATCTACATGTCCTGCTCCTGAATTCACTGTCTTCTGCTCAGCCTCTAACAGAGAGCTTGCAGTTTTCAGTTGCTCACATGATTCTCCATCCTGGTGAAATTATCTCTGGCCTGGTCTTTAAAAAGCATAAGGAATGGGTGTTAGCTTTCTCCTTCCTGTTCATCTGCAACATATTCCTCTGTTCAGGAATCCTGTGCTTATGATGGAAACTTTTTACTGCATAGGAATATTCTGTATTCTTTCATCCTGAAGCAGTTCTCATGTGGGGACACTTCTTCCATGGAGGAATTTTGGTAAAAATATCCCCTGAATTTTGAATATAGTATGAGGGAAAAACCAAACCCAAACAAAAGAGGGAGCTGGAAAGCTAGGTAAGGCAGGTAGGCAGATGGCAGAGATTTACAGAACTTTGCAGTATTTCTGGAAGTGAAGCTGTGAATGGCCTGTTGTTAATTATAAAGGAAGTAAGCAAAGGAGTTTGGGGAAATACTTTGTTTTGTTTTGTTTTGTTTTTTCTGGAGGTTAAGCCTTCTGATAAATTTCTTCATATAGATTTCTGCACAGATTTTCACACACACAGAAACACAAGGAGGGAGAGCTCGTGCCTTGCACAATGCTGCTCTATGGCGTAATGCCACAGCTCACCTCTGGCTGTGGAAGGCTGGGAACCTTGATCAAGTCAAACACAGACTACATATCATGGAGAGACAACTCAGCTCCCATCTAGGTGGGATGACTGCCTCCCATCCTTTGTCTCCTTATGGGAACAGGTTGCAATGGATTGGCATTTCATTCTAGTTGGTAACTAATTTTGTGCAGTGTGAAGTTTGGGTCACACTAATTACTGTTTGTTTGATTAGCCAGTGTTCTCTTCTGGTCTGATTAGGATTGGTTCCTCATCTTCAGGATGTGATAGTTTCAGTTTTACCATATCCAAAACCTAGGAGGAATCTGTGTTACATTAACTGCTTAATGTCTAGCCCTTCTCTCTCAAATACAGCAGTCTTCCTTACTGAGGACTAGGGATTTCACACAGAACCATACAACTTTTAAATAATACAGGTGACTAGGTTTGTGCTGTTTTAATCATAGTTAAAGTATCTAAAACAAGGTGTTATTTTCTAGTACAGTGGAAGTGTTTTATTAGTGCTTCATTTGCAAGAGACAGTGGGCATTGTCCAATTCATTTACCTCTTCTTATCTACTAATGTTACTACCATTGCTACTAAACCCTTTCTTATTTAGATGTCTGAGATCTTAATTATATTCTTTCTTCTGGTCTTTACTACAATTAAATAATTTGTTATCATCATGTTTGCACTTACCTCACTGGGAACATTATTCCCTTCTTATGCTATGACTTGAGGCTTGACAGACTGAGCTGTCACTGAAATGCTACTGAAGAGCTTCTCCTCCCTCTGCTGCTTTCAGGAACAGCAGCTGCTCTCTCCCTACTCCTACACATCTCTTTGTATCCCCTTGTTGTTTTAACCATGACAGCAGCTTTGGGCTTGGGGCTTTGGTTTTGTTTTCCTTTTTTTCTGGTAGCTGGACTTTTGGGCTCAAATAACTTACTCATCCAAGCTGAGTGAAAAATCGCTAACCTTTCAGACACCTCTACAGCACTTCAGCTACAAGCCTCTGAGTATGTTTACAGGGAGGAAGTATCAGGTGACAAGTGTGACAAATTCTTCACCTAGGCCAAATAAGAAGAAGCCTGTAACTGGATTTCAAATAGAAGTCAGGGACCACCAGCTCTGACTAAATGTTAATCTGTTCAGAACCATTTTAGTACCTTGATTTTTTAATTGCTTCTGTATTTTCTCTGGAGGCCCTTCTGCTAAACTCCTACGTGGACACTCCTTTATTTATATACCAGTTGGAAAAAAAACCTACCTGTAGCATGCAATCTCCTTGGTTTTGGCTATGTTATCCATAGGTGTAGTCCTGAACCCTTGTTTTTGTGGTGCATGCAGGTATTTGTGGAGTTAGCATGACCTGAAGGTGAGGGCATGAAATCAAACGATGACCCAAGAGGATGTGGTAGAGCTTCACTTTGAACATGGGACACAAACCATAAAAGGAATCCTGGATTTTATTGTGTGAATTAAAAGTTGCAGGGACTGTTAAGTTAAACTTAAAATAACCCTTTTAAAAGTTGTTGAGGATAATGAATTAGCCAGGAGGAGTCAGAGCTTGCTGCTGCCAACTAAAGTGCTTGGGGACTGGAGATAGAAGTCAGTGATAAGCAGCAGCTTTCATGCATTCAAATAAATTACACCTTGGGCTTGGCTTAATCCTGGCACCAGAAGGATCTCTGGGGTTTTCCCTACATTAGCTTACTCCATGATTATGCAAATATCCTTTTAATGTAGCGACTCCTTAACAGGAAATTAGTCTCATGCTTGCTCTTGCAACCAACAGACAGTTTGCTTGCAAAACCTTAGTGTGTCTGAGGTACCAAAGGCATATTAACCCTTTCAGGCACCCACATTTTTGCAAACATGCAAATAAGAGGATGTGCTTGGATATGTCAGGGAGGTAGCAGATGAATCAGGGAAGGGATGTTTCCTAACACAAAAAATATGCCTGGGTTTGAAAGTTCAAGCAGAATGCAAATTGTATGAAGTTTACATTTTGGTTTCAAGGATTGTAAGGAAACCAGGGAAGGGAGAAAAAACTTAAGAGAAAAGCAGGATTAAAGCTGAATAAAACATGGAAATAAGATCAAGCATAAAGACAAAGAAATGTAATCATTGGTATTAAGTGCACACCAACCTGCAGAGCCCAGGGACTCTTGCCATCATCATTCCTGCATATAGACAAATTTACTGCAGTGATGAAGTTTTCTGGACCTGCACCCAAATGGGGACTGAGAGGGTCATCTGCTTTGTCTGGAGAACAGAACTTAAGAGTGGTAACCAGATGTTTCAGCTGGAAAGACAAATGGATTGGGAAGGGCAGAACTGAAGTCACAAAAATTGGGTTGTGTTACCTGTGGTAGTACGAATGTACATCTCTGAGTAAGCAGGAAAGCTCAGTTCTTCATTTCTTTAGCTCTGCTAGGTGAAATTCTCTTAGGTAACTTTTTTCTTACTAACTAATGGTTTCCAGTATAAAAGGTCATCTTTCTCTTTAGGAAAAGCGTGTGATGTCAATCTAGGATGCACTAGGGATAAGTTAGCAGCTAGTTCTCAGGAGCCTTCCACTCCCTTCTTGTTTTTTAACCCTGATGGAAACACAGCTAAATCCTCAGAGGTACAGGGGAGCCTAAGGAAATGAAGCACCTCATTTTCCAGTGGGATTTAGGGCAGTCTGTGATTCATTCAGGCTCTTTTGAAACTCCTATCAAAGTGAACTGTTCAAGGCATGACCTTAAGGTAACACTTGAATCAGCCACAAAATCTAGACTTCCAGCTTTAAATGTAAGACCTACTCTTTCTTCTATATCCAGTGTATTCTGCTTGTAATTACCCAAAATTACCATCAGAGAAATCAAAGCTAATCTAAGGCTCATTAAGGAGCAAGAATTTATACTTAACTATTTAAATAAATTCTTGTTGATCTGGTTTCTGGAGATTAAACTCTGTATTTTTTTTCTGGTATAGATGAGAGAAACTTGCACAGTATAATAGCACAGTATTTTGGAGTTAAAAAAACACCAACACACATACCGAAGTACAGAGTGAGTGGGTGTTTGCAAACGCTATTCAGGCAACATGAATTTCCATGATTCCCCATGAAATCCTATCCAGTCAAACATGCTTAGTCCATTTTTGGTATTGAGCACTAGCTAATCACTATTTTTATTCTGACTGCCCTAGCAAAATCTAGCAGATGCTAATGATGTCAAAAATAGGGAGGTTTTAGTTACCATCTGATTTTTATGTCAGGAACCCTTGGGGAGTACCAGCATGAATGCCTGAGACTCAGGGACTTGGAAATTGATTCTTTTATAAATCATGCCAGGTAGCATTCTTGTGGAGTAACACTAAGCTGACTTAAAATTGAAACCAAACAGACAGATTCACTGACTCCTACCAAAGTACTCAGTAGCTGCTAGCAGAGCACAGCCACAAGCATCAAGCTGTTCTCTGTCATTGAAGTCTCCTTGAGCTCCAAGGGTACAACCTGGGGCTGTAAGGCACAACTTTTCTTTTACCTTACACATAGGGTAAGAAAATACCAAAGCATTCTCCTCATTTCTTTACTGCTTATCAATCTGTAGAGTACAGGACTGGTAACTCCATTCAGAAGGGATAGCTTAACTTCTGTCAGCTCAGAGGGGTTTTTAACCAGTTGGGAATGAAGAAACATTACCATAAAACCTTACCTTTTCTTCTATAAGCCATCTGGAGTGCTCCAGGGTTTGTTTCTTTAGCAATTTGCCATCTTCCCTAAAATGACAGAAAAGCATTACAGACATATTTGCCAAAAAAAGTGTGCTCGAAAAGAATTTAGAGGAAGGCTCCTAGTTTATTTGTATTGTTCCACTAGTCAGGGGGCTTTTTTAGGTGCTAGTTTTTAACTGATGATTTCAGAGTTAAAGGAACTACAATGCCAGTTGTTGAGGCATGGCAGCATTCACCAGAGGGACCTGTATTGGCATCCTAAACTGCTTACTCTAAGTTAGAGCTCTATCTCTTAGGGTTTCAAGATGCTGTATTCTGCAGTTTTATTTCCTTCTTGGAAAGCAAGGAGGATGTTTGCTGGGGAATTACTTTTATTGGGAAATACCAGCTCTTAATTAGTCTTTTGGATGACCCAGTTGCAATGGGAATTTTTGCATAAGCCTATCTGTGATACTACAGCTAGATAATCAGCTTCAATGGAGATCAAGTCTTTGCTGCAAAAGTAGAGAAATCTCTAGCTGACTTCTTAGCCACATCAGAAAATGATGTAGGCTGAGAGTTTAGAAGCTTAAATCATATGGGAAATGTTCCTATTTTTCTGCTTCCTCATTGGAGCTGAACTGTAAGAGCTTTCTCATCTCATCACACTGAAACAGTCATCATTTCACAACTTCATGAACCCACTAAAGCTGTCAAGTCACTCATTTCTTCTTTCACCCACAAACAGATGTGAGAAGAGTGTTATTTAGCTCATTTGCAGATCATTGAATGGGACTCCAGGCATCTTGAAATCCTATGGAGAAGAACTTAACTGCTCTGCTAGAAATTGGATATGTCACAGAGATTTTAGAAAGGCTGCAGAGTGGTGAATTGTAGCTGGATGAGGAAGTGAGGATTTGTAATTTGCATGACCCCAGAGGAATAGATTGGCAAAAAATACCTTNTATTCTTGATACAGGCCAAGATGCCATTGGCCTTCTGTGCTGCCTGAGCACACTGCTGGCTCATGTTCAGCCAGCTGTCAACCAGTACTCCCAGGTCCCTCTCTGCTGAGCCACTCTCCAGCCACTCATCTCCCAGCCTGTAGCGCTGCATGGGGTTGTTGTGGCCAAAGTGTAAGACTCTGCACTTGGCTTGGTTGAATTTCATGCCATTGGTCACAGCCCATTCACCTAGCCTGTCCAGGTCCCTCTGCAGTGTCTTCCTGCCTTCCAGGAGATCAACACTCCCTCCCAGCTTGGTGTCATCCGCAATTTACTGATGGTAGACTCGATCCCCTCATCCAGGTCATCAATAAAGATGTTGAACAGGACTGGGCCCAGGACTGAACCCTGGCGGACACCACTGGTCACTGGACACCAACTGGAAGTGGCACCATTCACAACCATTCTTCCTAAATGTTCTTTTGTAGTTTGTCATTATACATGCAGAACTTGGTGGTGACCAAAATTATAATCATCTGTACCCTCAGAGCACCTCAGTATCATGGAATGCTACAATGATGTCCTATTCTAACAACAGCATGAGAATACCACAGGAATATACTGTTTGCTGAAGAATGAAAGGTCACAATCAGGAGATGGCAACTAGGATCAGGTAGGACAGAGGTGTTCAGAAAGAAGTCCAGGGTATAATCCACAAAACAGTTAACGCTATGCTTATGTTCCTAAAGTGAGTAAGAAAATCTAGAGAAGAACTAAGTATTGTTATTCCTTTAATGTCAAAAAGAGAATGGCAAAGGTTATGTTCAATTCAGTGACTGAAATGGACACTCCTAAGTCATGCAGTTCAACCATTGGGGGAGAAAAGAGGTCTACCTGAACTACCTGGCAATTCTTTTAACAACTGTCCAGTTGGTATCTGACAAGGACAGGAAAACTTGAGAACAAAGCTGAGGTGTTTCCTGTGGTAAAAATCTGAAGGATCTGAGAGGTGAGGGTATGTTATCTCAGTAGATGAGTACTCAGGGAGTTTCTGATGGCAGATCATTCTAGAATGAATCATTCCTGTATCAGTTGAGGTGTTGATGTCAGCTCTGACAGCTGCTGTGGGTCTGGCAGCAGCAGGTGCTGAACATGCTCTCTTGTGGGGCACAGAAAGGCTGTAGCTGCTATGAGGATGTGGAGATAAGAGGGATCTGGTTGCTGACAAACTGGCAACAACTCTGGTGGCTACACCAGTCTCTCATGGCACAGGCCACCACATCCTGCTTAGAAACAGCTAGCAGTCAGCAGGTTGGCTCAGGTCAGCAGGTGCCTAGTGACAGGCTGTTGTGTGGGGACACCAATACCCAGCAAGGCAAAGCAGGATGGCTTTGTGCATGTTCAGCACAAGGAGATGACCAGCAATGAGAGAGACCAATGGCACATGTGTTCCTCTTATCATTAGCCTGACACACTAACTAAAGAAAAGGCAATGCTCATTCATGGGTGAAAAATAGAAGTTTCTTCTAGAAAAATGTTCCCCCTCCAACTCCTGCAGCAGGTTTTCTCTGAATTTGGAGAGTTAGATCACCTCAGAAAAGTACCAGAGATGATGGAAGGTGAAGTGGTGGGGATGCATGGCCCCTAGCAGAGAACAAGGTCACTTGGTGCTTACCCTGTTTCCATTCATCCTTGGGACTAGAGTCTCAATACTCAGAAAGTTGGTCAGTCAAGGCTTAGATTGGTGCCACTGGGGGACTACTCCAGCAGATTTTGAAAGAAGACACTGAGATACATAAATACATGAGACTGTATTTTAATGAGCAGTTTGATTAACTCCACCTTAGGCTGGGTAATCACAGGGCACAAAAGGCTGTTTAGAAGTTGTAATATACAAAATCTTATTGAAAGAGAAGAAGAGGTAAAAAGCAAACAAGGCACAGAGCAGTCTCTCAGTAACAATTTCCAAATGCAGGCTATAAAATGATGTTTCCTATTCATTATACTGACAATTTAGAGCATTTCAAAATACATATGCTACAGGCTTCATTTAAAACCAAACCCTATTAAGATGGCACCAATGAATCAACAGTTCAGTCAATGCTTTAAACTTTATACCTTGCTTCTCATTAAGAGGTTAATGACTGTTCAGCTTTTTGGGGTTTTTGTTTTGGTTTAACTTTCTTTTATCCTTTTTTTTTTAGGCTGTGTTTACCAGTCCCAGCTGACTGCTGACATCTGTCAAGCAGCCAAGTCTAACAGCACCATCTTCTGGATTGAACAGCACCAGGTGCAGTCTGCAACTCCCACCAGCAGGTAAGAAACCTGTACAGGAGAAACAAGATCAAAGCAACCATCTTCTAAAACTAGGTATTTAGTCATAAGAACTAGGCAAAGGAATATTGATGCGACTATGTTAGCCCAAACTATCCAACTGCAGGGGTTGAGGAGCAATTTTAGAGTGGTTCTTGTAGGCCATGAGGTTATACAGGTGCAGTAGGCAGCAAGCCTTCATCACTGTACATGGTGGCAGCACTCCAAAGACCTGTTTCTGCAAAGGCTCACTTGACAGCAAGCCTCCTGTCCCACTGTTTCCTCCTCTACTGTGGCCATAAAGGCTAATGATCCCAGTACCTGTCTGTTTTGGGACCCTGCTGCCTGAGCAGCCACTTGTCATCTCTTCTGGGTGGGTGGGTGGAGAGGATCATCTGATGGGCCAGCTCTGGACAACAGGTTAGCTTATCCTGTTTAATCAGACCTTGCTACTTCTCTGTAATCTCAGTATTGGTATCTTTGAATTTGCTTAGATGTTCAGGAAGAAATGTCCCAGACACTAAAACATTAGACTACCACTGCGTTTTGCTGTATATTGCCAATGTGAGCATAGTTTCATGGATTCTCCATGTAAACTACTGATCATATAGATTATCTGTGTGCTTTTACTTGAAAATACTTGTTAGGGAAACTTTCCAAACACTGATCACTGCTACATTAGGAAACAGTCACAGTAATTAGCTATATGAAGTAAACAAACTGACATAAATCAATGGAACAATCGGATTGCAAGCAGCCGTTCCTGCTGAAGGAAACCCAAAGAATCAACCCACCAGATAGGTAACACCACTGAGACAGACGGAAATCAAACCTGATCTTGCCAGCTGAAGAACAAAAGTGGGTGCTCAAGCATCCTTGTACCGATTACTTTACTAGGCTGGGGTCTTTTTTTCCTGGTAATGTGTGATACTATTTTGTTTTAAAAAGCAATTCTACTCCATGCTGTAC
This sequence comes from Bucco capensis, assembly GCA_013396975.1. Classification (NCBI taxonomy): domain Eukaryota; kingdom Metazoa; phylum Chordata; class Aves; order Piciformes; family Bucconidae; genus Bucco; species Bucco capensis. The sequence continues at coordinate 23,378 of VWZO01020238.1, read as the reverse complement.
ACAGGACATACTTAGCTATTGATACACATCTTTTTGCTGCACTGCATGGTTGATGATGATGGTAAAGGAGCATTATTTCAGGCACAGCTACAACTGCACCACTGAAAGCAGATTGAAGTGATGGTGTCATCTGTAGTCTCTCCCTCCATACAGATCACCTCTATGGATGAAATTCTTACCTGGCTGTAGATGATGTTGTCGTTTACAAGATCCCATTTTCCCCTTCTGGATGCTGTGCAGGATCTAGCCCATGCTGCTTCATCTGCGCTGCGATATCAAACAAGTAATCATAGCACTCACACCTCAAAAGGGAAGAGGAAAAAAGTGCAATGTCAAGTAAGGCTCAAGTCTGACCATGTTCTAAGAAAATTCATTGTTTTCTTCCTTGTCCTTACATCACCACTGTGACACTCTGACTGGACAGCTCTCTTATAACTTATTTCCATTACTAGAGTATGGGAAGTGCCCAGCATTTTTGCTACATGATCCTGATTTGCTGGACACAAGCTTGAGGAGGGGAGATTTAGGTTGGATGTTAGGAATAACATCTTCCCCATGAGGGTGGTGAGACACTGGCCCAGGTTGCCCAGAGAGGTGGTAGCAGCCCCATCCCTGGCAGTTTTGCAGGCCAGGCTGGCTGGAACTGGGTGCAAGCTGCTCTAGTGGGAGGTGTCCCTGCCCATGGCAGGGGGGTTGGGACTAGATGGTCTTTAAGGTCCCTGCCAACCCTGACAATTTTAGGATTCTGTGATTCATATCAAAGGAGAGATTGCCTGCAGGTTTCAGATGAGGGACTTGCCTGTAGAAAACGAAAACGTTGGCAACTCTATCAGCCAGCACTGATAGGAAAGGAAAACCAACCGGTGACATGAAGGATGAATCTATTCCCAAAATCTCCCTATACATTCAGGAAGGTCAAAACTTCATGTTCTAAATCATTGTCCATGGGCTGGAAACACGAAGAACGTGAAAGTGATGAAGATTTTTGAGGTTCCTAACTGGTACTCACATTGTTTTAGCCTTTTCCCAGGTTTCTCCCCACACGTAGACTCCGTGACGCCTGACCAGCACAGCACAGGAGTCAGGGTATTCTTCCATGGCACGTGCCATCCTTTCCTTGAGATCCTTCTCTTCTGGGGTGTTCTCAATAATGGGAACCACTAGTGTATCATCATATCTACAAGAAAAATGAATGCTGTGTTTGCATGTAGGAAGCTTTTCCTTGAGAAAGCAACTGTGTGAAGATGTTAACATGTTCTCAACACTAGTGATTTGATGCTCTGCCCTCCTGATTCACACTGTCAACTCAGAGCTCTCAGGCACAACTCTCACACCTAAATGTGTGCTACGCTGGCAATAGCTGAGCTACACCCAAGGCACAAAAAGAAAACAACACTTTCATGTATTAGGTGTAGCTGTTTGTTCACAGATCACTTTGTTGTTAGGTCCCCTTTTCAGACTCTCTTCATCATGTATTGGCAACACCTACCAGCTTTATCTCAGATGAAATGATTTAAAAGAATCACATGATGAAGAACGAAATGCTGTTTGCTGGAAAGCAGAAAAATATTCATTTAGGTAGTCCAAAAAGCTGCCTGGAAATAAGATTATCCTGCTAAGGCATACAAAGAGAAGAGTCAACACATGAAAAAAGAATTTCTCTGTGCTGGAGTCACTGGTGGGCTACATGTGATCTTAAGAAAGCCTGAGAACCCCAGTTCCAAAGACAAGATGATGCATGTTACTCAGTGGAACTTGCCTAAGAGTTTCTTCTGAAGGAGGACTGGGATATTTGGCATTGTTGGAACCCTAATTAACACTGGCAGAAACTTGTTTAAATAAATTTAATAAGTCCCCAGTGCAGGTTCAGATTTATCATTGAGATCAGATAGATATTTCACGAGTGGATGCTAGTAGCACTTCATTTTATCAGAGAAAGAGAGAAAGCAATGGTAAAAATAATACAGCTTCTACTGTGGAATATCTCTGGAATTCATTGGGGAGCTCTGGGTAAGGCAAGGCAGTGCCATCACTCTGCTGTCGACAAGGATGTGCCTGGGAACCATGGAATCTGGAGCTGTGCTGGCTGTAGTCTCTCTGCTGAATGAACAGGATCACCCAGCACAGCTGGGAGATATGGAACCCAGGAAGAACAAGCTCTCCTGACTATCCTGGGGGAACGGCTGAGAATTCAGAGCCAAAAAAAGAAAAGTGCTGTGGATTTTTCTCAACACAGTGTTGTTAGACAATTCCATGTCAGAAGTGTGTTTCACCACATTCAAATGCCACTGTTGACAAGAAGGTAAAGCTGCAAGTCATCCCAAACTGCCTCAACTCTGCCTGGCCATAAAGCCACACACCAGACTCAGGGTTTGCTCCTTGCCAAAGGGCAATAGTTAGTTACAAAAGTTAACATCAAAGAGTGGAAAGAATTCAGCATTTCCATTTTTCATCTCATTCTCACACCTTACATAAATGTTGTTTGCAGAGCCCAATTCAACACTCTGTGGGTGGAGGCCTCCAAACAAGCCATCACACATCAGTTGGAACAGCTCAGCACTTACCTCAACAGCTCACCCTTCAAAAGTAAGAACATTATCTTTAATGAGCTCTTGATTCTCAATTTGCTTTCCAAGTCTGTCAAGTACAATCTGAAATCCTCTACTTTCTTCACAGGTCCTAAACTAGCACAGGCAGTGAGAGCTGGAGCCCACCCAAAGGTGCTTTGTACTTTACAAATCAACACAATGCTGGTTGGCTCCAGTTTCAGTTTCACATTGTGAAGATGTCTAACAGCTCTGTTCTGAAGGTATCTGTCAGGACAGAGCTCTTGATTTAGGTTGTTTCTGCAACTCAGCAGACCACAACAGCCTTGACACTACAAGGCTTTCTCTCAGGTCTCTTCCATAGGTTCTTCCAGGTCCCTCTTAGGGAAGCCAATGACTCATTTCTTCCAGAGGCCTTCTCCCTTCCTATTCCTAACACTTCACCTGACACACTTGGACTCCCAGACTCACAGCACTTGTCCCTTTTTGTGCTGCTGAAAACACACAAGGGAACTGCTGGCCTCTTCTCTTAAGCCTAGAGCAGTACCTATAATAGCCTCCTGCAGTGCACTTCTGGATCCCTTTGATCATCTCCTGATGGCTAATCCTGAACTCCCTCCCTGGGTACAGAAGGGAAGCCAGAACAGCAGCCTTGGAATGAGTATGGATCACTGCACCTGCCCCTGCCAGGAGAAACAGAAGAAAACAAGGCTTTTTAGAGCTCATTTGGAAGTGTCTCCAGTAAGAACATTTTATTCACATACCTGATACATTTCCTTGGGCAGCTTGGCAAATGGTGACCAAGTACATCAGAGTTAAAAACATACAGCCAGCCACCTAAATACAGGGGTGAGACCCTTTCATCTGGAAAGGATAATTAGGCATTGGCTTAGGACCTTCAGATAGTGACAAATACCAGGAGAGAAAACTACTTGCACAGTTTCAAAGAGAAACACTACTTGTCCATTTCTTTACATGTTGCAATGACCAAAACACTCTACTGATTTAATCAGAGTTCTGAGGCTTTAAAGAATCCCCAAACTTATTTCTGAGATGGAAGTTTAAAGGCTTTTACTTCTTTTTTCCTGCTAGTACTCTTCTGGATAGAAAGATGGGTAAACAATAACTATAATTTACTTATCAAGTTGCAATGTTGCCAAAAATATGAAATGAGTTTTCCTCAGGTACACACATAAGCTTCTTGTGCAGGAAGATCAGAAGAGGCTCCCTAAATCCTCTCTAAAGCAGCAGATGTAAACTTTACCCAACAGCAAAAGCTCTCTTATTACTGTCCATCTGCAAAAGAAAAGTTTTATGCTTTTTTCCATAGGTAAAGAACATGGTATTAAATAGCAATTTTGCGCATGTTTCAGTCATCATTGAGCTACAAACATTTGCTATGCACCTCTCATGGTGTAGGCATTCATAAAAAGAGGTGTGCACTGGCTTTTCTTGAGTTTCTTGTGTAGTGGAGGACCACTGATGTCCTGTCCCTCCATGTCACAAATAAACATGTCTTCTGGCTGCAAGAAAGAAGAAATGATTTTGACCTGTGATGACTGAATAGTTTTGTTTTCCTTCCAGTGAGACAAATATAGACACCATCACTTTAATATAGGATGTAACTTTAGCTTTGTCACAGTGTTGTAGCACAGCCCATTTCATCTAGCTTCTAACACTATTTATTGACTCACTACTGCTGCCAGCACAGCACAGCACCTCAGAGCCTTGTTTGCCAACATCCCCAGCAAGCACTGCAAGGGAACCCTGAATTTCTCTCAGTGAAGACATTCCTTTCACTCCTCATTGTGTTTAGCCCTAGATCCATATTGTGTTTAGCCCTAGATCCATAAACCAAAACATCATTTCCCCATATTATTCTGTTCTGGAGGAGTTCCTGCTGTCATCAAAGAGCTATCATTTGGCATTCTCTCCCTCCACTTATACTTTGGGCTATTTTTTTGGAAAGGAAACAGCCAGATAAGGTCATCTTTTCATGGGCAGAGCCCTCAGTTGTTTCAGTAAAGGCAGGGAAGAGTGTAACAAGTTCCTAACTTTTCATAAGGAAAAATGAAACTCTAGACAAAGACAATTTCAGCTGAAGGTACCTGTATTCTTTCCTTTTGGACTCCTGAAGGAGCAATGTAGATTTCATTCCTAAGAAAAGGGACAAAGAGGAGAAATGGATAAACACAGAGTTGTTCAGCCTCAGGGGCTCTAAAGCTCTCCATCCACTGAGAAGGAAAGAGCAAATCCAGCCTCTCGATAACATTCCTGCTCCTTCCACAGCCTGGCATGGGGATGCTTTTCAAAACAGAACCAGATCATACAAGGGCATATGAAACCTTTCCCTTGCAGGGCTACAAACCCCTGCCTTCAGCTTGCCCAGAGATCTGACCTGCATGGAGGAGGAAGTGCAGCCTGATTTCTCCTATAAAGCAAAGCACACAGCAGTAACTCCTCCTGCAGTGACTCCAGACTCAAACCCCCAGAATTCAGAGTGAAAATAGAACAAGAGATGCTGCAAGTAGATCCTGATCTCTGACAAAGCAGGTGACCTAAAAATCCACAGACTACCTATAAACAGTGGTAATTATCTGTAGTATTTTACAATGTCAATGCTTTCAGGTTTGGGGTTAACTTCTAGGTTTTGTTTTAACTTAGTTTTTGTTTTAACTGTGCAGTTTACATTTTAAATGTATTTCTGTATTTATTTGCATAGATAAAAAGATGAATTCAATACAATTAATTAGATGGCTGAAATACAACTGCATCAATAATAGCAAAAACCAAATCAGTTGTAAATCACTATTCAGTTTCAGGAGTAATAAATTCAATTCAGGAGCACAGAGACATCTAGTGAATAATTAGTCAAGCTACAGATAAATTTCCTAGGGACAATGAGATGTTTCCATTTCTGGACAAGAGCACTTAGAAGAAAACAAAGCTGGTGAAGGGTCTAGAGCACAAGTGTTGTGAGGAGCAGCTGAGGGAACTGGGGGTGGTTAGTCTGGAGAAGAGAAGGCTCAGGGGAGACCTTTGGCTCTCTACAACTCCCTGAAAGGAGGTTGAAGCCAGGTGGGGATTGGTCTTTTCTCTCAAGGAATAAGCAATAGGACAAGAGGAAACAGCCACCCGCCCCCCGACCATCACATTCTTTCTCTTCCATCTTCACTCACCCATGCTTCAAGCTGATTCCTCCACCAGTTCCTGTCACCCAGCCTAAGTTGTAAAAAAGTCTGCAGAGCTCTGGGATAAGGTTTCTTGGATGTAACTTCTCCTAAAAATAAGATAAAAAAAATAATTAAAACCCATCCAAAATGTCACAACCCTAAGAATTCCAAATCTGAAACTGAGTTGAAAGAGGCAGTACCTTCACAATGCAGAACAGAGTAATTTATGCTTGTGAACTCGTTACAAACTGACTGCCTGTTTGCAGCATGCCCTCTGCACTTTGCAGGGGTCACTCACACCTTGAATCCAGCAAGGAAAACCCTCAAATACAAGCTGTGTCTGATTATCCTCCACAGCACAGGTCTCCTCTCACCTTGGTTCATGTGCAGTGGCCCACAGGTATCACACCAGTGAGATTAAGTCATAGCCATAAAACAAAAGACAAATAAATGCATCTAACACTACCTGTTGTAACAAACTCAGCAAGTACCTTTTCCCACTCAGGCACAGTCTGAAAATCACTTGGGGTCTCCTGTGACCCCGATAACTGTGCCAACAGCAGAGGGAGCATTAAACTCATTGCCCACGGTAAAGTGTGGGGAGTGATACCCATGTTCCTATAATCCTTGGATGGGTAGGATGAGCTCATTAGCCTTCTGGCAGTTATCCGAGGAGAGGGACAACTCTGATTCCAAACCCGGGCAGATGGCGCTCGTTTAGCCCTGTAAGGCCTTCCATCTAAGAGGTTAAACCTCCGTCCTAAGGACTTCACTGCCAGCGTCCAAGCTTGCTAGGCCCTGGCAGATGAACCTTAGGACTAAAGGGTGGGTCCAGCTCTGCACACGCTGTGTCTCACCTAAAAAAAAATCCATAGTGCAGGCTCGAGGGTGCTATCCGCTATCCCCTTTTCTCAGGGCACTTGTAAAAGGCGCTGATGAGGAGCGTGGGTGGAGCCCTCCCTGGATCTTCGTTTGCAAAGCCTAGCCACCACGATGACCTTTTCCCACTGAATCAGTTCTGTCTAGGTTTATTCTGGTTGGTTTGCAAATTTCACTAGAACACATTTTATTAGTTCTGTTACACAGCAGCTTAAAATACCACAGAAAACACAGGCGAATGATTTGATGAACTCCTCATTCCTCCCTTTTGACAACATGGAGTTAACTTACATGCACTTTAGCCAGAAGATAAATTGCAGTACTTTAATATTTCTTTCAGAAGGAAAAGGTCTCAGTTTGTCCCATATTCCATTGTTACATCAATAAATATATCTATAGCTAGCTATTAAGCAAAGGTTTATAGTGTCAGAGATCCACTCGCAGCTAATCTAACCAAGAATGGCTTTTACAGTGCAAGCCCAAACTAGGTACTGAGCATGTCCAACTAAGCAAGCTGTACCTGACAGGGAGAGGTCTCTGATAAGGGAGCACTACATTGGACTTAAAAATCTTTAATGTTGGAGTCATTTACATAAGAAATATAACCCCTATGCACAGAGAACATTAGGAGATGCTACTTTAATTTATGCTGTGTGTTAGCACTCCTCTGTTTCCTACTTCCCCTGTTTGAGAAATCTGGACATTTTTATTGCAGGGGAGAACAGGCGTTTTTTCCACCCCTTTCCAGCCAGCTGGGCCCGAGGGGCAGGCCTCTGGTTACCTGAGCGCCGTCCCAGCCGTTCTCAGTAGCGGCCGCCATGACACCTGCTGGGGGCGAGCGCGGGGGAGGCCTCGCTGGGGCCTCCCTCGGGGCGCCTGACTCCCGCCTGCCCACGTCCGAGCCGTGCTGTGTTCAGGCAGTGAGAGAGGCAGCCCCGGCGCCGGGCGCTGAGCACTAGGGGCCTTCTTCGGGGCCTTCTTCGGGGCCTTCTTCGGGGCGTCTGACTTTCGCCTGCCCGCACCCGAGCCGTGCTCCAGCGGGCAGGGCGGAGAGACAGGCTCCCTGCCCTGGAGCCGGAATGGCTCGCCGGTGCGCCAGGGGCGGGCAGGGGGCGCTGGCGGAACCTTTCCTCCGCGCCGGGACCAGGGTCGCTGTTTTTGCGTTCATAGAATCTTAGAACAGTTACAGCTGGAAGAGACCTTGGAGATCATCGAGTCCAGCCTTTGTCCTAGCCCTATCAACTTACTAAATGATGCCCCCCAACGCAACATCTACCCGTCTCTTAAACACCTCCAGGGATGGTGACTCAACCACCTGGGCAGCCTGTTCCAATGGCTGACAACCCTTTCAGTAAAGAAATTCCTCCTAATGTCTAGCCTGAACCTCCCCTGGAGCAATTTCCATCCATTTCCCCTTGTCCTGTCACTNAGATCAACACTGCCACCCAGCTTAGTGTCGTCTGCAAATTTACTAAGGGTGCACTCCATCCCCTGGTCCAAATCATTGATGAAGATGTTGAACAGAAGTGGCCCCAGTACTGAGCCTTGTGGGACCCCACTCGTGACTGGCTTCCAACTGCTTTTAACTCTGTTGATCACAACTCTTTGGACTCGGCCATCTCTCCTGTTTTTAACCCAACGAAGCATATGTCCATCCAACCCAAGAGCACTTAATTTCTTTAGGAGAATACTGTGGGCAACTGTGTCAAATGCTTTGCTAAAATCAAGATAGATAATGTCCATAGCTTTTCCTTCATCCAGTAAGCGGGTCACCCAGTCATAGAAGGAGATCAGGTTTGTTAAACAGGACCTGCCCTTCATAAAGCCATGCTGACTGGGTCTGATCACCTGGTTGTCCTGCATGTGCTGCATAATGTGCATGTGATGCATAATGGAACTCTGGATGATCTGCTCCATCAGCTTCCCCGGGACTGAAGTTAAACTTACAGGCCTGTAATTTCCCGGATCCTCCTTCCTTCCTTTCTTATAGATGGGAGTTATATTTGTTCTTTTCCAATCAGCTGGGACCTCTCCAGTCAGCCAGGACTGCTGATAAATGATAGAGAGTGGTCTGGTGAGCACCCCTGCCAGCTCTCTCACGATTCTAGGATGAATCCCGTCTGGCCCCATAGATTTGTGGATGTCACCGTGTAGGAGTAGGTCCCTGACCATCTCCTCGTGGATTATGGAGGGGACATTTTGGTCCCATTCTCTTGGCTTGGGTGACTGGCTTCCCTCAGTACAGGTGTTATTTTTATTAAAGACTGAGACAAAGAAGGCATTAAGCACCTCAGCCTTAGCCTTGTCTTTTGTTACTATATCCTCCTTCAGGCGCTGGAGAGGCAGCCCCGGTCCTGGGAGCGGGGCCGGGTCCTCGCTCGGGGTGTCTACATTCCGCTTGTCTTCTGACTGCCCTTTGCCTTCCTACGCCCGAGCCGTGCTGTGTTCAGGCAGTGAGAGAGGCAGCCCCGGCTCTGGGCGCTGAGCACCAGGGGACTTCTTCAGGGGCTTCTCCGGGGCGTTTGACTTTTGCCAGCCTGCACCCGAGCCGTGCTCCAGCGGGCAGGGCGGAGAGACAGGCTCCCTGCCCTGGAGCCGGAATGGCTCGCCGGTGCGCCAGGGGCGGGCAGGGGGCGCTGGCGGAACCTTTCCTCCGCGCCGGGACCAGGGTCGCTGTTTTTGCGTTCAGGCACTGAGAGAGGCAGCCCCGGTCCTGGAAACAGTGCCGAGGCTTCCCTCGGGGTGTCCACATTCTGCCTGCCTTCTGACTGCCCTTTGCCTTCCTACGCCCGNTCGCCTGCCCGCACCCGAGCCGTGCTCCAGCGGGCAGGGCGGAGAGACAGGCTCCCTGCCCTGGAGCCGGAATGGCTCGCCGGTGCGCCAGGGGCGGGCAGGGGGCGCTGGCGGAACCTTTCCTCCGCGCCGGGACCAGGGTCGCTGTTTTTGCGTTCAGGCACTGAGAGAGGCAGCCCCGGTCCTGGAAACAGTGCCGAGGCTTCCCTCGGGGTGTCCACATTCTGCCTGCCTTCTGACTGCCCTTTGCCTTCCTACGCCCGAGCCGTGCTGTGTTCAGGCAGTGAGAGAGGCAGCCCCGGCGCTGGGCGCGGTAGAGAGGGCGCGGAGCAAGATGGCGGCGGGCGGGTGGCTGNATCTTAGAACAGTTACAGCTGGAAGAGACCTTGGAGATCATCGAGTCCAGCCTTTGTCCTAGCCCTATCAACTTACTAAATGATGCCCCCCAACGCAACATCTACCCGTCTCTTAAACACCTCCAGGGATGGTGACTCAACCACCTGGGCAGCCTGTTCCAATGGCTGACAACCCTTTCAGTAAAGAAATTCCTCCTAATGTCTAGCCTGAACCTCCCCTGGAGCAATTTCCATCCATTTCCCCTTGTCCTGTCACTCTCCACGAGGGAGAACAGACCAGTCCCTGCCTCTCTACAACCTCGCTTCAGGTAGTTATAGAGAGCGATGAGGTCTTCCCTCAACCTTCTCTTTTTCAGGCTAAACAGGCCCAGATCCCTCAGCCTTTCCTCATAAGGCTTATGTTCTGTACCCTCTCCAGCACCTCAATGTCCCTCCTGTAGCGAGGGGCCCAAAACTGGACGCAGTACTTGAGGTGAGGCCTCCTCAAAGTTGAGTAAAGGGGCATGATCACCTCCCTGCTCCTGCTGACAACACTGTTCCTGATACAGGCCAAGATGCCGTTGGCCTTCTTGGCCACCTGGGCACACTGCTGGCTCATGTTCAGCCAGCTGTCAGTCAGCACCCCTAGGTCCCTCTCTGCCTAGCAGGTCTCCAGCCACTCCTCCCCGAGCCTATAGCATTGCTGGGGGTTATTATGGTCAAGGTGTAGCACCTGGCATTTGGCCTTATTGAACTTCATGGAATTGGCCTTGGCCCAGTGATCCAGCCTATCCAGATCCTTCTGTAGAGTCTCCCTTCCCTCAAGCAGATCAACACTGCCACCCAGCTTAGTGTCGTCTGCAAATTTACTAAGGGTGCACTCCATCCCCTGGTCCAAATCATTGATGAAGATGTTGAACAGAAGTGGCCCCAGTACTGAGCCTTGTGGGACCCCACTCGTGACTGGCTTCCAACTGCTTTTAACTCTGTTGATCACAACTCTTTGGCCTCGGCCATCTCTCCTGTTTTTAACCCAACGAAGCATATGTCCATCCAACCCAAGAGCACTTAATTTCTTTAGGAGAATACTGTGGGCAACTGTGTCAAATGCTTTGCTAAAATCAAGATAGATAATGTCCATAGCTTTTCCTTCATCCAGTAAGCGGGTCACCCAGTCATAGAAGGAGATCAGGTTTGTTAAACAGGACCTGCCCTTCATAAAGCCATGCTGACTGGGTCTGATCACCTGGTTGTCCTGCATGTGCTGCATAATGTGCATGTGATGCATAATGGAACTCTGGATGATCTGCTCCATCAGCTTCCCCGGGACTGAAGTTAAACTTACAGGCCTGTAATTTCCCGGATCCTCCTTCCTTCCTTTCTTATAGATGGGAGTTATATTTGTTCTTTTCCAATCAGCTGGGACCTCTCCAGTCAGCCAGGACTGCTGATAAATGATAGAGAGTGGTCTGGTGAGCACCCCTGCCAGCTCTCTCACGATTCTAGGATGAATCCCGTCTGGCCCCATAGATTTGTGGATGTCACCGTGTAGGAGTAGGTCCCTGACCATCTCCTCGTGGATTATGGAGGGGACATTTTGGTCCCATTCTCTTGGCTTGGGTGACTGGCTTCCCTCAGTACAGGTGTTATTTTTATTAAAGACTGAGACAAAGAAGGCATTAAGCACCTCAGCCTTAGCCTTGTCTTTTGTTACTATATCCTCCTTCAGGCGCTGGAGAGGCAGCCCCGGTCCTGGGAGCGGGGCCGGGTCCTCGCTCGGGGTGTCTACATTCCGCTTGTCTTCTGACTGCCCTTTGCCTTCCTACGCCCGAGCCGTGCTGTGTTCAGGCAGTGAGAGAGGCAGCCCCGGCTCTGGGCGCTGAGCACCAGGGGACTTCTTCAGGGGCTTCTCCGGGGCGTTTGACTTTTGCCAGCCTGCACCCGAGCCGTGCTCCAGCGGGCAGGGCGGAGAGACAGGCCCCCTGCCCTGGAGCCGGGATGGCTCGCCGGTGCGCCAGGGGCGGGCAGAGGGCGCTGGCGGAGCCTTTCCTCCGCGCCGGGACCAGGGTCGCTGTTTTTGCGTTCAGGCACTGAGAGAGGCAGCCCCGGTCCTGGAAACAGTGCCGAGGCTTCCCTCGGGGTGTCCACATTCTGCCTGCCTTCTGACTGCCCTTTGCCTTCCTACGCCCGAGCCGTGCTGTGTTCAGGCAGTGAGAGAGGCAGCCCCGGCGCTGGGCGCGGTAGAGAGGGCGCGGAGCAAGATGGCGGCGGGCGGGTGGCTGAGGAGCGGTGGCAAGGGGCTGGCGAGGCTACTGCTGGCCCGGCGGCGGCCAGCTTTGGGTGCTGGGCAGGCACATCTCCGCGCTGGAGGAGGCTAGAGGAGTCTGCACGGGACGCGGGAGCTGCTGGGTGAGCGATGGGCTTGTTCCGGCACCCTCGGTTGTTAGGCGGTGCCTGTGCTGTTGGCCTGTTGCAGGTGTGTGTCGGGAGAGCTTAGGAAGTAGTGGTGTTTGTAGGGGGAGCGGGAGGATAGTTGCGGGAGGAGAGGTTGTGTGTGTAGAGAGGGTTGTGGATGGTGTTGGATGCGGGTGGCGTGTTGTGTCTTTGTGAGTGCGTGGCCTGAGGTGAAAGAATTGGGAAGGAACAATGAGAATTAGTAAAGGTCTTGAAAGTGTAATAATCGAGGAAAAAAATGAAGGAATTAGTGTTTAGGGAGAAAAGTACAGTAAGATGAAGCCTTCAAATGTATAAATACTCTGTTGTGGATAAGGAAATACCTCCTAAGGAGTCCTTCTGCTGTGCGTTTTGCAACCGCTCTTGTTTGTCCCGCATTGGCCTTTTCAGCCATCAGCAAGCTTGTAAAAAGCGCTTATGAAGAGCGTGGATGGAACCCTCCCTGGATCTTCGTTCGTGAAGCCTAGCCATGAGATAAGTGAGGATAAGAAAAAAAGTGCTTGTAGTTGGTAATAGTAGAGTGTTTTTTAGGTTCGAGTGTAATTAAATACTTAAAGAGAAAGTTTTGGGGTTTGTTTTCTATCCAGTGTTTGAACATTCCACCATTTTTCTGTTATCTTCTTGTGAGTGATGTTAGTGTGTTCTCTGGGAAGTTTTTAAATGAATTTGTTGACTTCATCTGAGCTGTAGATAACTGAAAGTAATTGGAAATTGATTTTAAAATCAGTGCCACAGCATTGCCAAGTTTGTTGCTAAGATGTTTTCTGGTGCATTTCTGGAATAGACACTGTCACTGTTATAATTTTAATGCATAATTTAGCATTGTTCAGAACAGGCTGCTTGGGAAGGAGGAGGAGAAAGAGGTTCTGTACAAAATGCAATAACAGAAGTAAACCAATTGGTTGGTATACTTGGTCCACTTTTTTCTGCTGTAACCACATGTTCAACAGGGACATGAATAAGAAATACATACATCAGTAAGGAAATAATTCAGGGCACACTGCTGGCTCTGAGTTCCCATATGGGGCAGGCTGAGGCGGGGTGATGGGTATACCAGGGGTCCAAGGAGATTGGGGGGCAGGCAGGGCAGCGTTTGGGGTCCTGTATTTCTGCTGAGAGGAGCCACGTTGAGCTCATACCCAAAACTCCCAGGACATAGCCCAAAATGGAGATGCCTGAGATGGAAGTAGGACCCTGAACTGACGTGAAAACCACTCCCAAGACCTGGAAAATAAAGAGCTGAGGAGCATCAGCCTTTGGGGGACAGTTTGATGGTGGAGAGGAGCACACAGAAGTAAGGGAAGACCTTCTCCCCACTGAAGGATGCCATAGGGAAGGTGAAGATGTGTTGGCAGCTGCCAACGGCGTAGAAGGAGACCTGGCCCACCTCATAGTCCAGATAGACCCCAATCTCGCCGTTGAGGAGCGGGACAGAGGTGTTGGAAGGAGCTGTCAGGGCCACACAGAGCTTATCATACTTCTGCAGGCCCCAGATCTGGGTGTTGGGCTTGAAGAGGATTCTGCCTTTCCTCTGAAGTGACTCCCGGGCCACCCCGACAGCCCAGAAGCGCCCCTTGGCCTCCACCTCCCAGTAGTGACGGCCTGAGGTGAAGCCCTCGCTGCCCAACATGCAGGGATCTGTGTCAAACTGGCCTGGCCCCTCGGGCCACCGGGAGCCAGGTCTGCCCCAGGTGGCCTCCTTGAGGTCCTCGGAGAGGATCACCTCAGGACCTGCTGTGGCTGGATCCAGGGTCACCTCCACTGGAGAGGGAAATGGAAAAGGAATCAGAAGCCAAACTTAAATGCAGAGAAAACACACCCTAGAAATTCCCTGCACTGGAAGAAAGGAGAGGAGGGATGAGGCTGGAGATGGAGGATCGCCAGGTGAGGCTGGAGACAGAGGTTGGAGATGGAGAGCTCTGGAGATAGACGGTGGAGCTGGAGGATTTCCAACACCAATGGCCATCTCCTTTGCTGCAGCCCAGGAAAAAGCCATCAGGAATCAGAACTTTGCTCCTCTCCACCTTTGGTTACCTTCAAACTGCTTTGCTGTGTGATAGTCCAGGGCAAGGTCCCAGGTGGGCAGCCGTGGCTTGAGGTAGAAAGCCATTGTGCCCCTGACGTCCTCCCCTCCCAGCTAGAGGTGCAGGAAGGGGAAAGAAAGAACAAAATAAAGTTACTGCACTCCAGGTGGACACTTCTTAGCCTTTCACCTCTTTTTATGTGAGCAAATGGGTTCAAACAGGACATTTAATCAAAATACTTGACTAAAAATGCCATTTTTTTCTCTCCAGCAGCTGCAAAGGAGCTAAGTGAACTTATGAGAAGACCCATGGAGATGGATTAGATCTGTTAATTCCCTGTTATGAAGGAACCACGTTGGGATGGACTCATCTACCTCACAGGTCTGATTACACCCCCAGATTCCCATTTCTTGTGCTGGTCAGGGAACGAATCCACCTCAGATCCATCCCTGGTATTCCTATTCTTGGGCAATTCAATGCAACCAGGTCTGGTTGGGTGAGAAAAATCCCTAAATTGGAGATAAGCCAAGTCCAACTCTTGTGTCTAGAGAAGTCCTGTGAGAGGTGGAGAAATTTGCTGCTGGCCCCAGGGGCAATGTGTGGGTGGGAGATAAGGGCTGGCATGGAAGGGCCTCCAATCCAGCCTCTGAAAGCTGGCATGGGGCTCTGAGGACAAACAAGTCTTTGCCCACAGGAAATGGCCCTGGAAAACAGTAATAAAGGTCCCCAAATGATTGAACAAACTACACTGTGATGCTCAAAAATAAACTAGTTGTGATTTTGTTCTGTGTGTTTTCTCTAGCAAAACTGCAAAGAGGGGAAGGAAAGCAGCAGGTGGAAGTGGGGGAAAGGTGGGAAAATCTTAATTAAATGTTCTTAAATTAACTTCAGGTACAAGCAGGAGCTGTGCCATTTCTCACCCAAATTTCCCTGGGGGCACCCTTATGGGTGGATGTAAATCAAACAGTAACCACAACCAACCACTTAAATCCCAAATAAAGCTCCTGAGGGCAAAGCAGGATAAATTCACTTCCCTTCTGCTCTTGCTGGGATGGGGAGAGAGTTCAAAATCCCCTTTCTCCCCAAAAAAACCAACACAGCAGATGCTGAAACCTACCTGGTACTGCTGGGATTTTCCCTTCTTGAACCTGTTGGGGTTTTCCTTGGTGGTACCAATGCTGTGTAGGGGTTTCTCTGGCTGCTTTTTCTCCACCAGCTACTTCTTTGCTTGGATTTTCCCCTCTCCTGTTTTATTCTCCCTCTCTCTGGCACTGGCTCAATGAAAGCTCAGCCACAGCTCCCCCTCAGCCAGCTTTTATCAGCTGAAGAGGGAGGAGATCTCCAATCTCCCTGCCACAGGCAGGGACAGACACCTCCTGCTCCCTCTGATTGCACTTCTTCTGTCCCATTGCAGAGCCATTTACTTGCTCAGCATAGGCATGGGGGAGGAAAGGGAGGGAAAAAACTCAAGGTGGTGCAAAAAATGTATGGTTTTGTGCACCACAAGGGAAAAACTAGGTCAGGTTTCACCCCCAAACCTTGCTGTAGCCCCTTCTGTGTGACAGAGCTGAACAAGACTGCTGAGGCCACACCTCAAACACTGGGTTTGGTTTGGGGGCTCTGACTACAATAAGGACATTGAGGTGCTGGGGTGTGTCTAGAGGAGAACAAAGCTGATGAAGGGTCCAGAGTACAAGAAAGGTCTGGAGAACTTTTTAGGAGCAGCTGAGGGAACTGAAGTTG
Source organism: Bucco capensis (assembly GCA_013396975.1). Classification (NCBI taxonomy): domain Eukaryota; kingdom Metazoa; phylum Chordata; class Aves; order Piciformes; family Bucconidae; genus Bucco; species Bucco capensis. The sequence goes on along the minus strand of VWZO01020238.1, from coordinate 7,431 downwards.
GTTAGCCTCCAGAAGAGGAAGTTCAGGGGGGCCCTTCTCACTCTCTACAACTCCCTGACCTCCAGTAAGCCATGTCTCATTTGAATAATCTAGTAACCCTTGAAGAGAGAGAGGTTTTAGGGTAAAGTTGACCTCTAGTAACCCTAAAAAGCAAGGAGACAGATCATTATCCATTTTCAGCTCAAGTCTAAGAGCAGAGAGAGCCAAGGCTGGGAGCAGTGAGGGCTGCGACAGCAATGCCTGGAAGTGAGGTGTTCCAAGTGAACTACAATGTGTTAAAGGCACCTTGTGGGTGAGGCAGTGTGCTTGTCCCAGCTGGAAAGGAGTGGCTGAAGGAAGGTGGCTTCACTTGGTTCTCTCCTCTGCAGGAGGGAAGCAGGGAGAGAGCAGTGGCAGGACTCCTCTGTAGAGAGGCTTGGCCACGCCATTGCCACTGTGTGGCGCTGAAGAGGCTAAAAGCCCTCGGGGCTGAGGAGGTGCCAGCAGCGATGGGCGAGCAACCCCTGGCTGCAGCCACAACGGTTTTGTGGGGACCTGTCAAGAGGTGCGAGATGAGCTTGGCTTCCTCTGAGCCAGCAGGCCTCCTTCCACCCCTCAGAAAGCTCTTCTAGTGACTCCAGAGGCAGCAGGTACCCCGCTGGGCAGCCTTTCACTTTCATGGCTTGGCACAGTTCTGTCAGTGCCTTCTCGGCGCTGCTTCTTTGCCACCACCTTGCCCGTGCCTCAGTGCAGCTCTTTCAGTGAGTGGAGGTGGCGGACACCTGTTGGTGCAGCTCTTTCAGTCCCATCTTGCCCTCAGCATGGTTTTGATTTGCCCTCCCATCACCCTCCGCTCAGCGAAGATCTGGGTGCCAACCCCACCCCGCAGTGTAGCTCTTTTGGTGACATAGTCAGCAAGCAGTGGCCGCGACAGCTCCTTTCCCACCACCTCCCAACCTCCCTTCCCTTCCCTCAATGCAGCCCTTTCAGTAGTCACACTTTACTCTCAGCACAGCTTTTATTTCCCTCCCTTCTCCTCCATGCAGCCCCCTTCGCTCCCCGCTCACCCTCAGTGCAGCTCTCTTGGTGAGTGGTGGCAGTGCTCACCTTCCCCACCTAGAGCTCTGTTACTGCCATCTTGGTGCAGGTGTCAGTGGCTGTCAGCAGCTGTCCCTCAGTGCAGCTCTTTTAGTGCCACGACAGCACCCGCTCCCCTTGGCGCAGCTTTTATTTCCCCTTACATCTCTCTCCCCTCAGCAAAGCTCTTCTTGGTGCCGACCCCTGTGCAGCTCTTTTGGTGACCCAGGTCAGCGCCCCTCTTTCAGTTGAGCTCTCTCAGGGCCCTTTCCCTCCAGTCCAGTTTGTTTCTTCCCACCTCACCCTTCCCCTCAGCTCTTGGTACCTCTTCCCTGCCTCAGCCCTTTTCCCACCTCTCCTCAGCGTGGCCTCTGACACCTCGCCCATCCCTCAACCGTACCACTTACAGAATGCTGCGTGCCAGGCAGGCAGCGGCTCTCTGGTGGCTTCTCTCCAGTGCTGTTCAGCCAGACACTGCTCCTCTCCTGCTCTCACTGCCGCCATGCCCTGACTGCGCCAAAGCACCCCCTTATATACCCCCAGCGACAGTGCCCCCTAGTGGCCCCTCACAGCCTCACTGCACAGAGCTGAGGCAGCCCGAACGCCTCTCCCATCTCCCTCCCCTCCCACCGGCGCCAAAATGGGGTGTTTCTTCTGCAAACCTGCACCCCACTGCCTCAGAGCAGGGTTCCACCTCCCCTGCCATGGCCTGTGGTGTTACAAAAAACCCCTTACAATGCTAAAAGCTGCCCCCACAGTGTCAAGGGGTTGCAGAGCAGTTGGACTTAAAGCTTTGCATTCTCCAACCTAAACCATTTTATGATTCTCTTCACATTGAGCCCAAAGTGCTGCAGCTCCAAAAATGCAACTTAAATAAGGAATAAGCACAACACTGCTTTTATGTATATATATATAAATAACCAAAGTGGAAAAAAAGTAACCATTGAAAGGAAACAGTTGTATTTCACACATCTCTGGCTTCTCCTGCTGCTGCTGCAGGCTGGGGAAGGGCCAAGCAGTGCCTCAAACAAAGTTCTACTGGAAGATGAGTTTGGAAGCAGATAGAAACAGCCTGAGTCCTAGTAGTCACCAGAAGCTTTTTAGCAACCACTACTATCTCTAAAAGCCCAGGAAGACTGAGTGAGATAAATCCTTGACATCTTTCTAGTTTTGTTGAAACAGAAACAGCTTACATTTAGCCAAACCTTCATCTAAAAGATCTTGGGACACTGTCAAGCTTTCGAAGCTCTTCACTACAGATCTAGTTCTCCTTCTCCTGGAAACAAAGCTAAAACGATTCTGGCATCACTGTAACATGGTATTAAATAGCAATTTTGTGCATGTTTCAGTCATCATTGAGCTACAAACATTTGCTATGCACCTCTCATGGTGTAGGCATTCATAAAAAGAGGTGTGCACTGCCTTTTCTTGAGTTTCTTGTGTAGTGGAGGACCACTGATGTCCTTTCCCTCCATGTCACAAATAAACATGTCTTCTGGCTGCAAGAAAGAAGAAATGATTTTGACCTGTGATGACTGAATAGTTTTGTTTTCCTTCCAGTGAGACAAATATAGACACCATCACTTTAATATAGGATGTTGTGGATGTTATGGAGTCAGAAGTGGCCTTGGAGATAGTAAAATGCACCACAGAGCAGGGGTGTAGCAAAGCAGAGATGACTTGGCAATATGCAAATACTAACCAATGGTACCATATTATGGTTATATGTAACCAGTAGCTAAGAGACAGATGTACTAGAGAAAAGGTATATAAGAAGACACTTGTAGTTAATAAAGACACTTGAATTTGCTGCTTCACCAGAACATGAAACCTGTATTTGACCACCCCGACCACGACATCTGGTGACCCCGACGTGATAAGAGAACCTGCCAGCGTGGAAGAAGCCCAGGCCTTCCATCTGGCAAGTAGAGCAGCAGCCAAATTGCAGGCAATTTGGTAAAAAATGCTTGGAACTTTGAGACAGCCAGGGAATTTTGGCTGGGAGGTGGGCCCTCAGCGAAGCAAGGGACAGTTGGAAGTACTGTCATGTTCAGACAAATAGACACCTGAGATAGGTGAGCCGCTGGGGAAGAAGGGAGGGTGGTTTTCCTCCATCCAAGCAATAACGCAGTTTACAGGTGCTGCAATGGTTCTTAAAGCTCAAGAAAGTACTGTAACTGAGTTTGTGCTAATAGATTTATTAGAATGGACTTGCATGGAAAAATCGGACTTTTTCACTGAAATCTGGCAAAACTTCGGCAAGCAAGTGAAAAGGGCTGCCGCCATATTTGAAAGCCTGTTGCGCGCTGCAAAAAAACCCCTCCACGCGCCCACCTGAAACACGGAGCGAAATTAAGCTGTACTCACGTGTTGTCTAGATTTCAAGGAGCTAGGCCTAACACTAACCCCTAGCCATAAACCTAACACTAACACTAACCCTAACCCGAATTTTACTATAGCTTATACTTGATATTGCAACAAATGAAGCTGTACTCACGTGTTGTCTGGATTTCAAGGAGCCCTAACCCCTAACCCTAACCCTAACATAAATCCTAACCCCTAACCCTAACCCTAACATAAATCCTAACCCCTAACCCTAACCCTAACATAAATCCTAACCCCTAACCCTAACCCTAACATAAATCCTAACCCCTAACCCTAACCCTAAACCCTAACCCTAATTCTAACTCTAACTGTAAACTTAGCCCTAAACATAACCCTAAACCCTAACCCTAACCCTAAACCTAACCCTAAACCCTATTCCTAACCCTAAGCATAAACCCTAACCCTAAAACCTAACCCTAAACCCTAACCTAACCCTAACCCTAACATAAATCCTAACCCCTAACCCTAACACTAGCACTAACCCCTAACCCTAACCCTAACCCTAATGCTAACCATAACCCTAACCCTAAACCCTAACCCAAATTCTAACTCTAACTGTAAATTTAACCCTAAACATAACCCTAAACCCTAACCCTAACACTAAACCTAACCCTAAACCTAACCCTAAACCCAAACATAACACTAAACCTAACCATAACTGTAACCCCTAATCCTAACCATAACCCTAACCCTAAACCATACCCCTGAGACTGACCCTAACCCAAACCCCTAAACCTTACCCTAAACCCTAACACTAACCCTAAACCCTAACCCTAACCCTAATCCTAACCCTAAACCCTAACCGTAAACCTAACCCTAACCCTAATTCAACACTAACCCTAACCCTAATACTAACCCTAACCATAACCCTAACCCTAACCCCTAAACCTAACCCTAATTCCAACTCTAACCGTAAACCTAACCCTAAACATAACCCTAAACCCTAACACTAAAGTAACCCTAAACCTAACCCCAAACCCTAACATAACACTAAACCTAACCATAACCGTAACCCCTAATCCTAACCATAACCCTAACCCTAAACCTTACCCTAAACCCTAAC
>VWZO01020236.1:64725-85795 GCA_013396975.1 Bucco capensis | reverse complement strand
TGCTGCTGGCCATAGCGTTTATACAAATATTAAACAGTCCAGGCCCCAGTAGGGAGCCCTGAGGGACACCACTTGGAACTGATTTCAGATTTTCAGAGCAGTTGCTTCCCTGAGGAGCCATGTGGGTCACTTCCAACTTGGGATGTCCCATGACTGTCTGGAATGGACAAGAGCTGCTAGGTACCAGTTGTTTGGGCCACTTCTTTGCATGACTTGTAGCTGCCCTCAGGCCTGTTGTTAAATGGCCTCAATGTACAGCTCTCCTTGAACATATTTGGTTGAAAAACCCTCCCATTTTCAACCCCTTTTGGTTAGTTAATCTGCTTCACAACCACAGGAATGTTCTGTGCTCTGATGGCTATCAGAATGGTGTTAGAATTTGTCCTTAGTCATCTGAAAACTAGGCTGGAGTTTTGACACATGCTCCCAGCTGGCTTGGAATAGTGAGTAGACCATTCTATGTCCTGATGAAGCAATTTCAGAGCAGTTCTCTCAAGGAAGTCATCAGTGCTTTAACTGTCCTTGCCTGGCAGTACTGACTGAGATATGTGCTTCCTTCAGCCACAGGATTCTGGGCTGGTGACTTATGGTCCAAAAAAGAACATTATTACCTGGTTGGGTAAGACTCTCCAATGGTAATAATGTTCCAGGCCCAGAGCAAGAGGTCACGAGACACTGACATAGAATCAGAGAATCACAGACTGCTTTGGAAGAGACCTTTAAAATCACCTAATTGCAAGCCCCTGCAGTCAGCAGGGACATCTGCAACTAGAGCAGGTTGCTCAGAGCCCCAAACAACCTGACCTGGGATGGTGCCAGGGATGAGACATCTCCCAGCTCTCTGGACAACCTGGCACAGGCTCTCACCACCCTCAGCATCAAAAATTTCTTCCTTCTCTCTAGTCTATAAATCTTCTTCTTTTAGTTTCAAGCCATCACCCCTTGTCCTGTCACAACAGGTGCTGCCAAAAAGTCTCTCCCCATCTCCCTGACAGGCCCTTGAAGCACTGCCAGGCTGCAGTAAGGTCTCTCTGGAGCCTTCTCTTCTCCAGGCTGAACAAGCCCAACTCTCTCAGCCTCTCCTCACAGCACAGAGCTTCCACCCTCCCATCATGTTTGTGGTCTCCTCTGGCCCTGCTCCAGCAGCTCCATGTCTCTGCTGTGCTGAGCACTCCAGAGCTGCCCCAGCACTGCAGCTGAGCTCTGCCCAGAGCAGAGCAGAGCAGAGCAGAGGCACAATCCCCTCCCTGCCCTGCTGCCCACACTGCTGGGGATGCAGCCCAGGACACAGTTGGCTTCTGGGCTGGGAGCTCACATTGCCACCTCATCTGCAGCTTCTCATCCCTAGTAGCCCCAAGTCCTTGTCCCCAGGGCTGCTCTCCAGCCCTTCATCCCCAGCCTGGATTGATGCTAGAGGTTGCCCTGAGCCAGGAGCAGGACCTTGCACTTGGCCTTGTTGAACCTCCTGAGGTTCCTCACCCATTTCTCCAGCTTGTTCAGGTGCCTCTGCATGACATCTCCAGGAGACAGAGTGTGGCAGGGGGACAGCTGTGTGCTCTCCTCAGCAATCCTTGCAGGACAAGCAGAAGTGAGCAGGTTAGGACAGATCCCATGCTTTAGGATCCAAGATTCTTCTTATTCAGGAGACAATGTCTGATGCTATGGAGCTGCCTTGTTCACTGCAGCTAGCAGAAAAATTGATGTTGGGTTTGGGGCCAGAAATCCTTTTCTGCCTGTATGGCCCTGAGTGATCACTCCATGTCTCTCTGCTAACCCCATTCCATGGGCCAGCTCCTTGTCTCTCTCCAGAGGGATTCTGTATGCCTTGGATAACACAGATGAGTCCTTCACTCCTGTGAAGCAGCTGAGCATTCCCTTCATGGAGCAGTGTCTCAGACCAGTGTCATTCAAACTGCATCACATCTCTTTGTTGCCCTCATTTGTGTTGAGCCAGAAATGGAATTGATCCTAGCTATCTGCCAGGGTGGTGCTGGCTATAAAGGGACTTTAAAGCTCACTTTGGGCTTGACCATGCTCTGAAGAGGTATACAAAGTGAGTTTTGCTGTCCTTGGCTCCTGAAGCAGAGCTCAGCTTCTCTGTGTGTGACACAGCTGAGCTGCACTTCTGTAGCCAGCAATTTCTGGTGGCAGCTGCTGTTTCTCTGGGACACTTTGCCCTCTTTCTGCTCCAGCAGAGATGTTGTCTAGCTTTAGCACACTGCTGCTGCCCAAGAGGGAAAAGTGGGTTCTTCTGAATCAGGAGAGCTGATATTCTTCATGCTCAAGACTAACTCTCCAGAACAAGAATATAATTCTCAGCAAAGACTTTTTCTCTTCTTCTTTTTTTCTTTCCTTTTACCTTAAACTCCTCTGATCTGGAATGGCCTAACTGATCTGGAGAACTGCAGAGACCACAGCAAATAAGATTTCCATTACATTGCTGCAATCTTTACTTTGGCAGAGTTATCTGCTGGGGGAAGGAGCCTAACTCCTCCATTTGCAGCTCAGGCAATGTCAGTAACATCTGGCCACCATCATCTTCCTCAGCATGTTTGATACCCACAGAGCCATTGGTGCTGCACAGAGTGACTCTAGGATAGAAATGCATTAACAGAAAGACCAGGCAGATCATCAACATCACTTGCCCTCTCCTTTTTGGTGGTCACAGTATTGCTTGCCTAATTGCAGGAGGCTCTGGCAGTTGCATGCAGGAAATGCAGCTCCTTCCCTCCTCCTTATCCCTTTGCAGTGACAGCAGCAGCTCTGTGAATGGTTTCAGGCTTTATTCCACAGCTTAATGTGGCTGTTCAACTAACCTAACAGATGGCATTGTCAGCATCATTTTTGCCTTCCCGACAGGATGAAAATGAACAAACACTTGACATTTCCAACATGTCTGCATCCCATGCAAGGATTTTTAGAAGGCAGGGGAGATCCTGCTCTAGTGGCAGGTGTCCCTGCCCATGGCAGGGGGGTTGGAACTAGAGGAGCTCTAAGGTCCCTGCCAACCCTGACAATTCTATGATTCAATTCTGTGATTCTATGTTTTCTGCTTCACCTTAGCCAGGCAGAATTGTGCCCTGGGTTCTAACCAGCTGCTCTCTTCCATTAGCAACATGGAAAGGAGATGGATACTATAAGCACCTCCTCAGCCTGCTTGTGCTTTGGCCCAGGAGCTCTGCCCCTCCCAAGGCACCAGCATGCAATGCCAGAGCTATTGCAGCAGAAACAGCACAGAAATGTCCTTAGAGAAAGGAGCTGGAGCTGCTCAAGGGCCTAGGAATCAGCTGCCATGCCCCAAGCTGCAGCAGATGCAGCCTTTGGCAGGAGATGGCTGCAGGCAGGAATTTGCCATTCATCAGGGATTGCCTCTTCAATCTGGGATCTAAGCTGGGGTGCAGATGACATAGGAGGGATAAATTTAGACAGGGCTGAAAACAATTAGTTTGATTAAGCCTCCAGCCAATGAGAGGCAGATTCTTCCTATTCCTCCCCTTTCCCCCTCCTTCCCCTTCCCTCTCTCTAGTGAAGAAGGAGGAGACTGGCTGAGTGTAACAGCTTCCTTTTGCAGGCAGTGCATGTTTTGCTTAGGGCCATGGGTTAGTGGCATGGTAGTGACAGGGCTGGTTGGACTTGATGAGCTTAGAGGTCTCTTCCAACCTGAATGATTGTGTGTGATTGAGTTCTTGCTGGTGTAGAGTCTGTTCAGTGGAGGAGTGGGGATTGGTTGCATCTACCTTGCTGCAGTGCTAGCATCAGTTTAGTTAGCACTGGAGAAGGTGCTGGAAGTCCAAGTTTGATTTAGAATTGTTAAGGTTGGGCAAGACCTCTAAGGTCATCAAGCCCAACCATCAATTGTCACCCCTAAGGCACTAATCCATGTTCCTCAGCACCACAGCTCCATGGTTCCTGAACCCCTCCAGGCCTGGTGACTCTATCACTACCCTGGGCCAATGCTTAACCACTCTTTCTGGGAGGAAATTGTTCCTAGTGTCCAATTCACCTGCCAAACAGAGCCCATACCTGCAAAAAGAAATGAGCTGGGCTTCTCCCTGCCTTGTCCTCAGGCTGGGTGAGCTAACTCTACTGGGGAATACTCCCTTGGCTTTGTGTGGTGAAATGAATTTTCCTTGCTGTCAGCCTTGCACCTAGTTGGCCAGCAGAAGCAAGGCTGTCTCCTGGCCCTCTTGGCTCCTCACCTCCTGCTCCAGTCACGAGTGGGGTCCCACAAGGCTCAGCCCTGGGGCCACTCCTGTTTAACATCTTCAGTGATGATTTGGCCCAGGGGATGCAGTGCACCCTTAGCAAGTTTGCAGATGACACCAAGCTGGGTGCCAGTGTGGATCTGCTTGAGGGCAGGGAGGCTTTCCAGAGGGATCTGGATAGGCTGGATGGCTGGGCCAAGGCCAATGCCATGAAGTTCTCTAAGGCCAAATGCCAGGTGCTGCCCCTTGGCCATAGCAACCCCCAGCAGTGCTCTAGGCTTGGGGAGCAGTGGCTGNCAGGTGGATGTTGCATTGGGAGGCATCATTGAGCAGGTTGCTAGGGCTAGGACAAAGGCTTCACTGATGATCTCCAAGGTCTCTTCCAGCTGGAACTGTTCTGTGATTCCATGCTCCCTTATTCCAGCCTCTAGCACTTCTGCTCTTGTTTCCCAGCTTTAGTGCAGTGGAGCTGTTTGTCCCAAGTCCTGTGCAGGTGGAGGCAAAGCCATGCACACAGGTGTCCAGTTAGCCAATCAGAGCTAGTTCATTAGCAAGGAAATGACATTAAGCTTGGATCTAAAAGCTAGGCTGCAGCTTGCTGTGAGCCTGAAGAACTCTGCTTTTAAAAGGAAAAACAGAAGGTAAAATGCCTTTTTTTTAATGATTGTCTGTACAAGTGCTTTCAGTTAAAGTTGTTTCTACTGAAAGTTTTCTTTGGGGCTCTGCCTGTGTGTGTAGCTGAAGGCTAGGATCTGTGAGTAGCCTGAAGCTGTCTTGCAATTCCTTTATCCTTATTTCTTGTGTAGTCTGGGTGTAGGGAGAAGTTATTCCTTGGCTGCTGCTTAGTGTGGTTCCTGCTTCTCCTTGCTGTTGTGATGTTAGAGTGAGGAAAGGTGGAGGGGGCAGCAGTTGGCAAAGCAAACTAGAAGGGCTGTAAGTTGCCATGTTGTAAGCTGTCATTGCAAAACAGAAGAGCAGGCCCTTGGGAAATAGGGAATTTGAGCTTATTTGCTCTGTGGGAGTTGTTGGCACTTCACTTACAATCAGCTGCAAGCCTGCCTGTGATTGACAGCACAATTCTAGCCAGAGCAATCAAAACTAGCCCAAGATTGGAGTAATTTTAGCCTGTTTCTAATCTAATAGTGTCCCAAATAACAGGCAGTATACCATGTAGGCAAACTGAGCTCTCTGCATAGGTAGGCTAGGCTAAATTGGGCAGTGCTTTGGGGAGGCACACAACAAGCATTGAATGCATCTTACTTTAGCAATTCTTGCCTGGAATTAAATAGGATTAGCTCCTTTTTTTACTGATATTCATGAACTATAGTATTTCTGAGATTAGTTAAGTTCTATGGCTAGATTCTTGTTGAGGTAAAGAGGCTGGCAGAGGGAGGAAAGAGAGAAAGGACCAACAGTGAGCAAAAGCTCACTCATTCCCACAAAGAACTTAAGTCATGAATTCTTGGTCAGAAAAACAATTTGGGAATAGCTGGAAGTTTCCTGCTGAAGCATTAATAGATGCTGGTTTCATCTTTAGCTCCTGAGTTACCTCCTGTCATTGTTGCCTATAGCCTTGCTGAGAGAGGAGGAAAGAATCATTCCTCCAGGACAAGCTATAGATAAAGGTCATCTTCACCTGAAAGCCTCCAAGTTGCCTTTAAGGCCTTTTCCTTGGAGAGCTGCAATGATTCCAGGCCCTGGTGAGTCCTGTTAGCCTTTTCCTTGGAGAGCTGCAATGGTTCTAGGCCCTGGTGAGTCCTGTTAGCCTTTTCCTTGGAGAGCTGCAATGATTCCAGGCCCTGGTGAGTCCTGTTAGCCTTTTCCTTGGAGAGCTACAATGGTTCTAGGCCCTGGTGAGTCCTGTTAGCTCCTCAGGTCTCTACTAACAGTAGTTGCAGCCCCAGAAGCTTTGGCCAGCCTGGTTTTTCCTTTGTAGCTAATTGCAGTTTTGATTTGGTCCTTGTAGGCAGTGCTGTGCCTGTGGCAGGTATTTCAGCTCCCAAATCCTGAATGGCACAGTGCTTATGGCTTTTTATGAGTCTATTTTTTATTTTAAACCCATTTGAAGGAGTTGTCTATGCTGAGGACAGGCACAAAAGTCAAGCTCCATTAACTTGTCAAGTGGATTAGTCATTAAACACCTTGGTGGACACTTTAATTCAGCATTAAAGTGGCTTTAATTGGATTTAGCTTCCTTGGCTTCCAAAGTAAATTCAGGTAAATCAAATTACAGTTAATTCAGTGTAAAGGCATGGGCAGACAGCCTCACCATGGGCAGCAACTGAGAACACAACTGCTTAGCTGCTCCTCAGCACCCTCCTGCTCCATTTGCTCTCCTCTGCTGTTCCACAGCTCAGCTCACAGCAGAAGGTCCTTGCTTTTCTCCTGCCATGGTAGCTTATTTCAGCTTCATTCTGCTCACTTCATTAGCACTTCAATGTGTTGGCTGATTGTGTTGAAGTGTAGAGGAGATGCAGTCATGTTGCACTTTGCTGACTCTGCACTGGGGAGCACAGCACCCAGCTGATGCTGTAACAAGGAGAAGAGTTAACCCCATCAACACCTCCAGCTCTGTGCAAAACGACTGTGTCCATGCCTGTAGGATAGATGCACTTGGGATGCCTTGAGTGGGGCCCTGAGGGTCACCCAATTCCAGCATGGTGAGGGTTGGAAGGGAGCTCTGGGGATCATGCAGTGCATCCCCCCTGCTCCAGCAGGCTCACCCCCAGCAGCTTGCCCAGCATCACCTCCAGCTGCCCTTGCAAGCTCTGCACACAAGGACACTCCACAAGCTCTCTGGGCAGCCTGGGCCAGGGCTCTGCACCCTCACACCAAACAACTTACTCCTCCTGCTCCCATGGAAGCTCCTGGCTCCCAGTGTGTGCNCTGCAGAGCTGCTTTCCAGCAGTTTAACCCCTAAGCTGTCCTGCTCCATGAGGTTATTCCTGCCCAGCTGCAGGACTCTACACTTGCCCTTGCTGAACTTCCCAAGGTTCCCCCTTAAGTCCTCATTAAAGGATCATAGCAGCTGAGGAGCAATTCTCTTGTGTCTCCTGAAGAATCTTTTCAGTTTTAGGGACCAGCTCACAAAAGAAGTGTCAGGGGCTGCAGACTCAATATGGATAGGAACAGCTAGGCAGCTAGAAATGAGAGCTGCAGCTACCTCGTCTTTGGGAGAACAGAAGAGATTCCATAGATAATTCAAGCTTGGGCTTGTTCCTTATGGAATGAGTCTCCTAAGGGAGAGGGAGTTTGCATCCTAGAGACTGAAATAGCAGTACTAAAGGAAAGAAAGGAGCTGAGTTCCCTGAAGTGTCCCATCATCTAGCAACTGAAGTAGGTTGGGTGAAGCAGGAAACAGTGACAGTTCTGACACTTCTCCCAGGCTTTGAAGGGAGTTCACTGATCAAAGAAAAAGTCAAAATGTTGATTCTTGAGGAGTAGAGAATGCATCTGATCAGACTTCCCAGCTGTGACCAAGGAATGTTCCCTTTGACTGAAGGAAGGCCCAGATGACAGTTCTCTAAGAAGGTGTCACTGATACAATGACCTGAACTTCTCTGGCTCAGGTTTGTCTTTGAGAAAGGCTCACTAGCTATTCATTGTCCCTCCTCTGGTGGCAATGAATGTGATTAATTGGTGTTGATGAATCCAGCTCCAGTAACGCAAATGACTTCCATTTTCACACTTCTTTTTGTTTCAGGAAGCCTCTTCCTTGCCAGATGTTGACACATTGCCTAGAGCACACTTCAGCAGAAATGAAGTGCAGCTCCTGATCATTTGGCTGCCAAGTTGTGGCCAAGTTGCTACAGATCAGTGTGCTGGAAGCAGCCAACATGGCTTTTGTCTCTGGTGAGTACCTGCAGTGAGAGTGCTCCAGAGAAGGTTCTGCATCCTGAAGGCTGTGTTTTCCCTCCCAGGGAATAGAGAACCATTCTTCTTAGTGGCTGAACAAAGGAGAAATGATGCTCTGACTGCCCTCAAAGGCAGCCAGTAAGTCTTGCTGAAGTCAGTGGGAGCTGGGATGTGCCTGTAGCTTAGGAAGAGCAGGGCATGGCAAGCAAAATGTTGGTAAAGCCAGACTCCAAGGTGAATGCTGGAAGTCAAGGGCTGCCCAGGTATTTCACTTTGTCCTTGGCAAAAGCAGCTAATGAATCCCAGACTGCTTTGGGTGGGAAGGAACCTTTCAAGGTCATCTAGTCCAACCCCTGCAGTCTGCAGGGACATCTGCAACTAGAGCAGCTTGCTCACAGCCCCAACCAACCTGACCTGGGATGGTGCCAGGGATGAATGGGACATCTCCCAGCTCTCTGGGCAACCTGGCACAGGCTCTCACCACCCTCACTGTGAAATTTCTTCCTTCTCTCTAATCTAAATCTCCTCTTTTAGTTTCAAACCATCACCCCTTGTCCTGTCACAACAGGTCCTGCTACAAAGTCTCTCCCCATCTTTCTTGAAGCACTGCCAGGGTGCAGTAAGGTCTCCCTGGAGCTTTCTCTTCTCCAGGCTGAACAAGCCCAACTCTCTCAGCCTCTCCTCACAGCAGAGGGGTTCCAGCCCTTAGATCATGTTTGTGGTCTCCTCTGGCCCTGCTCCACCAGCTCCATGTCTGTTGTGCAGACAGGTTACAGGTGCCTGTTACTCACTGTTTCTTCTAGTGAAGAGCAGATCCTTCTGACAGTCAAGAGGGCTGTAAAACTAATGATGGTCTATTTCATCTTAATTTCCTTTGGCTCACAGCTTTTTGTCCTGGAAAGGAATCACCTTTTCCTCACTCTTCTCGTGGAGAGAACAGGCAATGTGTGTTTCTCCTCCCCATCCTGCATGTTGGCCTTACTCTTTCCCCTGCTTAAAGCCATTGGTATACCAATCCCATCTGTGCACTCAAGCTGGGTTTCCCCCTGAGCAGAGAAGGCTTTTCAGTCACTTCAGCTCTACTTGAGCACTATTAATGGTTAATGGTGGTCACACTTCCATTAAAACATTGCTAACATTCTTTGTTAGTTCAATGCTAATGAAAATTGCCTCTCCAACAGCCTCAGAGGTTGAGTCTCCCACTCAGAACTAGTCAGCTCATGCCCACCTGCAGCATGAACTTCTCTCCCTTATCTTATTCCCATTGCAAAACTGAGCTCTGACTTGTAGGAGCTCTTTCCAAGCCTGGAATAGTATCTCAGTGTCACTCTGCTAGGATCAAATGTTTTGATGGGCTTTGTGGCCAAGATTAACTGGGGTCAAATCCCTCCCATTTATTCCTCACAGCTTCTCAGAGAGCTGTTGGATAGCAGAGAGAAAGTCTGCATTACTTTCAATTCAAAGAAATGGAGAGGAGGAGGAATTCTTAGACCAAATTCTCACCTGGTCATCACCTCTGTAATGCCACTGAGTCCTTGGCCTCCTGGCTTGTGTAAATCAGCATATCTTGGTTGGTTTCCCTGGAGAGCTGCTGATTCCTAGCAGCCAAGAGCATTCCTCAGTGGCAGAGCTGCTCCATGTGGAACATGTGCTCAGAGCAGTGCTGGTGCTGCTGGCAGGGACACAGCTGAGCTGTGCAACACTTTGGAAGTCCACTCAGGCCTTGCTTTGAGAACATGTACAGTGAGAGAAATGCCTTTAGCAATAGTTTAGGTTTATAGCTGGAGCAAATGGCAGGAGCTAGTGATCCATCTGGAGATCATGGTGATGGCAGAAACCATGAGAAGAAGACTCTGTGGCTTCTGGAGAGCCTCAGGGAGGATTCACAGTCCTGTAAGTCAAACTCCCCTCTCTCTTCATCTTGCCTGTGATTTGCTTCAGGCATTTCTGCCTTGCATGGCTGCTCTGCCTTTCTCATAGCTTTGCTGGTTGCTTCTGTCTGACTTTCCCATAGCCTTTTGCCCTTTTTCACCTGCCAGCCAGGTTTTTGGGATGCTTCCTAGCACTCCAGTCCTTCCCAATCCATTTCTGGCTCTCTTCTTCCCTGTAATAGTTTCTGCTGTGTTCTGTATGCTGAAGTGCCTCATGTTTCAGGCTGACTTGGAGCAGCAGCCTGAGGAGCCAATGCTTGCTCTGTCCTTCTGGAACTGAACACAGGAAGAGATGCCTGGGGTTCACTCTGGCCTTGGCAGGAGTTGCTTTTGACCCTTGTGGGTTTAGATCAGCTATGTGTATTGGAAAAGAGAATGTTTACCTCCCACATGCATGTACACACACACACAGCATCTACCCCAAAGCAGTGTCCTCAGCCCAGCTGTGAGGTGTGAGCCCTGCATGGGGCTTGCTGGGCCTGGGGCTCTTAGTGCTCACTAGGACACAGGAGAAAGGCTGCTGGAGGAAGCTCCTCTGGCATAATCCTGCAGCACTGCTTTTTGAGCTGAGGCTGGCTTGATCTCATTATCATTAACAAAGGTAGCACACACTGTCACTGTAACAGGGACTCTGTCCTCATTCCTTGCTAGACTGGGGAGCTAATTCAAGTTGTTGCTTTCTCATAGTGAAACTGGTAGAAGTCTGAGCTTGCAAGTCCTCAGTGAGAAAAGAAATCCTATGCCTTCTCAAAACCTACATGTTATTCCTCTTTCGTTTGGTCTGTATTGATTTGCCCCTGGCTAAAGCCCAGTTAATCCACTAATCAAGAGATTCTTGTACATTACAAGGCTCTACTCAAAAGCAGCAGAGGTTAGTTTCAGTCTCTAGGTACAGCTGGCTCCACAGGAACCTGTGTTCAAATGGATTTACAGGTGGCTCCTGTGAGAAGGAAAGATGGAGCCAAGTCTCCCTTTTGGGTGGCAGAGCTGCAGCAGACCTGGAGAGAGGAGGTCTTGGCCCTCTGTGCTTGTCTCGTGCCAGCAGAGGAATCTTCAGCCCAGAGCAGCTCCCCCATCCAGAAGAGCAAAGTGAGTAGCAGCATTGACACTTGCTAGTCATGCACAACACTCCTGGGTAGTTACAACTGGATTTTACTGAGGCCCAGACTGCCCAGGGCAGTGCTGGAGTCACCATCCCTGGAGGGGTTGAAAAGCCATGGAGATGTGGTGCTGAGGGACATGGCTTAGTGGTGAGCTGGCAGTGCTGGGTAATGATTGGACTCAATAACCTTAAAAGTCTCTTCCAACCAAACCAATTCTCTAATTGTACAACATGCCAATTCCAGCTCCAATTTCATGGAGCCAGGATGGAGCAGCAGTAAGTACTGCTCTAATTTAGAAGGGGGGAACAAGCCCAGGGCTGTGGGAACTGGAAGATTGCTCACAGCTAATTGCCAGCTCAAGCTGTCCTCAGTTGTGCTGAATTTAGACTATGTGCAGATGAGCAAACAGCTCTCTGGTGGAGTTTTTTCTCTCCTGCTCATTAGCTGCTGGTATAGTTTTGGTGGCTGTAACCCCAGAGTGCAGGAATGTGACTGGATTCAGGAGCTGTGTCTTTGGCATCTGTTGAGGCTTTTCCTTCTCTATTTTAACTGTGGAGATGAAGAGTGTGGCCCAGGAGAGGGAATATTGTCTTCCTCTCTGGTCCCCAGGGGCAGGACCTGACCCTCTGTTCCCTCAACTCTGCTAGACTACAGAGTCCTGAGGGACATGGCTTAGTTGCCAAGCTGAAAGGTCTCCCGCACAAGCTGAAGATCTGGCATGTGTAGGTGGCACAGGGTAATGCAGAGCAAGCTAGCAACTGGGGTCCTGCAAAGAGCAGAGCTATGGGATAGCAGCTCTGGCCTCTAGCTTGTTGAGTCTGTCTTTTCACAGAGCTAGCACAATGCAGTGTGGGTTGGTAACCTGAGCATCTTGTTCTGCTCTCCTTGTTTGGAGACAGCTTTTTAGATGTTACTATAGCAGTACTTCAAGGGCTTGTAAGAAAGATGGAGACAATCCTTTCAGAGGGCCTGTTGGGACAGGACAAGGGGAGATGATTTGGCATTAAAAGAAGAGATATAGACTAGAGAGAAGGAAGAGACTTGTTCTAATGAGGGTGGTGAGAGCC
The DNA here is from genome assembly GCA_013396975.1 of Bucco capensis. NCBI lineage: Eukaryota > Metazoa > Chordata > Aves > Piciformes > Bucconidae > Bucco > Bucco capensis. The sequence goes on along the minus strand of VWZO01020236.1, from coordinate 73,634 downwards.
TGTGCCAGGTTGGCCAGAGAGGTGGGAGATGTCCCATCCCTGGCACCATCCCAGGTCAGGTTGGTTGGGGCTGTGAGCAAGCTGCTCTAGTTGCAGATGTCCCTGCTGACTGCAGGGGTTGGACTAGATGACACTGAAAGGTCCTTCCCACCCAAAGCAGTCTGTGGTTCCTTGACTGCTGCTCTTACCTGGTACAAATACCTCTCCTACCTATGCAATGCAGCTGCCTTCTGCTGGAAAGTGTACCCAGATCTGTCCTGAGGCACAATGCTCCTTGGATGTGCCAGGGCCCCTTGCTTGACTAACTCTCCTGTTCCAGACTAACCTTTGGGCTGCTAGCCCTGACCTCTGCTGAGTTTCTCTCAGGTGACTCAAAGCAACACTTGTGGCTTTAGCAAGCTGGTGGTGGATTTTCTCCTCCTTTTCTTTCCTGCTTCCCGCTTGGCAATGTCACCAGGAACAGGATGATAGATGTGCTCATTCTAGATGCTTCCTCTGTGCTGAGAAGAGCAATGGCAGGTGGGTTTAGGGGGCTAGCAACAAATGGCATGATTAAAACACTCCTTCCCCCACCCCAAACAGGCATCCTTGCTGTTAGCATTTGAGCAGTGCTTGGCAGAGGCAGCAGAAAAATGAGACTAATTAGCCAGCTAGAGTGAGCAAGGGCTTAAGAGAGCTGTGGAAGGCAACTGAATTGAAGGAGGAGCAGAGGCTGACCTGCTTGCTGCCCACTTGCCTTGCTGCTCTCTGCAGCTCTCAGCTGAGGAGTTGGCCAAAGCTTAGCATTATTGAGCACTGAGTGTGCAGCCAGTGTGACGTGAGGGAAGGAGCTCAGGCTGCTCTGCCCCTTTGCTTGCAGCTGGGAAGAGCTGGAGCACGAGGTGGGGGAATTAGGCACACAGAGCTTCCACTCCAGGCACAGGTTGTGAATGCTTAGCCTGAGGCCTCATTTAGGAGTCACAGCTGCAGGGTTGGGTTCAGTTCTGGGCTCCCCTGGTTAATGAGGGAACTGCTGGAGAGGGAACAGAGAAGGGCTACTAACATGCTGAGGGCACTTGAGCAGCTCTCTGGTGCAGAGAGGCTGAGAGAGCTGGGGCTGCTTAGCCTGGAGCAGAGCAGCCTGAGGGGAGAGCTTAGCAATGCTTAGCAATCCTTACAGGGTGGGGGGCAGGAGGCTGGGGCCAGGCTTTGTTCTGGGTGCCCAGGGACAGCACTAGAGGCAATGGGCACAAACTAGCCCCCAGCAAGTTCCAGCTGAACAGCAGCAGCAACTTTTTCCCTTGGAGGGTGCTGGAGCACTGGCCCAGGCTGCCCAGGTTGGTGCTGGAGTCTCCATTTCTGCAGAGATTCCAAACCCAGCTGGACCCCATCCTGTGCAAGCTGCTCTAGGTTCTCCTGCTCTGGCAGGGGTTTGCACTAGATGATCTCCAGAGGTCCCTGCCAACCCCTAACCCTCTGGGATGCTGTGATTCCTGCCTCTGAGCTAGTTTGCCCAGCAGTGAACAGACAGGGCATGTGGACAGTGTTGCTCACAGCAAGGCTCTGGGTCGCTGAGGTTTCCTCTCATTAGAGTCTCTACCCTACATTTCTGTGGTAGCAATGACTTCTGTCAGTTCTGCTCTCCTGAGGTGTTTGTGAAGCTGCTGAGTTCCCCAACAGAGAGCTAAGCTGACAGGAACAACAAAAGCCTTTCAGAGATGTCAGCTGCAGAGGAGAGAAGGAAAACAACAACAAGCAGGTCCTATCTCAGCAGCCCTCCCTTTGAGCAGCTGCAGCTATTGTTGGAGAGCAATGTGGTGCCTTTCACTCTGCACCCTTCAATCCTCAATCTGTCGCTGTGGTATTAATGTACAGCTCTTAATGCTGGAATCAGAGAGCAAGAATTCTTTGTGGCACTTACTGGTTTGTGTTCCAGGTACCTTCTAAGGGCACTAGGGGAACCACTTCAGGACACAACACCAGGGAACAGTGCAGGCTCTAATTCTGCTTCACAAGAAAGTTTGGCTCCGAAAATCATGTAGCAGGAGAACTTTTTCCTCCCCTTTCCACCAGATTTGGGTCTTTCTAGTATTCCCTGAGAGCTTAGGGGCTTAGCAGTGCATTTAGCAGCATGTCTAAAGGTTTATCCCACTTCAGGGGAGGAGAAGGAGGCTTAATGTTGTTGATTTGCAGTCACTGTGGCTTTCAAGCAGAAGCAAGTGCTCTAAAGCAGCCTGATGTACTTGGGAAAGATAAATGTGCCTTATACTTTAAAGGCATAAAGTAAGACATCACTTAAAACAGGCAGAGCTCTTATGCAAATCCCTTATTAGGGCAACTGGAAGTCATTAGGAGTTAAACAGCAAGATAGCAGGCACTTTCTGGGGCTGGATGTTTGCCTTGATGCCCTAGAAAAACTGAAGTCAGTTTGAAGAGCACATTCCCTGCCTGAGCTCCAATGCTCTGGGTCACTCAGCTTCCCCTCTGGATGCTGGAGGTTTGAGAGCTGCATCTTGCAGTGAACCAGGCAGCAGCTAATCCTCATGTCTGCCCTGCAGCTTTACAAAGTGGTACCAACTGTGACTGTTCCCAAGTGTCACCCAAATACAACCCAGGAGTGCTGCATGGAACATGCAGGATCATCTTCTTTTAGCTTCATTGCCTTGAAGGTTTTCTGCAAGGCCAGTGATCCATGCTTGCTTTTCAGCTCTTTCTTTTGTGGTGGGATATAGAAAACAAGGCAGAGCTAAAAATAACCTGCTGCTACATGTAGAAAAGCATGCAGTGAAATACCTTTTTGTGCTCCAGGGAACTCCCATGAGACAAATGAGGGGACAAATGGGTAGGAGTGGCAGGAGAGGTGCCAGTGCTCTCTAGGTATGATTTTATGAGCCATAGTTAGCAGGGATTATAATCCCCTTGAAGCAGGTTGTTAATACATGAGCTTTCAATCAGTTGGGCTGCAGTGTGCTTTCAGGCTCTTCTGGACCTCAAACATCTCTTTTTTTTCTCTCTTGCTGGTTTTTCTTGGAGGTTTTCTTGTTCATGCTCTGCATGCAGCTTTTAAGCTGCAGTAATTCACTTCTGCCATGAACAGGAAACCCAGCCTGCAGTCTTTAAACCCCCCAGGTTAGGTTAGGAGTCACCTAATCCCTGGGGAAGTGATTAACTGCAGTGTCCCTGGACAGCAGAATGAGGATTTCTTCATTTTAGCTTAAAATAAAAGTACTTTCTCCTTGTTCAGGTGTAGGATGCAAACATTAACCTTTGAGGGACAGCTAACTGATGGAGCCAGGGCTGCTGCTGCTCCTATTCCTCTGCCTGTCTGTGCCATGAGGACAAGCTGGATTCCTCTGGGCCTCTCTCAGTTGTTCTGGACACTGGGTTGTTTGCCCAAAGGATGCAACTCATGCTCTTGTCTCCTAGTGATAATGGCTGAGCAGATCTTGGCATTGGAAGGTGCCTTGCACATGAGGAGATGAGATTGGGGAGCACACAGACATTCTTCCTGGGGTTTCTGTTTCCCTCCTGTGCCTGGGAAGCACTCTGGATAACTCATTGCTACTTAAAAGGCTTTCTGGGATCATCTGACAGCAGCAGCTTGCTCTTTGTTGTTGGAAATGAGAGCAGACTAGACTGTGAGCAAGAAGAGGAGACAGTGGATGTGCTCCTCTTGCTGTCTGCCAGTTAAAGATTCATGATTTCCTGCATGCAGCTCCACTCTTCTCCCAAATGTGCTTATCCTTGCCTCTGCTCAGTGTTTTACAGCACAGTTTTGTTCTGCTGTGAATTGCCTTCCCATAACTGGCTTCAGCTTGGGGATCTTGTCTGGAGCAAAGCAGGAGCTCTGGGGTTTGCTTTAATGCTTTTGGAAGGAATGGTGCCTGTTCAGTCCTAGCCATAGCATAAATTGGACTTTTCCAGTGTCTTAAAGCAGCAGAGAACAGCGTTTGGTTGTCAAAACAAATAAGAAAAGGATAATTGACAAAAAAAGAAAGAGAATAACTACCAATGGGAGGTTATGACCCTGCCCTCCATTGCTGCTCTTTCTGATCATGGCACTGGTGAGCTGCTGGAAAGCAGCTCTGCAGAGAAAGAACTGGGAGTGCTAGGGGATAACAAGTTCCCCAGGAGCCAGCAATGTGCTCTCATGGCCAGGAAGGCCAATGGTCTGCTGGGGTGCATCCAGAAGAGTGTGAGCAGCAGGACAGGGNCTGTGAGGTTTGTTCAAAGAACAGCTTGAATAAATAGAGCCCTGAGCTCTTGCTGCTTTCCCCTGTTGCAGGGCTTGTCTGTGCTCACTGCACTTATGCCACTTTTGTGTGCAAGATCTGGCATCAAACACAGGAAACAGAGATTTTCTGTTCCCTCAAATCTAGCATTTCTGGCTTTTCCTCTGATGATATTTTCCACAGCAGCCAAGTGCAATCTCCCAAGCGAAGGCTGCTGAATTAAGAGCTGCAGGACAAAATGGAACAATCCATTGAGAGGTGGCACAGCTCTTGCTTTGCTATAGTATGGACTGAAACAGGGTGAAAAGTGAAATCCCCAGTTCTGCTTTTAGCCAAGTAGCTGAGGAAACAGAGGAAGGAGAAAAGACCAAGGGTTCCTGAAGCAGAAGGGCAGATGTCAGAGGGGTCTTAATCTTATTGAAGTCAATGTCATGTTCTGGTGGTTGTTTTTAAGCATTTGTAGGATGATATGAAGTGCTTGTCATTTGCCAAGCAGCACATAGAGGCAATCTCTCAGGTCTCCAGAGAAGGAGACTCCACAGCCTCCTGGGCAGCCTGGGCCAGTGCTCTGGCACCTGCACTGCAAACAAGTTTTTCCTCAGGTTAATACTAAACCTGCTGTGATCCAACTTGCTCCCATTCCCTCTTGTCCTACCATTGGATGCCATGGAGCAGAGCCTGGCTCTCTCCTCCTCACACTCACCCTTCCCATATTTCTAAGCATTGCTGAGGTCTCCTCTCAGTCTCCTCTTGGCCAGGCTGAAGAGACCCAGCTCTCTCAGCCTGTCCTCCTAGGGCNGTTCTCCAACAGATGAGTTCCTAACTTGCACAGATACATGGCTGACAGTCAACCACTTTATACTATAAAAGCCCAGTCCTACTTCTCAACTCTAGTGATACAGCTGCCCTAAGGTGTGCAGGTCTTTCTCCCGTGGAGAGGACTCTCAAGGCTAAGAGAAAGAGATTTCCCCACGGATATTAGACTCAAGTAAGCTTGAGTCTTGCTTCAAATGAATCGTGCACTGTATTAGTAAATGATAGCTATCTATTCTGTGTAGTAAATAATTCTGATTAATACCTTTCTTTCTGCTTTCTCTTCAATAAATAGTATATTTATATTTATAAATATACACTTGGTTTGCCATCCTTAATCCTGCAGGACAAAGTGGTAGTCTGGGACTAGGATTGGACTCAGCCATACCTAAGATCCTCTCTGAGAAGGAGTTTAGAAAGCAAGGGTGTTCCTTTCCAAGCCTTGTGACTCAGCAGGAGAGTTCCCTTAATAAACTTTGTCCAAGGCAACCACTTCAGTACACGACATACAGGTACATCAGTGAAAAAAGGAAGGTCAAAAACATACCCCCTGAGGAGCAAGAACAGGGAGCTGCTAACAACAGATGAGGAGAAGGCTGAGGTTCTCAATGAGGTTTTTTTTCCTCCATCTTCACTGGCAACCTGTCTGCCAACACCTCCTAAGTTAAAAACCCACAAGGTGGGGTGAAGTCCCTCCTGCTGTATGTGAAAATCAGGTTTGTGACCTCCTGAGGAACCTGAACATACATAAGTCTATGGGACCTGATGAGATACACCCCAGAGTCCTGAGAGAATTGGCTCAGGGAGCAGTCGCAGATCCATATTTTTAGGCATATCCCTTCACTTGGTAAAGCAAATGATAGATGAACAACATTAGGGTAATGAGTTTAATCCATGAATGTCCATCCTCGTGTGCTCTTCAGCCATCAAAGCTAATTCATTCCTTTTTAGCCCTTTCTTTTGAGGGATGAAGGTGACAGACAGCTGAGAGATGTTCCTTTGTGCTTTTCAGGCAGTGGAGAAGGTGTTGGTGATGCCAAATGTATTTTACTGGCAAGACAGTTGAAACAGAGGACAAATACTTCCCTAACAGCAGGGACACTGAGGCTTGCAGAGAGCTGGACACTGAGGTAAAACACCCAACCCCATCACTCCTTGCTTGTGGGAAGTTGACAGACAATCAAGTGGCAGTGGTTTTAAACTGGAGAAGAGTAGATTTAAACTGGACATTAGAAAGAAGTTGCTCCCCACGAGGGTGGTGGAACACTGGCCCAGGTTGCCCAGGGAGGTGGTTGAGTTCCCATCCCTGGAGGCATTCCAGGTGAGGCTTGCCAGGGCTCTGGGCAAGCTGCTCTAGTTGGGGATGTCCCTGCCCACTGCAGGGGGGTTGGACTAGATGAGCTCCAGAGGTTCCTTCCAACCCAAACCATTCTAGGATTCTATGATTCTATGACCTGGAATGTTTCAACCTGGAGGTTTGGTACTGATCTTGAGGTGTTCCTCACTCAGACCTCAATCTGNCTTTCCAGCCCCATCGATTCTGTGATTCTGTGTTCCTCACTCAGACCTCAATCTATCAGCTGAGGATTTTGTGTCTGGCTATTGATGTGCTGATTGCACAGGCAGCAAGCCTGCCCAGTTGCTGAGGGTCTACCAGGCTTGCTCCTGGAAGATGCTCAAAGTCCATAATTCAGAGCTGAAGATAGCAGGGCCCAGGCACTTGGTGCAGTGGGGGAAAGCCTCATGGCATTGCAGTTGTCCTCTTGCCTCAGGAGTGCTGCTGTGGGTTTGTACAGCCCTCTGACAGCAAGGGCAGGGTGTTCTGGGAGGGAAAGCAAGCCAGGAGCTGAGACTAACCATGAGGCTGGCAGGCAGGCAGGGCCAGTGACCTCCTGGGCAGGGTTGCAGAGCCACACTGAAGAGCAGAGCAGCAAGGTCAGCCAAGGGTCTGCAGTGACACGGACAAGGCTGAAAGTCAGTGAGTTAGGAGAAAGGCCACAATGAGTGATGCATGAGAGCAAGCCAAGGCATACACCTGCTCCAAAGCTCAGCCAGAGAGCACAGCCAAGTGCCTGGCTCTGAAGCCAAGAGGAACCAGGCAGCTACTAAGGTTTTCAAGCTGGACAACTGCTTTCTGAGAGCTGGCCCTGAGCCCAGGCAGCCAAGCCCCAGGGACTCACAGCAGCTCCAAAGAAATCCTTCCTTACTGACTGCTCTGAGTGTTGGGTTAATATCAGGAGAGCTTGAGCTGGACAAACATCAAGAAACAGGGCTTTTATTCCTAATTAGATCACTGTTTTGATGATTTGAGTCCATTTATATCTTCATTTATCATGATGCTAGAAGCCTCCTAATGTGTTTATGGGGGAGTAGCATTTCATTTGGAGTGTCCAGTTGTGATGGATTCATTTGGCATTCCCTGCAGCCAGAAAGCTTGCTGCTGTGTGGCTTCACCTCCAGGAGAAGCAGGCACAGATCTGAGGCCAGGGCAATCGTGCTTGGCTGGGCTACAGCTAGACAATTGATTAACCCCCAGCAGCACATAACCTCCTGTTGTAAAGTGCTGGCTTCTTGAAACAAGATGTACTAGTCATTGGTTCCCCTTTAGGGGCCAGACATGCACCATGTGTTGGTGTGTGCCTTCCTAGGAGCATGCCAGGATGGGCTGGATGGGATTAGCCTGCTAAAGAAGGGCTCCAAATAGGAAATCTGGGCCAGTCCCAGTGATTTATCTGCTTTTGGTGTGGCTTTTTAGTATTGATTCTGGCACTTTGTGTAGGTATCAAGAAACAACCAGTGGGTCTGCTGTCATTTCACCATCTTTCTGTGGTAGGTGAAGTTAAAAAGCAGGAGTGAAATACTTTAGTCTCTGCCCCAGAGAACTTGCAGGTTTTAACTGATAGGTTTCTGTGGTGAAAGGCACAATTATACCAGCAGAAATAGATTCAGTCATCATTCTTTGGGCTAGTTATGGTTCAGTCTGAAGCTCCAAGACCCTATTGTGCTCAACTGCACAGGAACACAAGATGAAGGCAAGGCTCTCTGTAGCATGCTTTGTAAAGGTGAGCAGAGGAGCTCTAGCTGGGAGTTCCTTGAGTGCTTGCAAGCATTTGGCTCCTGTCTCCAAGGTGCTCTTGCTCTGCAGGTTGCTATGGTGTTGCTGTTTGAAGCTCTCCTCTCAAGTCCCCTAGCTACCCAGCACATGCTGCAGCTGCTGCTCAGCTCTGGGCTGGAGATCTGTGGGCTCTGCCTGCTCTACCCTCAGCAGGAGGTGCTGCTCTCTAGCTCAGCTGAGGGCTAGTGTTCTCCTTCTGAGATTCTAGCCTGGGATGATCCTGATGTGATCCTGGGAACTACTGACCTGTTAGCCTCACCTCTGTGCCTGGGAAAATCATGGAGCAGATTCTCCTAGAAGGTCTGCTAAGGCACATAGAGGAGAGGGAGGTGATCAGAGACAGTCAGCATGGCTTCACTAAGGGCAGATCCTGTCTGACAAACCTGGTGGCTTTCTATAATAGTGTGACTAGCTCAGTGGCCAAGGGACAAGCTGTGGATGTGATCTATCTGGACTTGTGCAAGGCCTTTGACACAGTCCCCACAACATTCTACTGGCCAAGTTAGAGAGCTATGGATTGGATGGGTGGACTGTTCAGTGGATAAGGAACTGGCTGGCTGGTCACATCCAGAGGGGAGTGGCCAATGGCTCCAAGTGCAGCTGGAGATCAGTGCCAAGTGGTGTCCCTCAGGGCTCTGTGCTGGGGCCTGCACTGTTTTTATAAGCGATATCGACAGCAGCATTGAGTGCACCATCAGCAAGTGTGCAGATGAGACCAAGCCATGGGGTGCTGGGGATAAGTTGGAGGGGCAGGATGTCATCCAGAAGGA
>VWZO01020236.1:42549-54280 GCA_013396975.1 Bucco capensis | reverse complement strand
GATGTGGACCTATTGGAGCGAGTCCAGAGGAGGGCCACAAAGATGATTAAAGGACTGGAGAACCTCTCCTATGAAGACAGGCTGAGACAGTTGGGATTGTTCAGCCTGGAAAAGAGAAGGCTTCCAGGGGATCTTATAGCAGCTTTCCAGTACCTAAAGGGAGATTATAAGACAGAAGGGGAGAGACTTTTTAAGCAGTCAGACTGTGATAGGACAAGGGGGATTTTTGTGTTGGGAAGGAAGAGCCTTTGTTGCCCACACAAAGGTAGATGATGTTTGTGTCAAGCACACAGTGTTTGTGTGATGTGAAGTAACAAATGGGCTGCACTGAAGAGAAAGGAGGAAAGGGGCTGGTGGCAGGAGAAAGATACTCATTTTAGTCTCCCAGGGAGCTAGGCAGGTGTTTCATGGGAGACTGCAGAGCAAGAGGAGGAAGCCTTGGGAGAAGAAGGAAACAGACATTCCAAATGAGTCTATCAACTAAGAATCCATGTGTGGCTGCCCTTCATTAAAGTGATCTGGAGACCAAGATGAAAGCAGAGCTGAGATCAGTTTCTTGAGGGAGGTTGTGATCACAGTGGCAGCCTTTTCCCACCAAAGCCATTGCCAAGAACCAAGGAGCACAGCTGAAGCATGATTCCAGCATCCTGCACTCTCTCTTTTATGAGCCATTAAATTTTCCCCCCATTTGTGAAGTTGTGGGAGGGTTGGAGAGGTCTTTGTGCTGGAAAGCAGCTGGTCAAACTTCTGCCACTTCCTCTGGCTAAATCAGATCACTTTTTTCCTTCTCTATCCCCTCAAACACTGGAAGGTCTCCATAAAAACATCTCTGTCCTTTCACAGAGCCAGAACATCACCCTGCTAGGAGGTACCTGCCACCACCTGACAAGAGGTCCCAGGCTGCAGGTAAGACCAGCAGTGTGCACTCTTGTCATTTTATACTCTTAGAATAGATGGAAGAGAACTATAACTCTCTGCTCTCTGTCCCAGTGGTCAAAATGGAATTAGTAAACCATGTTTAGCTATCCTAAGTTCAGATGATGGGGTTATGGGTCCCCTAGGGCAGGTGGCACTGTTGCCAGATCACCTTGCTCTGCCTGGGTGACCTATCCAGGGCTGGTGGAGAGCACAGACTAGAAGAGGAATTCATGCTAACACTTTAGCATCCCTTTTCAGAGTTAGATCTCAAAAAGAGGAGTTTCATTCTCTTGAGTGTCATTTTACAGAGAGATCACTGAAGCCTAGAGAGGTGCAAAGGGTTGGTCACCATAACCCAACAAGGCAGTGCCAGAAATCAGAGCAGAATGCACATTTCCTAAGTCTCAGACAGGAGCTCTTTCATTTGCATTACAGTGCCACCAAAGGCATGGAATTCACAGCTCCTAGGAGTTCTTTCAGATAACCCCAATGCTAAAGAGAGAAATAGGTAACTGTGAGGATGTGAGCTAAGAAGTTCTGGGGCAAGGCCCTCAGAGCTGGTTCCACCTTCTCCAGGCATTATTATTCCAGCTAAAGAAGTGACAGCCATGTGGAAAGGGGAGCTCTCAGGAAAAGAAGACTTGGGCTGGATACCTTCCAGCTTCATTGCCCTGGGAATTAGCAATGCATAGGTTTCAGACAGTCGTGAATACAAAGAGCAGAGTATTTCTCTTCTGCCTCACACATTTTAGTATTCTCTACCTTGCACATCACAAGGGTTAACCTTGCCAAGCCCTAGGAAAGGAAATCCTTTCTCAATCTCATACAAACTTGTGCTACAGCCCTAGATAACTTCTCCAGTCAGAGGTGCCTTGAAGTGCTTTACATCTCCCTCACCTGTCCAGGTCACTGCAGGTTTTCCATTAGGCTGGAGGGAATCTTTTCTTCTATAGGCTTTTGTGCTAAGTTCTGACTCACCAGACTCTTCCTAAGAACAGAGGAGTGGAAAAGCAAACCCTGAAGTTGCTGGCTGCCTGAGGAATGTCTCTGAGGCTTGCTCAGCAGAGCTGGGCTCAGCAGGTGTGCAGGCAGAATCCACAGCCCTTCTTTGCCTCCAAGGCCACAACTGAGGACATGAAATCAAACACCTGAGCTTCTGAGACTGGCACCAGGAACCAGGCAGCTTCTACCTGAGAGATGGGCAGGGAGAAACTTAATGCAATTTAACAAGGGGAAGTGTAAAATACTGCACCAGGGAAAGAACAAGCCCGTGGATCAGTACAGACTGGGAACTGATCTGTTGGAGAACAGCCCTGGGGAAAAAGCTCTAGGAGTGCTGGTGGCTAGGAGGATGCCCATGAGGCAGCAATGTGCCCTTGTGGCCAAGAGGCCAATGGCATCCTAGGATGCATTAAGAGGAGCGTGGCCAGCAGAGCCAGAGAGGTTCTTCTCCCCTCTCCTGTGCCCTGGGGAGGCCTCCCCTGGAATGCTGTGTCCAGTTGTGGGCCCCTCAGCTCCACAAGGATAGGGAGCTGCTGGAGAGAGTCCAGCACAGGGCCAGCAAGATCCTGAAAGGAGTGGAGCATGTGCCCTAGGAGGACAGGCTGAGAGAGCTGGGTCTCTTCAGCCTGGCCAAGAGGAGACTGAGAGGAGACCTCAGCAATGCTTAGAAATATGTGAAGGGTGAGTGTGAGGAGGAGAGAGCCAGGCTCTGCTCAATGGCATCCAATGGTAGGACAAGAGGGAATGGGAGCAAGTTGGACCACAGGAGGTTTAGTATTAACCTGAGGAGGAACTTGTTTGCAGTGCAGGTGCCAGAGCACTGGCCCAGGCTGCCCAGGAGGCTGTGGAGTCTCCTTGTCTGGAGCCATTGCAGAGCTGCCTGGACACATTGCTGTGTGAGCTGGTCTAGGTGATCCTGCTCTGGCAGGGGGGTTGCACTAGATGATCTTTCTAGGGCCCTTCCAACCCCTGACATACTGGGATACTGTGACACCTTGCCTGTGAAATACTAGGAGCACAGAGGTAGCTTCAAACCACTGCTAGCCACTCCTTGAAACACACAGAAAAGATAGCCAAGTCTCAACATGATTTAGTCCTTATCACTGTATGCTGGGCTTGAGTAAAGCTTCTGACACCACAGCATTCTCGTGGAGAAGCTGCAGCTCCTGGCTGGGACTGGGGTACCCTTAGCTGGATACAAAACTGGCTGGATGGACAAGCCCAGAGAGTGGTGGGGAATGGAGTTAACTGCAGTTGGTAACCAGTCAGCAGTGGTGTTCCCCAGGGCTCAGGCTTGGGGCCTGTGGAATGCCTTTCTGGAAGATCTGGCTGAGGGCACTGAGGGCACCCTCAAGGAGGGTGCAGATGACACCAAGTTGAGTGTAATTGTTGATCTGATCACAGCAGGGAGGTTTTACAGAGGGATCTAGCCAGGCTGGATCAGTGGCCAAGGCCAATGGAAAGAGGTTTAATAAGTGCCAAGGGTCATAACAGCCCCATGCAACACTCCAGGTGTGGGAGAGGGTTGCTGGAAAGCTGCCTGTGAAGATGTGGTGCTGAGTATCACAGTATCACAGTATCCCAGTATGTCAGGGGTTGGAAGGGCCCTAGAAAGATCATCTAGTGCAACCCCCCTGCCAGAGCAGGATCACCTAGACCAGCTCACACAGCAATGTGTCCAGGCAGCTCTGCAATGGCTCCAGACAAGGAGACTCCACAGCCTCCTGGGCAGCCTGGGCCAGTGCTCTGGCACCTGAACTGCAAACAAGTTTTTCCTCAGGTTAACACTAAACCTCCTGAGGTCCAACTTGCTCCCATTCCCTCTTGTCCTACCATTGGATGCCATTGAGCAGAGCCTGGCTCTCTCCTCCTCACACTCACCCTTAACATATTTCTAAGCATTGCTGAGGTCTCCTCTCAGTCTCCTCTTGTCCAGGCTGAAGAGACCCAGCTCTCTCAGCCTGTCCTCCTAGGGCACATGCTCCACTCCTTTCAGGATCTTGCTGGCCCTGGGCTGGACTCTCTCCAGCAGCTCCCTATCCTTCTGGAGCTGAGGGGCCCACAACTGGACACAGCATTCCAGGGGAGGCCTCCCCAGGGCACAGGAGAGGGGAGAAGAACCTCTCTGGCTCTGCTGGCCACACTCCTCTTAATGCATCCTAGGATGCCATTGGCCTCTTGGCCATGCTTAAGTGGTGCCTTGGCAGTGTTAGGTTAGTAATTGGACTCAGTGATCTTAGAGGTCATTTCCAACCTTCATGATTCTCTCTAGTGAGTCTTGTACCAAGTGGCAGCTGGTGAGGAGAACATCTGGAGAACAAGGAATGCTTACAGCATACAGGTGAAGTTGAGTGCCTCCAAGCCCTTGCTTCTGCACTGCCAGGCTGTTGCTATGGCATTTACACCTTTCTGTTCAAGAGGGATGGGAAGGGAAGAGCAGATCTTCCATGGCAGGCCTCCCTGCACCCTAAGGCTCAAGTTTCCATCTCAAGTGTGGAGGAGCAGTTAGTCTTGCTGTTGAGTTTTGATCCCACATGTCTTGGTCAGGCATTAGCACTGTGCTGCTTGCCATTCCCAAAGGATCATGTGCCTTCTGTTATACACTTTTTTGTGTCAGTAGCTCTCTGGTTAATGCTGGGAGGTGCACAGGAGACATAAAGTGACATTTTATGGACACCAAGAGATGAAGATGGATGAGCTTGAGCAGCCTGCAGTCCTGTCAGCTCCTGCTTTGTGCTGATTGCCATGCTTAGGCAGCAGCAGTCACTGGGCTAGCTGGGGCCTGTGATGCTACACTTGCCAATGAACCTTCAAAGGATGTTACTAGGGCGAAAATCTGAACTCTACTCCTAGTTCAGTGTTAGGAAAACTACTAGTTTGGAAGTGCTGTCATTTAAAAGTGAAAGCTATGCCTCTTCTGCCTTTCCAAGACATTGTGGTCTGATCAGGCAGCAGAGCTGCCTTGCTCTGTGCTGCTCTCTCTCCCTGCACCTGGCTGGCACCTCTGCTGGGAGAGCTTTGGCAGGAGCACAGAGCTTCTCTGCTGCAATTTCCCTTTTGGTAAACAGCATTCTCTTCCTGCTAGGTTTATAATGTTAATTAGGAGCTGCCAGGCTTGTTAGTGCCTCTCTGAACCCTAACTCTGGCAGGGAGGCAGGGAACACTGAGAGAGGAGCTGTGAGGAGTAAGAAGGGAAGAGCTGCCTTAAGGATGAGATCACTAATCACTGCAGCTCACATGAAAAATGGAAGAGGTCATATTGTCTGTCTCTTAAAACATTCATATGGAATAGAAAGGCTTCACTCATACTCCACAGACAGGAACTTTCTGGACTCAGAACAGGTTTCTCTCCAAACCCAATCATCTACAAGCCTAGACTGTTTTTAGAGAGATTGGAACCTCAACAACCAAACCAAGCAAACAAAACAACAACAGGAGATAAGCAAACTAAACCTCCTAGATGCACAGGGGTTGTTTTGATGGACTTGTTCAAATCTGTGTGAACTCTGTGCTAGCTTTTAGCTAACCCTTCTCTCCAGATGCCTCCCCAGGCTGGTCAGGAGTGCTGTGTGCTTTACCTCTGCTTTGAGGAGCACCTTTGGGCTTCACTCATTCCAGGAGCTCAGCTTCTCTGCACAGTGCTGCTGATCAAACCTGGAACCAGAGTCTTGCAAAGATCCTCCAAAAACTAGACCTAGATAAATGCCCTGTGCTTGGGATGAAGCACAGAAACCTGGAGCCAGATGTGGCCTTGGGACTCTTCTCAAGTGAAAGAGGTTTGTTGCTAAACTGGTTGAAGAAGGGTGGTTAGGCTTAGGGTTAGAGTGGGGAAATGCATTATCTAGTGGGTAACCGCACAGATTCCAGCCAGGACTTTGGAGGTGCTGTTAGAAGAGAGCTCTAGGGAACAATCTGTTTGGTCTCAGACACCAAGCAGTCTGACATATGCTGCCTGTCTCTCTTATCACATGCCAGAAAGAAACAGAGCAGCTTTCTCTAAAGCAGACCTTGGGAGGATATGAGTGATACAGACCTCCCAGGAATCTGTTCAGTTCTCCTTTGCAAAGCTGCCTCTTGATGTGCAGGTGTCCTCTCCCTCTTCTCCAAGAGCATCCCAGGCAAGACACAGCCATAGATGTGTCCATGCCCCTCAGCAGGTGTCTGCCTGGATTGCCTTCCCTGAATGGAAACCTGGGAGCTGGGAAACATTCAGTGCACTGCCAGGGAATAGCTTCACCTCTGGAGCCCTCTTCCATCATCCCATTTCATACCCAGCTGAGTCTCTGATCCAGGAGCATGTGCTCAAGAGCTGCAAAGAGAGAAAAGGGAGTGCTTTGTGCTTTCTGATGTCTGCTAGACAACAAAGAGGGTTCTGAAATCTTGGGCTATCAGGAGGTTTTGCTAGCTAAGAAAAGTTTCTGTACTTTTAGAGCATTACACACTCTTTTACCCAACCTGAAATATCCTGAGATGAGTGTAAAGATATTGTGAAAGGCAGGAAACTGAAAGCTGAGCAGGGCAGAGGAGTTAGGTGTTCTTGAAGGGGAAAAAAACCAGCCCCAAAACAATATTATTTGATTGCTTTCATTAAGATATTTAACCAGTGAAAGAGTTGTTTTCTGTAAAAGTTATAATTAATATTGCTCTTGGGCTAAGTTCATAGAATCATAGAATGGCCAGGTTGGCAGAGTTTATAACACAGTTGGCAGAGTTTATAACACTCTCTCATGGAAGTGCCTGATAGAAGCTTCCAGAAGAAGAGAGGAAGATGCCAGGACAATGCTCAAACACAACCATCAGGCATGAGCCATGAATCCCTTCTGCAGGACAGCAAAGCAGTGCAGCACAAGCAAGTGTAGAGTCCCATGGAGCAGGACAGGGTGGGAGCTGAGCTGCTGGGAAGCAGCTCTGCAGAGAAGGAGCTGGGAGTGCAGGGGGACAAGTTCCCCAGGANTGCTGGGGGTGAGCCTGCTGGAGCAGGGGGGTTGCACTGCATGATCCCCAGAGCTCCCTTCCAGCCCTCACCATGCTGGGATGCTGTGACATTCATTGAGTTCTGCAGAATACAAAAGAAATCAGTTTTGCTTGAGAAATGGTGCTTTTGCACTCTGTGCATTGTATCCTCTTGTTTAAGGGCCTTCTTTCTGGGAGATGAAAACCAGTGATGATGACACCCTGAAAACTTCCTAAAGGACTTGGATATAACTTATCAACACTCATCCATGTCAGAAACATCTGCAAAAAGAAATGTTCCAAGAGCTAGTTTCTATTAAATGGACCATAAGAAATGCAATGATTTTGTTCAGAGCTTCTAATCAGTGCTTTTAGATCTACAGAACAAACTCCTTTTGTCTTTCACTTGTTCCCCAGCAAATGTGCAGAGTTGGGGTTAAAGAGGATGTTGTTTCTGATTGCTGTGGAAGGTGGTGGGGAGTCAAAGTGACTTCTTTCCTTCCAGTAGATCCCTCTCCATCCTCTACCAGCCCAATGATGCCTTTACTCCCAGCCTGTCCTTGCTGACGGCCCAGCAGCTGCAGGCAGGCTGCACGTGTGCTGCTGACTCCAGTTCAGGCAGAGATTGTGTTGATGCACCCAGAGATGAAGCTCCAGCTGGGAGCTGGCTCTGGAGGACTAATGGCATCAAAAAAGCAGCAACATTCTCCTCCTGCTGCTACCATTAGAGTCCCAGGATAGGGCTGGAGGCAATCTGGCAGGTTACTGAGTCCAGTGAGCTGCTACTGCAGGCAATCACAGCAGGTCACCCCTTCTCAGAAAGCTCAGGTCCCACTGTATTATCTCTAGCTAGCATCCAAATCCATGAATCTCCACAGACCTGAATCTGCTGGATAAGCACAGAGAGCAGACAGAGGCTCCACAGGCAGAATTCCCTCTGGGAGCAGTCACTTCTCTCAGCCTGGACACAATCAGGTCATGCTAGGAGCTGAGGAGACAATGGCAGCTCTATCTACCTGATCTTTAGGGGCTCTAATTACTAGTCAGCTGCAGATTGAAACAAAAAAGGATATTCTCCTGGCTCCTGTGCTCTGATAACCTCAGCAAATAGCACAGCAATCCATGAGTTACTGTCTGCCAAAGGCCAAAAGCTACTCAGGAGATGAATGTTAGTATTTCAGGTGAAAGAAACCCAATCATGTGTGCAATGCTGCTGCTGAGGAGATCTGTCAGCACACCTGGGAGGGAGGCAGTGGGAAAGGCAAGGAGAAGAAGGAGATGCTGGGTAGGCTCCCAGGAGACCTTCTTATAGAATCCTAGAATGGTTTGGGTTGGAAGGGACCTCTGGAGCTCATCTAGTCCAACCCCCCTGCAGTGGCCAGGGACATCCCCAACTAGAGCAGCTTGCCCAGAGCCCTGGCAAGCCTCACCTGGAATGCCTCCAGGGATGGGAACTCAACCACCTCCCTGGGCAACCTGGGCCAGTGTTCCACCACCCTCGTGGGGAGGAACTTCTTTCTAATGTCCAGTTTAAATCTACTCTTCTCGAATTTAAAACCATTGCCCCTTGTCCTTTCACTGCAGGCCTTTGCAAACAGGCCCTCTGCAGCCTTCTTGGAAGTTCCCTTTAGGGACTGGAAGGTCACTAGTAGGTCCCCTGAAACCTTCTCTTCTCCAGGCTGAACAATGCCAGCTCCCTCAGCCTGTCCTCAGAGCAGAGCTGTTCCAGCCCCTGAGCATTCTTGTGGCCTCCTCTGCACCTGCTCCATCAGCTCCATGGCCCTTCTTGTGGCCTTCCAGGATCTGCAGGGGCTACAAGAGAGCTGGGGAAGGACTTGTTAGGATGTCAGGCAGAGATAGGACTAGGGGAATGGATCCAAACTAGAGGAGGGCAGATTTAGATTAGATGTCAGGCAGAAGTTGTTCCCCAGGAGGGTGCTGAGCCACTGTGCCAGGTTGCCCAGAGAGGTGGTGGCAGCCCCAGCCCTGGCAGTGTTGCAGGCCAGGCTGGCTGGGGCTGGGAGCAAGCTGCTCTAGTGCAGGTGTCCCTGCCCATGGCAGGGGGGTGGCACTAGAGGATCTTGAAGGTCTCTTCCAAACCTGACAATTCTGTGAGTCTCTGGTTCTATGTTCTTCGGCCTCAGCCTCTCAGCCCCATATCAAGAGCCTGATCCCAAACCCAGCACTGTATCCTGTTGTGCCCTGAAGGGAGTTGGAGCTCAGCAATGAACTGCACTCTAGTTCAGAAGCTTTACATGAAATTCAGCTGTGAAAAGCAGCTCTGTCCCCACAGTGGCTGCTGCCACTGGAGCACTTAGGAACCAGATTTTTACCAAACCACCCAGACCCTGAAGCCTGCTGAGGCTTTCTGAAAAGCTCCCTCCTTGCCTTGGGAGCTCAGCCTTCCCCAGCCCTCAGCAATGAAAGACTGTAGATGTGTTCTACAAATGAGGAGGAGCTCCTGTGCAGCAGAGAGCATCTCCTGCTGCCCATTCCCTGTTATCTCTCCTTCCTCACTTCCAAAAGCTGCTTGCTTTCTCCACAAACAAAACCCCAGTAGCCTGTAATTTTTAAACTCATTAGTCACCAGCTCTTCAAGGAAACTAAATCAATGCTCAACAGCTGCTCTAGGGTGGTAGAGAACTCCAAAAACATGTACAAATTTGCATGAAACAACCTCCCTTCAAATTTCCCCCAGATGTAGCTACATTGCTGCCCAAGGGAGACATTTGGGTGATTTTGAATGTTTAATGTTTCACATGATCAACAAAGGGAAGAAGTTTCTCCTCCTGCTCCCATGGAAGCTCCTGGCTTCCAGTGTGTGCCCATTGCCCCTTGGCCTGGCCCTGGGCACCATGAGCAGAGTGTGGCCCCAGCCTCTTGCCCCCTGCACCCTTCAGCTCTTGCTCAGCATGGAGCAGCTCCCCTCTGGCTCTGCTCTTCTCCAGGCTCAGCAGCCCCAGGGCTCTCAGCCTTTCCTCCTGCCACAGCTGCTTCAGTGCCCTCAGCATCTTGGCAGCCTCTGCTGGACTCTCTGCAGTGATTCCTTATCTCTCTTGACCTGGGGAGCCCAGAAGTGTCCCCAGGACTCCAGATGTGGCCTCACTAGGGCAGAGTAGAGGAGGAGGAGATCCTCCCTGAGCTGCTGCTCACACTCTTCATGCACCCAATTTGCAGTAGACTCTGACATGCTGAATTTCTTCCTCCTCAGCCAAACAGATCTCCCTTCTCCCAGGAGAGCCTGGGGAACTCTCCTGTCCCATATGCAGTCACAGGATCTGTCTCCCATCCCAGCCTTGCCTTCCCCCTGTGTTTCCATGGGGTGGGATGATGGACAAACATCCCAACCTGCATCAGATCCTTTACATAAATCACCCATTTCAGAGCAGAGGAGCTTCCTCAGGAATCACTGTGCATCTTCTAATCCAGGGGAGAATATCAGGGCTGAGCCAGTGCCTTTTAGTTCAGAGCCTGCTGCTTAGAAATGCAGTTTAGGAGGAATGCAAGGGAGAAAAGATTTGGGTCAGAGTCAGTGAATGGTTTCTTAGGATAGAAAAGCCAGAGAGGCCTTCAAGTATTTTATCTGTTTCTAAAGGAAAAGACGGGCTTTGCTCTTTGAAATGTTTTATCTAGAGAGTTGCTATACTTTGGTGCTTTTAGGAGATTAAAACCCTAGAAGAATGAAAACCTTTAGGGGGGTTAAGGATGGGATTCAGCTGAATCAAATGATGCTTTCCCTCCCTTGTTTTCATTTCCTCAACAACTGGAATAAATCAAATAGCCCTGCCTTGGCTCAGGCAGAGAGCTGCCATGTGCAGAACAGCCAGCACTGACCTGGAGCTGCCTGCTCCTGCCACTTCCAGAAGCTGAAAGCAGGGGGGAGGGAGCCTGCAGCTGCCCTGGGCACCCTGACCCTGTGCTGGATGGAGACATCCCCAAGAAGCCTTGCTTGCCAGGGTTCTGCTCCATTAAAAGAGTCAGCAAGGCTGGGAATGCTCTGCTGCCTCTTGGGAGCCTCCTGCCCCAGGCACTTGCTACCTTTCCCTGAGCTTCTCAATCATTATGTCTGTCTCCAGCCTACAAATTAGGTTCTTCTAGTTATTATTCCCACTCAGCCTTAACTAAAGATGCCAGGATGCTGAGACCAGCACAGCTACAAGAGCAACATCTCAGCTCAGGAGTGATCACTGCACTGAGCACACCTGGAGAAGCAGCAAAGGTGCAGGAATTTGTCCTGGAGCACAGTACATCAGTGGCAAAGGCAGGAGGGCAAATTGTTCTCTTTCAGCCCCTGTTCTGAGTCTCCTTGTTTTAAACTCACTGTTTCTCTAGCCCTGATCCTAACTAGTGTATGGAATTGCAGCAGCCTCTGGGAGAAGCTGGGTTCTGGCAGCAGGGTGGCTCTGGAGGTCTTTCCTTTCCTCAAGTTGTGGTGTTTGTAATCTATCATTTTACAGCAGAATTCACTGTGACTCCTTATCCCAGAGCATTTAGGAGTCTGTGGATGGTGTTAATGTCCATTGCTTCCACCCTCTCCCTGTGTCCCACTGCAGGCAGAGTGAGAAGAGGATGGCACAAAGGCAAGGGTCAGCAGCAGACAAGCTGCAGAGTGGCACATTTGTCCTTAAGCCCTGCAAATCACAGTGTCACACAGTATGTCAGGGTTTAGAAGATCATCTAGTGCAACCCCCCTGCCAGAGCAGGAGAACCTAGACCAGCTCACACAGCAATGTGTCCAGGCAGCTCTGCAATGGCTCCAGACAAGGAGACTCCACAGCCTCCTGGGCAGCCTGGGCCAGTGCTCTGGCACCTGAACTGCAAACAAGTTCCTCCTCGTGTTAATACTAAACCTCCTGTG
>VWZO01020236.1:15042-32396 GCA_013396975.1 Bucco capensis | reverse complement strand
CCCCTTCATCCAGATCATTAATGAATATATTGAACAGTCCTGGCCCCAGCACTGACCCCTGGGGCACACCACTAGGCACAGGTCTCCAGTTAGATTCTGCTCCACTGACCACAACTCTCTGGGCTCTGTCCTTCAGCCAGTTCCCAATCCATCTCACAGCACAGTCTCCCAATCCACACTTCTCAAGTTTGGCAATGAGGATACCATGGGAGACTCAGAGGGCTAACAGTTGTGTGTTGGGGGGGGCAGATGTAACACAAGCCTCCCCACCAGGTTCAGCCACTGCTGGAGGACCTCTGCCAAAGCACTTGCCTCCTGAGCAGCATTACAGCAAAGGTAGGAGACAGCTGGAGCTGGGCTTTGCTTCCTTGGCACGGAAGAGGAGCTTTTTAATGCCAAGCTCCTAACAAGCTTGCTTTGGTAGCAGTGTCAGCACAGCACTGCTGCATCTGAGCTCTAATACCACTGGTGAGTGATGTGGGCAAGGTGCCTGGCTAGCTGGAAGCCTACCTTGTGTTCCCAGAGCTGCCTAGCTCACTGACACCTCAGCTTGGCACTCAGGGTGTGTGAGCACAGCCTGGATGGGAATGGCACATCCCCCTTCCACACTTCATTCCACTCACCTAGCAGTGTGCTGGTCTGCTGCTGGGTCCTGCCTTGGTTCTGCTGTATCAACACACTTTCTATTTCCCTTTCTCCAATCATTCATCCTCTCCTACAGCCTGGCATGGGCTTGCAGCAAGTGCTGCTGGGTCTCAAGCAGGAGATGTGCTCTAGGAAGAGCAGATACAGTGCAGAGGGTCTGGCCCAGGCTGCTTTTCCTCTTTGCCCTTGGTGTGGGAGCAGCCCAACCATTGCAGGAACCTTACCAG
This sequence comes from Bucco capensis, assembly GCA_013396975.1. Taxonomy (NCBI): domain Eukaryota; kingdom Metazoa; phylum Chordata; class Aves; order Piciformes; family Bucconidae; genus Bucco; species Bucco capensis. The sequence continues at coordinate 31,524 of VWZO01020236.1, read as the reverse complement.
GGCAGAATGGGCAAGGAAAGAGCTGTCAGGAGCAGAGAGTAAACAAGGGGGAACCTACTTAGCCTGGAAGCAGCAATCAACAAAGGGCTGTCAGACCCAGAGCAGTCCCTCTGAAGAGATACAGACAAGCCTTGGTGCTTCCAAGCCTCTCAGTTCTAAGAGTCTTAGGTGTTCTCCATAATAAGAACAGGTAAGATCTTTTCAGATTGGGAGTTTTTAAGCTGACAGCATCCCTTTGAAGTACATCTGTGTAGAATAGCAATTACAGCTAGCATCCAATTAGTCTAAGCACTCCTGCCTTCTCCTGGGGCTCCCCTGAGGATGCCATCCCTCTGCACAGGGGAATGTGCACAGCTCTCTGCCAAGGACCAAGCAGAGCAGTGCGTGGCAAGGAGAGAGCCATGGCAGCAGCACTGCCCATGGAAACACTAACTGCTGGCAGAGGTGAAATCCTCTGGGCACAGCTGGCATCTTCCCAGAAGGGTCTGCCACTGCTGAGCCAAAGGTGAACCTTACAGCATTTGCTTTCCCTTGCCAGAAGGGAGATGAGCTCCTGCAAATAATCAGGGTTTCTGCTACAGCATCTCACCATTTGCTGTTATCTCTGCATTCCTGCTTCCAGCAGGCTTAGGGACTGAATAACACACCTAAGCAAGCTGCTTATTTTCACCCTGAGAGAAGGGAACAGGAATAACAGTGTGCCATAGGAGCAGGCTAACTACCAGTTTGGACATGTTTCTCTTTCCATTTAAAAGAGCGTGCTTTGCTTTCTGCCTTTCCTCCCCTCACACAGGAGCCAGGCAGTGCTGTGTGCTGTCAGCAGCTCCACATTGAAGTGGACAACACCAGCAGATCTCTTCTCTTCTCTCTCTTGCAGTGTTCCCTCTTAATGGATGGGTTGTGTCTGGTGCTAGCAGCTCAGCCAGACAATGCAGTCATTTGTTTCAGCTCCCTGCTGGCCAGGTAAGTGAGGCCAGCACAGCTCTAACAGCACTGGCCCAGCCCCTGCTGGAGAGCTTGGCAGCTGAGGGAGGGAGGTGCTTTGCTTCCCTGTCCCTCACTGCCATCAGCTGAGCTGCCACTCAAAGGCAAACCATCCTTCTGCCTAAGTTCTGTTGTTGCTGCTGGGGCAGGACCTCACTCAGAGCATCCCCCACTTCCAAAATCATGGGTCCTGTACTCAGAAAGCCACTGTGGTCGTGGTAGGGCTTGGAAGGGACCTCTGGGGATCAGTCAGTCCAGCATCACCTCCAGCTGCCCTTGCAAGCTCTGCACACAAGGACACTCCACAAGCTCTCTGGGCAGCCTGGGCCAGGGCTCTGCACCCTCACACCAAACAACTTGCTCCTCCTGCTCCCATGGAAGCTCCTGGCTTCCAGTGTGTGCCCATTGCCCCTTGGCCTGGCCCTGGGCACCACTGAGCAGAGTGTGGCCCCAGCCTCTTGCCCCCTGCACCCTTCAGCTCTTGCTCAGCATGGAGCAGCTCCCCTCTGGCTCTGCTCTGCTCCAGGCTCAGCAGCCCCAGGGCTCTCAGCCTTTCCTCCTCAGAGGCTGTTAGGACCTTAAATACTGAGCTGTGCTATTTGGTAAGGACTTGGAGCCTCTGGGAGCTTGGTGGCATGGTTCCATCAGGACAGGGAGTTCTCTGGAATAAGGGCTCACATGGGGGAATAGACCTGCTGAATCAATACAATTCCTAGGAGATACAGCTTAGCAGATTTTGTGTTTGCTCTGTAAAATATATATATGTATTTAAAATAAACAGCAGAGGGCAAAATCACAAACCAGCCTCCCCAGAAAGGCTGGGTAGGGGATGCTTCAGCCTGGTAAAGCAAACAGAACCCCTCTGCAGGGACTGATTAGGGAAACAGAATGATTATCAGGCCAATTAAGCCACTGTTCCCCAGAGGGAAAGCTTCCTTGCACAAGGGCTAGTGTCTGGCAATGTGAACATGCTTCCCTCCTGGAAAGGAAGCCAAGAGCCCCTTGTTCTCTGACACATTTGGGGTAGAGCAGTCCAGCAGCCCCACTGATGAGACTGTTGTGGCTTTGGCTGTGCCACCTGGAGGACTTGCAGGTAACCCTGGCAGGGGGACAGCAGTAAGGAATTCAAGGATGCTGGAGTTGACAAGCACCAGGGGGATCAAGTCTGCACATCCAAAGTGCTAGGCACCTGGAGTTCTTGTACTTGTGTGCAGTGTCCCAGTGCTTGGGCTCAAGGGCATAGCTGGCAAGAGCAGCTGGAACAAAGTTCACCAGGAACTCCTCAGAAAGGCTTTTATGCTAATAACCAGATTTAATGATTGCTCCTAGTCCCTTCAAATCCCACCCTTGGGAGCCACATCCCAAACCTTTCACCCTGCAAGGGCCAGCAGCAAGGGGAAGCAAAGGGCAAGTTAGGCAAGACCTTCCTAGGGAGTTGTCTTCTACTCTCGCCCTGGTTTACAGTGAGCTGTTGGGGAGCTGCTGGGTCCTGCCTTGGTTCTGCTGTATCAACACACTTTCTATTTCCCTTTCTCCAATCATTCATCCTCTCCTACAGCCTGGCATGGGCTTGCAGCAAGTGCTGCTGGGTCTCAAGCAGGAGATGTGCTCTAGGAAGAGCAGATACAGTGCAGAGGGTCTGGCCCAGGCTGCTTTTCCTCTTTGCCCTTGGTGTGGGAGCAGCCCAACCATTGCAGGAACCTTACCAGGGCAGAATGGGCAAGGAAAGAGCTGTCAGGAGCAGAGAGTAAACAAGGGGGAACCTACTTAGCCTGGAAGCAGCAATCAACAAAGGGCTGTCAGACCCAGAGCAGTCCCTCTGAAGAGATACAGACAAGCCTTGGTGCTTCCAAGCCTCTCAGTTCTAAGAGTCTTAGGTGTTCTCCATAATAAGAACAGGTAAGATCTTTTCAGATTGGGAGTTTTTAAGCTGACAGCATCACTGCTGCAGGTAGTTCTGGCAGAGTGGCTCTCATCCCTCACCTCTTTATTTCCCCTGGCCTGCTGCTCCTCAGCTGCAGAAGCAGCTCAGCTGCAGCCCAGTCCTTTCCTCTTCCCTAGGCTGCTTCAAGACTGCCAGGCTGAAGGCAGCATTCCCAGAGCAACCCTCACCATGGCTTCTCCCTGCCATTCCCAGTGAGCCAAGGGGCTGGGAAGGAAGTGGGGAGGAGCAGGTGCTGGTCCCTGCAGTGTGCTTCTCCTCTCATCCCAGCCTGGGCCAGCGATGGCTCTTGGATAAAGGGCAAGCTGCCATGGCAAGCTGCAGAGATGGTGTGTGCAGCAATCAGGGCTGGCTCCAGGGGCAGGGCTGGGCTGGCACTAAACAAGGGACTGACACTCTCTCTGAACCTGTCTGCTTCCCAAAGGGAAGAGAAAGGGAATAAGGAAGAGAGACCAATGAATTGGAAAAGAAAACTGAACCAGCTTGAGTGAAAATAATAACAATACAATGGGATAGAGACAAATGTACACAAACCCGTGAACCCAACCCCTGCTGGCAGGGATGTCACTGTCACCACTGATGCTGTGGCAGCACTGGGGAGGTCCCAGCCTGGATCAGTGGCAGATGGGAACTGGGTGCAGGAGCTGCATTCTGGAACTGGATTTAGGAAGCCCTGGGTTGGGATCAAAGGCAGAAGGACAGAGTCCTCCACAGACACTAGACAGGGGAGACTTGGCTCTCCTGATCCCTTACACTGACTCTGCCATCCCTGGGATGGAATCCCTTGTTGGTCAGTTGAGGGTCACCTCTCCTGTCCTTTCCTCCCTGCAAGTGCCTCCTCTGACTTTCTGCTCCCCACCATGGGACACAAGATGCAGCAGTGCCCTTGGTGTGCAGCCCAGCCCTTGGTGCTAACTGTCCCCATGCAGTGCTGTCACTGCTAGGAGCACACCCTGGGTGAGAACATGCTGGGAGCTGCAGAGAGTGCAACACTGACAGGAGACTGAGCTGGAAAGCCAAATCCCTGAGCAGAACTAGTTGTGATCTAGCTCCAGGCAGAGAGCATTCCCAAAGGCAGGATCCACTCTGCCTCCTACCCCAGCACCAGAGCTAGTGGCCATGCAGCCAGCTCTCCAAGGAAAACTCTTTGCCTTTGGGATCAGTGATGCTTGTGGAAGGGAGAGAGCAGCAAGGTGTGCCTGGGGATGGGGAGGAGGTGAAGCACTGATCCTTGCATGGATCAGCTTTAGCCAGCAGCAAGCTCAGACCCTTATTCTGTCATTATCTACGATTAAAATCAACTCTGCCAATGCCTTTGAAAGCCCAGCCTGACTTACCCAGTGTCTCCTGAGGACACTTCATGCTAAGACATCTTCCTTGCCTGGTTTCTAACCATTTCAGAGTAACATCTGAGGTTAATTACACTTCTGACTCCATCAGCAGGAGCCACATGACCTTTCTAGTCCTGAGTAAATCCCTGTCTATTTATTTCCCTCTTCTGCCATGGCTCAGGATTCTGATCCCTGCCCAGGTTCTCCTCTCCATCCCAGCTGCCCTGCTGAAGCCCCATGGTGCAAGAGATTCTTTCAGAGCCCTGGGACTTGATTCTCAGCTGAGCCACCACATCCCTGAGGCTTTGTGCCATGGGGGAGAAACGTTGCCATCTGTCTGGAAGCCTGGGATGTGATGTCAGAGACAGGCTGGGATAAGGAGGAGGAGGGATGGGGTGTTGAGAGGAACAATGGAAGCTTTGCTAGTGTAACTGCTGATGGTGCAGAGCCTATTAAAGCTTCCCTAAGCCAGCTCTAGCAGCAGTATGGCAAGGAGAGGTGTTGAGTCCCTGGAGGATGTGCTGTGCACAGCACAGTTGCCTTGAAGACAGCCCCAGGGGCTCAGAAGTGTGTGCTGGAGGTTGACCAGCAGCAGCAGTGCCCACTCAGGCTGTCCCCTGGCCATCTCTGAAGCATTCCTGCTGCACAGGAGGGCAGGAAGAGCAGAGGAAGGGAGAGCATTTCTGCAGGTGGGGGAACAAAGGCAGCCTGGGAGCCTGCCTGACTGCCAAGAGCAGCAATCTGGGCGATTGCCAAGGGTAACTCAGAGGGCAGGGGGAAGGAAGGCTTTGGAAGAGGTAAGGGGATGCTGAAGGCAAGCCTGAGAGCACTGGGCACCAGGGGCACAATGCTAGCCACACACAAGAGACTCACCTTTCTTCTGTCAGCATCCAGCTGCCTGCATCTCCAGGAGAAAGCCTTGGAATGTTCCCTGTCAGGACTTGTTTTTCCAGCTGCAGGGTGGCAGAGGGAAGAATTTACAAGCAGATTCAAAGCAGCTCCTGGCAGAGAAGCATGCTCTGCTTCTTCTGGGTGACAAATTCCATTGAGCTGCTTTGATGGGGGACACTGATTTAGCAGGGATTACTCTGCTCCTGGATGTTACCTGAGCTTTGGAGAAGTCCTTTCAGGTACCCAAAAGCTTGTTAGTTCCTAACACCTAGTTAAGGTTGCACTGAAGTCAGTAAGCTGACCTGGGCTGAAAAACCTTGCTGGGTCAGGAGAAAATGGGAGTGGAGCCTGGATCTTAGAGCTTGCTGGTGTTAGTGGAGGGCCAGCAGAACAAAAGCCAAGGGTTTCATAGAATCCTAGACTGGTTTGGGTTGGAAGGGACCTCTGGAGCTCATCTAGTCCAACCCCCCTGCAGTGGGCAGGGACATCCCCAACTAGAGCAGCTTGCCCAGAGCCCTGGCAAGCCTCACCTGCAATTCCTCCAGGGATGGGAACTCAACCACCTCCCTGGGCAACCTGGGCCAGTGTTCCACCAGCCTCGTGGGGAGGAACTTCTTCCTAATGTCCAGTTTAAATCTACTCCTCTCCAATTTAAAACCATTGCCCCTTGTCCTTTCACTGCAGGCCTTTGCAAACAGGTCCTCTGCAGCCTGCTTGGAAGTTCCCTTTAGGTACTGGAAGGTCACTAGTAGTTCCCCTGAAGCCTTCTCTTCTCCAGGCTGAACAATCCCAGCTCCCTCAGCCTCTCCTCAGAGCAGAGCTGTTCCAGCCCCTGAGCATTCTCGTGGCCTCCTCTGGACCTGCTCCATCAGCTCCATGTCCTTTCTGTGTTGAGGGCTCCAGAACTGGACCCAGTATTCCAGAGGAGGTGTCAGCAGAGCAAAGAGTTTAGGAGCTTAGCTGGCTGTTGTTCTCTCTGCTGAAGCATTCTTGCCCAGTCTTAATTGCTGCTAGCAGGGAGTGATGTTATCCCTAGATAGACAGTGATGTTATCCCTAGAGGAAGCTCCAGCTCCAGGAGCTTTGCAGGGAAAGGAGGTGGTGAAAGGAAGAAAGGAACACAAGAGATGGGAACTCTTGGAGCTGCTGGAATCCTCTGAGGGGAGAACTGTTGCCAAGCACAATAGCTGGCTGTGGGGGCAGGGAGTGCTTACCAAAGCCTCTGGGCACTGCTCAAGCTGAAGACTCTGCACACAGTCAGTTTAAAAAGCAAAGTTGGCATTTGTGTCTTCAGTTTCTCTTGGCTATGGCTTGTACTCAGCTCCTGGGTGGACCAGAGCAAACCAAGGACTAAATCATAGAATCATAGAATCATAGAACAGGTCCAGCTGGAAGAGACCTTGAAGATCATCGAGTCCAGCCTTTTTCCTAGCCCTATCACCCCACTAAATGATGCTCCCCAACACAACATCCAGCCGTCTCTTAAACACCTCCAGGGATGGGGACTCAAGCACCTCCCTGGGCAGCCTGTTCCAATGGCTCACAACCCTTTCAGTAAAGAAACTCCTCCTAATATCTAACCTGAACCTCCCCTGGCGCAGTTTCAATCCATTTCCCCTTGTCCTATCACTCTGTACCAGGGAGAACAGACCAATTCCTGCCTCCCTACAAATGAAGCAGAGCCTGCTGCTGAAGGCAGCCTAGAAAGTCCTGGGCTTTGGGGACAACAGCCAGCTTATCTTCTGGGAGAAGAGCTAACTGTCCAGCTCTGGGTGTGCTTCCCAGTGCCCCAGAGACCCCATTACACAACAGGTCAGTCATTACTCTTTGTTTGCAGGCTTATATTTTAAGAAGCCAAATCCATTTATACAAAGCTTTGTAAAACCCTGGATTTAGCTGGATCAAGAAGTTCAGTAACAGATGCACATGGCCAGAGCTGCTGGCACAGAGCAGAGGCCTCCTCAAAGCTAGGTCATCTGCAGGCTTAGATGGCAAAGGAGCCCTGGCTTGTTTCTCTTTGCCCCCTCAGTGTCTGTTGGCAGCAGCAGTCAGGCCTGGGCACTGTGCAGCATCTCCTTTACCCTCAGACTGAGAAGCAGGCAAGTAGAGAAGTTTGTGGTACAGTTGTGTGTGTGTCCTTCATGCCTCTCTGATGAAGGAAGCTTGTGAAAAGTGGGTGAACTGTAGAGAATTGGAGCTGTTCTGAAGCAGAGCTGGTGCCTGTTGCCAGCCTGACAAGCCTTGGCTTCTGCTGAGAGCCCAGCACGTGCTGGGAGGTGACAGCAGCCCCTGGCTCCCACCTTCCAGTGCTGCCACTCTTCTCAACCAAAATATTTGGAGACTTGGATAAGGATTCAATATTTTCCAGAGAGATGTCAGCTCCTTTTGAGGAAGAATCAACACTCAGAGAGATATCTGTGATACTGGTGAGAAATTAGTGACAGGAGATGTCCTTTCAACCCTGCTGCCAAGCTGGCACATGTCCTGGCTGCCAGAAGTTATGTTTCAGAAGCTCAAATCCAACTGGAATAGGAGAAACGAAGCCATTAGCCATTCCAGGGCTGGGCTAGCTCCAGAAAAGAAGCACTGAGCTCCAGACAGGGAGCTAATGGGGATAAACTGCAAGAATACCTGTCAAGCTCTGGCTGTAATCATCAAAACAAGCAGAGGTTTGGGTAGAGGAGGCTGTGCCTGAAGAGCTAGGAAGAGGGGAAAGCACTGGGGAGAATGAATGGAAAAGAGTGGACAAGCCTCTCTGGATCCCCCAAAATCCCAGCAGGAGAGTGAGATCATAGAATCATTGAGGTTGGAAAAGATCTTTAAGGTCCTCAGGTCCAACTCTCAACCTAGCACAGCCAAGTCCAGCACTGAACCATGTCCCTCTGCAGCTTCTCAGCCCCTCCAGGGATGGAGACTCCAGCACTGCCCTGGGCAGCCTGGCACAGGCCTGGACAAGCCTTTTAGCAGCTAAATTGTTCCTCATGTCCAACCTAACCCTCCCCTGGCACATCTTGAGGCTGTTTCCTCTTGTCCTATTGCTTGTTTCTTAGGAGAAGAGAGCAAGCTCTACCTTGCTGCAAGCTCCTTTCAGGAGAGATGTGTCTGTAACCTCAGCTAACAGAGCAGAGCTGCTGTGCTCGAAGCATTGAGCCTTAAAAGGCACAGAGCTCCCTTTGAAGTCTAGGTGCCTGCTTTTATCAAAGGCAAAACTACCCCAAAGTCCCCCAAATTCACAGAGCTGCTGTTTGCAGCTTTCCCTGAGGCACAGGAGAATCCTCCCTGGCCATAGCTGCAGTGCCTGGGAAGGTCTGTCCCTGCCCACACAGCTCTGCCATAGCTGCAGGGCTGTCACCTGCCAGGGTGCCAGGCTCTTGCCAAGTGATGTGACAGGGCAGGGAGTCCAGGCTGTCTCCTGGTTTGCTTTGGAAAGGACATTCCCTATCTCTGGGGGACACAAAATCTCTCCTGTGGGGACTCAGCCTAGCAGAGTGATACTTCCTGGGATAAGATTCTCAGCCCTTCTCCCTGCTCCTGGCAGCCTGGGCTGCTGAATCCAAGCCTTCTGGTGCTGGGGGAAGCAGGAGCTCCTCACAGCAGTTTGGAGTTCAGCCCATGAGCCTGCTGCTGGGGCAGCAGTGGGTGCAGTGCTTCTCACCCTGAGTTACAAGAAGCACAGCAGCAAGTGATATTTCTTCTCAAAGGAGCCTTTTGCTCCAAAGTTCAGGGTAGCTTTGGAAAGCACAGAGTAAGATCTGAGGAGCAAACTCCCCAGGGAATGACTGTGCCTCAGAGGATGTCCCTAGAAACCATGCTGGTTCCTCTGATCTCTTGCTAATGAGTTTATGAAGTGGCAGCCAGGCTTTCCAGGTCAAAGCTAATGAGCAACACCATGATAGCAGGCAAAGTTCAGGAGGGTCAAGGGAACATGGATTTCAGATCCGGGTGGTGTGAGCAGAGCTGCAGCTTTTACTGCTGGAGTCCAGCCAGGGAAGTTGAAAAGGAATTTCAAACTTGCTCTCTGTGTCATTTGGGACTAGGCAAGAGGATGAGAAATCAGCTTGCCAAATGGAGACTGTTTCAGTGCTGACATCTGTGTCTGAGCTGCTTGTCTTGCAAGAAGCAACTTTTTCCCTGCCCTGTTGGAAACCTCTGCCTTAAGAGCAGAGGAACTCCTGCCCTGGAAGTTCCTTATCCTCATGCAGTGCTCCTGCTCCCCATGCAGGCTCATCCTGGGCACACAGAGCAGCTCAGGGACAGAATCCCAGAGTGTTAGAGGCTGGCAGGAACCTCTGGAGATCATCTAGTGCAACCCCCCTGCCAGAGCAGGAGAACCTAGAGCAGCTTGCACAGGATGGGGTCCAGCTGGGTTTGGAATCTCTGCAGAGATGGAGACTCCAGCACCTCCCTGGGCAGCCTGGGCCAGTGCTCCAGCACCCTCCAAGGCAAAAAGTTCCCTTAGGGGCTGTCAAACTTCCAGTGGACCTCTATGAGGTGATCTTAGATGTCCCTGCCTCTGCTCCACAGCCAAGCTGAGGCCTTGCCAGTGATGAGGGAGCTGTCAGGGAGTGCTGTGCTCAGCCTCAGGGACACTGCAGGATGCTGCTGACCTCCCACCACTGGCACCTCAGGGAGTCAGCACAGTCCCTGCACAGCCATTCCTCAGGAAGAGCCTTTGGATGTGCAGCTGAGCCTCCACTGGCAGGCAGTGCTCATCTCCCTGCTCTTCCCAGAGCCCTGCAGCTGTGGCCAGCAGCCACAATGGCTGCTCCAGCATCTCCCTCCCTGCAGACACAGCTGAACCCTGGCACTTGGAGCATAGCAACACAGGGAAAAACACATCCCAGCCACTCTTGGCATGATCCTTAGCCCCTCAGCAGCAGGCAGAAGGGCTGGAGGCCTAGAAAAGAGACCTAAAATCCTGTGAGGAGAGGCAGAGTGCTGGCAGGAGGAGAGCCCTGAAGGCTGTGTGGGGTGGAAGAGAGCTTTAGGGGAACGTGGTGTTGGTTAGCACAGTCAGAATTCCAGGCTGGTCCCCAAAAGCCCTTGGTGCTGAGCCTGGCCTCCACATCACTGAAGGAGCCATGTCAAATTGCTCCAGAGGAGCAGGATTTGGGAAGGAGAAGCAGAGCAGCCAGGGCAGAGAGGTAGATTTCCCACGTGGCACTCTGCATGGTGTTAGTTTTCTTCAATGCCTTGGAAATGTGGATTTTGGGAACAGCCAAAGAGTGATCACAGCTAGCAGCCATGTCCCTGATGTGGGACACTCACAGCCACCTCTGGGCCAGGGTTAATTCCACTTAGTCATCATTCCTGCTATGCTGCCTGCCTGCAGCACCCAGCACAAACTGCCCCTGAGGAGAAGGCTGGAGTATGGTATGAGCATCAGTGAGATGGAGGAGAGTGGTGGCAGGAAGGTTCATTGCCCAAGAGCAGATCTTTCTGAACCTTAGCTGGGGGTTTCTAGTGGCCAAGCTGCTGGCATTCATGGAGCAAGGGTTGGAACCTTCCTCTGGCTGGGAAAAACTCAGGAGGTAAAGGAAATACAAGGGTGAGTGTGCACTGCTGCTTTTCTCTCAGGTGCTTGGGGACTCCACCTGCCCCAGGCCTCAAAGCTGGGATGGAGAGACTCAAGCCATTTGCTGCTGCTGTGCTCTTTAACCAGAGAATGGGGATAGTCTGAGGGAAGCTTGGATGCCTGGAGAGCTCAGTACACCAGGGAGAGCCATGCAATACAGTTAAAAGCTGGACTGCTTGCCTCTGCTCCAGCAGCCTGGTACCAAGTGGCCTCCCATGGGCACATGTTGTTCCTCTTCCTCAGCAGCCTAGGATCCTAGCACAATTCCTCCTTGGCCAAGTCCTTTCTGTGAGCAGTCCAGCAAGGAAGCTGCTGTTAACAAAGCTCCTGAGGCTTCCTGGCACCCACTGGGTGTCAGCTCCTTTGGGAAGGCTTTTCTCAGCCCAGGAGGTTCCTATGTGCCCTGCTAAGGTAGATTTGGACACGTGCATGTATCTAGTTGCAGATCTCACAGCCATGGTGAGAACTGTCCTGTGCTTTCTCCAGGTGATGTCCCAGCAGAGCAGGGTGCAGGTGGCTGGGTGAGCTGCTTCTGTGCACAGCCTTTCCCTCTGGGAGAGCCTGGAGTGAGTCCTGCTAGGCCAGACAGAGAGAGCCCAGCCCCTCTGAGAGCTCTGTCCCCTTGCAGAGCAGGCTGGCAGTGTGCACTGAGCCCACAAGCTGGTAGAGCTCTGAGAGTGCAACACCTCTGAGATCTCAGCCTGCTCCAGTGGCTTTCATCCCTGCCCATGACAGGAAGGGTGGATCTGGAGGATCTTTAAGGTCCCTTCCAACCCAAACCCTTCTGTGATCTCCCTTTTCAGACTAAGCTGAGTGTGTTCACTAAGTCTAAAAGCTCTTAGAGCTCTGAGTGCAGCACCTCTGAGATCTGGCCCATTTCAGACCAGTAAGTGCAGAAGCTATCAGAGTCCTGCAAGCTCTGCTTCCTCAGCTGGTTACAGCCCTAGCAGAGCCTCTCCCCTTCTCCAAGCTACCTTGGAACAGCCAGAGCAGCCTGTCCTGCTCAGCCAGCTGAAGGGGCTCATGGACAGGGGACCTGCTCTGACCTTTGGTGTCAGAACTTGGCTGTATCTTCCAAACCCCCTTCTGCCTGGATCTGAACATCTCCTGAAGAGCAGCAGCTCCAGAGCCATGAGGCTGGGAGGGAGGCAGGCAGCTGCCTTACTGCCCTGGAGCCTGAGGTGCTGGGAGGCAGCAGCAGGGAAGAGCCTGCTCTGCTCCTGCAGCTAAGTAGGCCATTTCCTGCACTCCAGGCACATCGCTCTCATGCTTGGAAGACATGTAGGGCTTTGAAACAAATGAGAGTTCAAAGGATCCACCCCCAGCACTGGGGGAATTTGATCTGAAGAAGGAGCATGTTGGGATAAAGAGCAGCCAGAGAGCAGCTGCAAGGCAAGTGCTGAGGAGCTGCGTGCCAGGAAGGGGCAGGCAAGGCCAGCAGCAGCCCTGTGCCCCTCAGCCACCACTCTGACCCCCCTGGGCTCTCAGACCTGGGGGAAAGCAGAGCAGAGAGAACTGGAGAGCAGGAGGTGATGCTCTGGGGACTGCTCTGGAGAGGGGATATCCCATTTGGACACCCCTGGCTCCATCCAGCCTTGCCAGCAGACAGGAGCTGACACCATAGAATCCTAGAATGGTTTGGGTTGGAAGGGACCTCTGGAGCTCATCTAGTCCAACCCCACTGCAGTGGGCAGGGACATCCCCAACTAGAGCAGCTTGCCCAGAGCCCTGGCAAGCCTCACCTGCAATGCCTCCAGGGATGGGAACTCAACCACCTCCCTGGGCAACCTGGGCCAGTGTTCCACCACCCTCGTTGGGAGGAACTTCTTTCTAACCATGGAGGATAAGCCAGGGCACCTGGTGCCACAGCCCCTTCCAGCCAGCCTGTGGCTCAAGCTTCTTCTCCATGAGCCTCCACCCACTTGTAGCACACCAAGATCTGTGCCTCAGTTTCCCCTCTGTGAAGCAGAGGTAACAGCTCCAGCCACATCCCAAACTGGGGCAGCACCTCCTGAGCAGGAGGCTGTGGTGCTAGCTCCCATTGCCATTATCAAGGCCAGTTAATTAATCTCAGCATAATGAAGCAGCACACCCTGCACAGAGCAGGGGAAAGCAGCATCCTCTGCACTTTCCCAAATGCCAGCATTCCATAAATAAGCTCAGCAGCCTTTCCTCCTGGAGCACCCCACTCCTCTCCAGAGAGCTGACAGAGCCTGTGGCAATCAATCCCTTCACCGTGCAGCAGCTCCAGCTCCTGCTCCTGCTCCAGCACAGGGAGCTGCAGCTCCCACCCTGGATTTTCCCAGCAAGGCAACAACCAGGATTAGCTAATCAGAGTTGAGGAGCAAATTAATGATTGCCAGAACGAGGAGCAAGGCAGATCTGATCACAGATTGCCAGCTTTGCAGCTGGCTCCTACTTGCAAACAATTCATTTAGATGATGAAAGCAAGAAATTGAGGACAAAACCCCCTGGATTGTTTGCTTCCTAGAGGAAGAAAAGAAAAGAAATGGAATTTAGATTAAAAATTATGCAGACTAGTATTAATTCCCCACCCTCTTGTGCCTCCCCTGGCCTGGAAAAGCAGAGCTAATCAGGAGTTAGCATTGTTCTGCTGCCAGGGGCAGAGCTGCCTCAGTGCAGGAGAGACAAAATGCAGGAGGTGGCATTTGGGGTTAACTCCTTAGGGGTCTGGGAGAGCAGAGATGGGAGAGCAGTCCCAGGGGCTGATCTCCCTTTTTCCTGGGGTGCTCTGACCTAATCATCACCTCCCATCACCAGGGCAGTGCCTCAGGGGCACAGCAGCCCCCACCCTGTGCTGAGCTCTCTGCTGTGCCCTGGCACTGCTGGCTGTGGCCACTCGGACTGTATTCACCATGTGGAAGGCCAGGATCCATCCAGAGACACCTGGACAAGCTGGAGAAGTGAGTTCCTCACAAGGTTCAACAAGGCCAAGAGCAAGGTCCTGCTCCTGGCTCAGGGCAACCTCTAGTATCAATCCAGGCTGGGGATGAAGGGCTGCAGAGCAGCCCTGGGGACAAGGACTTGGGGCTACTAGGGATGAGAAGCTGCAGATGAGGTGGCAATGTGAGCTCCCAGCCCAGAAGCCAACTGTGTCCTGGGCTGCATCCCCAGCAGTGTGGGCAGCAGGGCAGGGAGGGGATTGTGCCTCTGCTCTGCTCTGCTCTGGGCAGAGCTCAGCTGCAGTGCTGGGGCAGCTCTGGAGTGCTCAGCACAGCAGAGACATGGAGCTGCTGGAGCAGGGCCAGAGGAGACCACAAACATGATGGGAGGGTGGAAGCTCTGTGCTGTGAGGAGAGGCTGAGAGAGTTGGGCTTGTTCAGCCTGGAGAAGAGAAGGCTCCAGGGAGACCTTACTGCAGCCTGGCAGTGCTTCAAGGGCCTGTCAGGGAGATGGGGAGAGACTTCAGCAGGGCCTCTTGTGACAGGACAAGGGGAGATGGTTTGAAGCTAAAAGAGGAAGATTTAGACTAGAGACAGTGAAGAAACTTTTGATGCAGAGGGTGGTGAGAGCCTGTGCCAGGTTGGCCAGAGAGGTGGGAGATGTCCCATCCCTGGCACCATCCCAGGTCAGGTTGTTTGGGGCTGTAAGCAACCTGCTCTAGTTGCAGATGTCCCTGCTGACTGCAGGGGTTAGATGAGATGCCCTTGAGAGGTCCCTTCCCACCCAAAGCAGCTTGTGGTTCTATGCTGTAACAGGGCTGGTGGCAGGTCCCTGCTGGGCAAGAGTGTGTGTGCTTCCCCATAATGTCCTGGGGTGAGATCAGGACCTGGGCTGCAGTGCCAGCTCTGTCCCATGGGGTGGGCAGTAGCTCTTCTCCATTCCTTGATCTCCAGCTTTCCTGGGCCACCATCTCCCAGGCCCATCCCAGCAGAGCTGCTGCTTAATTGGTCCTTGGCAATTCCCCCCTGGCAGGGGCTGGAGGAGCACAAAGGGTGGATTGTGTGCTGGAGCCTTGCTGAGCAGGGCTGGGATGACTCAGAGGTGGGGAATTAAACTGGTTGGAGCTGTGATGGCTCAGGCACAAACACCAGCCCAGTGCTAAGGAGCTTCCTGGGCTCCTCTAACTAGGTCACACAGGAGCCCAGCACGGGGAGTGCCTCGTGGGAGCTCACCTGGCCCTGCTGTGGCTGTGATCCTACAGCAGCAGCACTGCTGCTCCAGTCTGTTGGAGCAGAAGCAGAAGCTCTGGATGGATGGGTCCACATGGGGCAGGGGCAAACTGGGAGCTGCTGGTACTGCAAGTGTTCCTGGGCAGCTTGGCAAAGGGGCTATAGAGGGGCTGGCTGTCTCCATCCATCCACCCACCCATCCATTCATCCACCCATCCATTCATCCAGCCATCCATTCATCCAGCCATCCACCCGTCCATCCATCCATTCATCCATCCATCCACCCACCCATCTATCCATCCACCCACCCATCTATCCATCCACCCACCCATCTATCCATCCACCCACCCATCTATCCATCCACCCACCCATCTATCCATCCACCCACCCATCTATCCATCCACCCACCCATCTATCCATCCACCCACCCATCTATCCATCCACCCACCCATCTATCCATCCACCCACCCATCTATCCATCCACCCACCCATCTATCCATCCACCCACCCATCTATCCATCCACCCACCCATCTATCCATCCACCCACCCATCTATCCATCCACCCACCCATCTATCCATCCACCCACCCATCTATCCATCCACCCACCCATCTATCCATCCACCCACCCATCTATCCATCCACCCACCCATCTATCCATCCACCCACCCATCTATCCATCCACCCACCCATCTATCCATCCACCCACCCATCTATCCATCCACCCACCCATCTATCCATCCACCCACCCATCTATCCATCCACCCACCCATCTATCCATCCACCCACCCATCTATCCATCCACCCACCCATCTATCCATCCACCCACCCATCTATCCATCCACCCACCCATCTATCCATCCACCCACCCATCTATCCATCCACCCACCCATCTATCCATCCACCCACCCATCTATCCATCCACCCACCCATCTATCCATCCACCCACCCATCTATCCATCCACCCACCCATCTATCCATCCACCCACCCATCTATCCATCCACCCACCCATCTATCCATCCACCCACCCATCTATCCATCCACCCACCCATCTATCCATCCACCCACCCATCTATCCATCCACCCACCCATCTATCCATCCACCCACCCATCTATCCATCCACCCACCCATCTATCCATCCACCCACCCATCTATCCATCCACCCACCCATCTATCCATCCACCCACCCATCTATCCATCCACCCACCCATCTATCCATCCACCCACCCATCTATCCATCCACCCACCCATCTATCCATCCACCCACCCATCTATCCATCCACCCACCCATCTATCCATCCACCCACCCATCTATCCATCCACCCACCCATCTATCCATCCACCCACCCATCTATCCATCCACCCACCCATCTATCCATCCACCCACCCATCTATCCATCCACCCACCCATCTATCCATCCACCCACCCATCTATCCATCCACCCACCCATCTATCCATCCACCCACCCATCTATCCATCCACCCACCCATCTATCCATCCACCCACCCATCTATCCATCCACCCACCCATCCATCCATCCACCCATTCATCCGTCCATCTACCCATCCATCCATCCATCTACCCATCCATCTACCCATCCATCCACCCATCCATCTACCCATCCA
>VWZO01020236.1:0-10465 GCA_013396975.1 Bucco capensis | reverse complement strand
TGGTGGGCAAGGGAATGGGTCTGGTGGGCAAGGGAATGGGTCTGGTGGGCAAGGGAATGGGTCTGGTGGGCAAGGGGATAGGTTTGGTGGGAATGGGGATGGGCTTGGGAAAGGGAATGGGTTTGATGGGCAAGGGAATGGGTTCGGTGGGAAAGGGGATAGGTTTGCCAAGCCACCACTTTTGCCCTATTTTGGGGGGTCTGAAGGTTTCAGGCAGCAGGGAGCAGCCCCTGCCCTGCCAGCAGCGATGGGCTCTCAGCATCCCTGACCTTGCTGGGCTAAAATTAGCCATTTCACTCGGAATTAGCGACAGCTCAGCTGAAGGAACCCGAGTGCTTCGCTTCAAAGACGTCAAATGGCAGCGTTTCCTTTTTCGTCTGCGAGCAGGGAGAGGAGGGGAGAGAAGGAAAGGGGAGGAGAGGGGAGGGGAGGGCAGGGTCCTGCCAGCCAGCGCCTGCTGACAGTGACATTGATTTCCTAGACCTTTTGGCGTGGCCAAATCTGTATTTTTAGCTGGGGAAAAGAGAAAAAAAGGATCAATCACGTGTCAAAGTAATGTTTTGCCTGCCCTGATGGGAAAGGAAAGGAGCTGAGAGCCTTGGCTGCTGAAGTCGGCTAGAGCAAGCAGGCTCGCTGCAATGGAGCGGGGCTGGAGAGGCTCTGCAGGAGCTGCAGCCACATCTTCCCCAGCTCCAGCCCAGCTGTGAGCCCTCACCGTGCCCCACACAGCCTCCACCTCTGGGCTGGGCACCCTGAGCCCCCCGCGATGGGGATCCTATGGCAGGGGGCAGGCAGGATCCCTACTCCCAAGGGATCTCATCCCATCCTCTCAGCATCCCCTGCAGGCATTTACCTTCCGGGGCAAGCAGTGCCTTCATCCCTCCTTCCCTACCTCCTCCTCTTCTCTCCCCCACCCTGCTCTCATTTTCCCCCAAGAAGACTTTAATGAAATCTGCCCTTAATTAAATCCACATTCATTTGCATAATTACCAGGAAATTGAAATTAGCCTGCAGACGTGGCTGGAATACAGCTGGGGCCAGGCAGCCCTGCCTGCATGGAGGGGGTTGTACCCAGGGGAGCTAACCCCCCCCCACCCATGGGTGCTGCCTCCCTGCTCTATTCCCCTTCCCACCTGCCCTGGGGTGGCCATGGGAGCTGGAAGTGGGGGTGGAGGGAGAAGGTGAAGGGAGAGGGAGCCCCAAAGCCACAGCAGGGTGAAGGCAGGCAGAGCTTCCTGCCCATGCCTGTATAACCAGCACAGAACCTCAGAATCCAGCGTGGTGGCAGCTGGAAGGGAGCTCTAGGGATCACCCAGTGCTCCAGCAGGCTCACCCCCAGCAGCTTGCCCAGCATCACCTCCAGCTGCCCTTGCAAGCTCTGCACACAAGGACACTCCACAAGCTCTCTGGGCAGCCTGGGCCAGGGCTCTGCACCCTCACACCAAACAACTTGCTCCTCCTGCTCCCATGGAAGCTCCTGGCTTCCAGTGTGTGCCCATTGCCCCTTGGCCTNAAAAAAAAGCCTTCACTGCCACTGAGAAGATTTTTGTTGCTTTTATAACTATGTATTTTGTCTTTTTTTTTTCTCTTTTTTTTCAATGGTTCAGTGGTATTTTTGTTTTTTATCCTTTTCAACAGTGACAAACTGAGGTAACGTCTGTGACACTACAGCCTCTCCTAGGGGAAGAAGGGCCAAAACCCGACAGCCGAGGCAACTGCAACTACANGAGGGACCCCCGGGCAGGTACCCACCTGCTCTGTAAACTGCTGCTGAATAGCTTTATAGCCCTTTGTGTGGGAATTGGGGTGCTGCAGGGGACTGGGGGAGGTCCCCACAGCACCCACCCGATGGTAAGGAAGCCCAAATGGTGCCAGGGCTTGGGTGCTGTCACTTTGGGGTGCTGTCACCTGGGGGTGACCCCCTCCAGCATCCCCCTCCCCTCCCTGGCAGCAGAGTGAGCCCCTTGCTGTTCTGGGTGCTCAAAAAGCAGGAGGGGACTTGTGACCCTCCCCACACACCATGACCTTGTCACTAAGGGGCCACCAGCAGCTCCTGCCACCACCCTCCTGCCTGGCCACAGCCAGCCCCAGGGGAACTGGGGTTTGGGGAAGGGGTGACAGCAAGGAGGGGCAATAGGGACAGCACAGGGAACCATGAGGAAGCTCCCTCCCATGCTCCCCTAGATGGACAGACCAGCCTGGAGATGCACCACCACCATCATCACCACCACTTCCAGTCCCTGGGTGCCAAAAGTCTGCAGAGGGGACAAAGGGACATCACCGTGGCAGAGCCACCAGCCCTGAGCATCTGACCTGCTGGACAGCTGGCACCATGGCCACCGGCCGAAGCCTGGAGCTCAGCTCCTGGCAGCAAGGGAACCTGTCCTCAGCGGGGGTCTGGGGCCACCCGAGGGGGCAGGGCAGGGGGGCAGGGGCTGCCAGTGGCTGGGACACACAACAGACACACAGACAGGGACACTTGCTACATCAATGGCTGCCAGCACCTCCCTTGGCAGGGAGGCAGCCAGGGCTAACAGGGGTCCTTGGGCTGCTAGCCACCTGCCAGCTCCCCATTGCCGGCCTAGTGACCACCTCCCCACCCCCTCCTGGTCCCCCACTGGTGGGACAGGAACCGGTGGAAAGGAGCAAATCAGTACCCACCCAAACCTCCCCAAAGGCCTCCTCCGTGGAGCAGCATCATCAGCCTTCCCCTCGCCCCAGCCAGGGGCTGAGCACAGGGCGGGGGAGAGCCAGGGGGTTCTGGCTACTCTGGACCCCCAGCCCTGGGAGGGTGACCCCCATACCTGTGGAGTGACCCCTACACCTGGGTGGTGACTCCATCCCTAGCCAGTGACCCCACACCCCCCCCTCTTCCTCCCCATATTGGGAGACTCCTTTGCATGTCCCCATGGTGGGGAGCTCTGGAGGGGGCAGTGTGGCCATGGCAGGCCCAGGGGCACCAACGTCCTCCCGGGCAGTGAGCGGAGCCCTCGGCTGGGATCTCACCACCAGCCTCACCCAGGCAGGGCAGAGGTGGGGACCAGCATCCACCAGGTTTGTCCTTTTCCTCTTGGATTTTGTGTTGGTTTGGTTTTTTTTTGCTTTGGGAGACCCAGAGCCTGGTCCTGGCTCCTGTCACCACCACCAGCAGCACACCCCCACCCAGGCATGGCCAGGAGGGGCCGGGTGGCCCTCAGGTCAGACACAGATCTCTATTGCTGTGGCCAGGACCATCTGCCCTTTGCCTTTGTCCTGCCGGCCGTCTGTCCTGCTGGCCGTGCCCGGGGGAGCCGCGCTGGGCTCGGGCCCACGGGGGCCATTCCCTTCGGTCAGGACAGTCCTCTTGAGCGGGGCAGGGGTGCAGGAGCCGGTGGCCTCGTGCCGGTGGGGCCCGGCTGGCAGCTTGTCCCCGGCGTGCTTGCGGGAGCGGTAGGAAGGTCTGCGGCGCACCTCGGCCATCAGGTCGCACTTGAGGAAGTAGAAGACCTCCTTGACGGGACAGCGCTTCTCGGGGTCGAGGGCCAGCAGGCGCTGGAACATCCGCAGGGCACTGTCTGTGAAGCGGCGCCACTGGGAGGGTAACCCCCCCAGCCTCCCCTTCTGCCACCGCACAAACTCCTCGAAGAAGGCGTCGGAAGCGGCCGCTGCCTCCCAGGGGAAGTTGCCGGTGAGGACGCAGAAGATGAGCACCCCGAAAGCCCAGACGTCGATGCTGGTGTCAACAGCAAAGCCCTCGGCCCGGCCGGCCTGGCACACCTCCGGCGCCGTGTAGGGGATGGTGCCGCTGATGCGCTTGACCCGGCAGCCCACCTTGCGGGTCATGCCGAAGTCAGCCAGTTTGACGCGGCGGCAGTCACGGTCAAAGAGCAGGACGTTCTCTGGTTTGATGTCCCGGTGCACCAGGCTCTTGCCGTGCATGTAGTCGAGGGCCAGGCCCAGCTGCTGCACGCAGCGTTTCACCAGCTCCTCGGGGAGCCCCACCTGCGGGTGGCAGGGGACACGGCATCAACCACCCAACCCTTCACTGATCCCACCCAGCTCAGGCACCACTGTGTCTGCATGTCGTGGCATGGCCAACACAGTTGTGGCTGCTCTTGTTTGGGGTGCTCGGTGAGACAGGAAGTAAGGTGGTAGTCCTGGGCCATTCCAGGAGACAGGTGACAGGTCTCAGAACACCCCAGAGATAAGGAATGGGTCTTAAGACCTCCAGGGGACAGGGGATGGGTTGCAGGCCACCCCAGGAGACAGGTGATGGGTCCCATGAGGGATGGGTCCCATGAGGAATGGGTTTCAAGACCTCCAGGAGATGGGTGATAGCCCCAAGGCCACCCAAGGAGACAGGTGAGATGGGTCTCAGAATACCCCAGAGATAAGGAATGGGTCTCAAGACCTCCAGGGGATGGATGATGGGTCTCAGGCCACCCAAGGAATGGGTGATGCATCTCAGGCTGCCTGGGGGAAGGATGATTACCCAGGGGATGGGTGATAGGTCCTAGACTTGCATGTAGATGCTTGTGGTCGGGGCTGACCCATGCAGAACTGCTCAGTCCCCACTCACAGGGCCACCTCCTGCACGGCCACTGAAGAGCAGCAGCACCTTTGCTCAGCACCCTGGTGATACTGAGCCCCCACACCCCACAAAGGCTCCCTTGGGAGGGTCAGGTTCTCCCACCTGTGGCGGGATGATGTCGAAGAGATCCCCGCCGGGGGCATACTCCTGAGCGAAGACGTAGCAGTCCTCGGTCTCGAAGACCACATCGAAGACCTTGATGATGAAGGGGCTGGAGGAGAGTGTGTTGGTGATGCTGAACTCCCGCAGGAAGTTCTTCAGCTTCGTCTTGTTCTTGTTGACAAACTTCAGGGCCATCTTGGTGCCTGCAGCAAGCAAAGGATGGAGGTGAGCCCAGGAGGACACCCAGCTCCCACCACAGCCATATTGCCAACACCTCCCTTGCTGTCTCACCTGTGCTTTTGTGGGACACCAGGTCCACCTTGCCATAGGTGCCCTTGCCCAGCTCGCGGATGAGGTCATAGTGCTTGCTGATGTCAGTGCCCGAGAGGGTGCGGATGGCCAGGGACTGCATGTCCTCGGTGATGAGAGGCACCCCGCAGCAGGCCAGCTTGCGCGACGGCTCCTGCTCGATCGAACCCGCACTCATGGCTGTGCTGCAAGACAGAGGGGAGCACTGCTTCTGGTGGCTGCTGCAAAGCCACTGGGCCCCATCCCGTTCTGTCCCATCCCACCCCATCCCATCCCCCCCCATCCCAACCCGTCCCATTCCCAGGGCTGGAAACCACGGTGCCTTGAGGTAGTGCTGAGCACAGCCACTGGGTGCCACTCCTCTCTCCACGGGGCCACCAACCAAGTGGTTCTGCAGAGGATGCTGCAGCTGTGTGGGACAGTGTGCCCCTTGCCTTCAAGTCAGGGGGCAAAGTGAGGGCTCAGGGCATGACAGAGCCAGGAGGGCAGGGACATGGGGACACACACGCACATTTCCTCAGCCCTGGCGTGTTTTCAGCCACCACACAGGATGGGAGCTGAGGCCCTTTGGGGATCCTCACTGCTGCTGAAGTCCCCAGTGGGGACTCTCAGGAGCTGGCCCTGTCCCCTCCACTGTCTCCCCTTTGCAGAGCACCAGAGTCCACTCCAGAGCCCAGCCCTCTTGCGAAGCTTCGGAGCAGGACCAGGCCAGTGCCACAGGCCCTGGGACAGGACACAATAGCTTTGCAGCATATCACTGCACCATAGACCTCTGACCATCCATCAGCACCAACTCTGCTCTTGGCTTTCCCCCACCAGGGTGCAGAGCCCAGCCAGCAGCACACAGACCACAGCACCAACATTCCTCACTCCCAACAAACCAGCAGTGCTTTCTCCTCCTCCTCCTTGCCAACCCTGCAACGAGAGCCAAGCTTGGGCTCACCCATGATGCCAGCAAACCCACCGCAGGATCTCCTCTGACATCTCCATCACCCTCCACCATCCCCAAGAGCACCAACCCAGTGCCCCCTTGAGCAGGAGAGGGCAAGAACAGGGGCACCCCCAGGCCAGTGGATAACCTCTGTACATTAATCCAGCTGCTTTGGGGTTTGGAGCAGAGTGACAAAGGCATGGGAGAGCAGCCCAGTTGGTGCTGGGTTATATTTAGGTTTTTAATGCTGTGTCTCACCAGAGAGGGAAAAAAATCCTCCCTCTGGAAATGAATCCTGCTCAGCTCCAGGCTGAGCCCATCCTAAAGCCATGCCCATCCCAAAGCTGAGCTCATCTCAAGGCAGAGCTCATTGCAAAACACAGTTCATCCCAATGCACAGCTCATCCCAAAGTCAAGCTCATCCCAAGGCAGAGCTCATCCCAAGGCAGACCTCATCCCAAGGCAGACCTCATCCCAACTCAGAGCTCATCGCAAGGCCGAGCTCATCCCAAGGCCGAGCTCATCCCAAGGCCGAGCTCATCCCAAGGCCGAGCTCATCCCAAGGCAGAGCTCATCCCAAAGTCAAGCTCATCCCAAAGTCACCCTCATCCCAAGGCCGAGCTCATCCCAAGCCTGAGCTCAGTTTCATCATTTGTTACATTTTTCCTTTTTTTTTTTTTTTCCCTGGGAAGTTGGGCAAAAAATAGCAAAGGAACTTCAACATCATGATGTTCCAAAAATGTAGCTGCTTGACTCATAGCTCTCCCAGCAGCTCATCTCCCCAGGCTTTGATTGGCCTCCTGCAAGACGAGCACCGTTTCAGCGGCTGGGTGCTGGAGGTGGAGGTGGTTCAGCGCAGCAGCTCCATGGATCCAGGACTAAAAACAGCTCCCAGCATCCTGCAGGAAGAGCTCTGGCTCCACTTGGCTTTACAATCGTGCTCGTCATCAACTCTTAATGAAGCAGTGTTGAAATGCAATTGTTCAAGTTGGCAGAGTTGGGCTTGGAGATGAAAACCTGCTGGTGGGATGGGAGAGAGGAGCTGAAGGACTGATGGCTGCTTTGAAAGAGCTCTCCAAGCCAAGGGCTGTTTGCTTTTTCTCTTGGCTAATCCTGATGGGTTTTCCAAGGAGCTCCTTTACAACCAGTGACTGAGAAAGGCTCATCAGAAATGGATGTCCCACCGTGCCAGGTCCTCTGCCTGCTGCCTGCCAGCTGTTTATGGTCGTACTTTAGGGAGCAGGCAAACCTGCTGTGGTGTGGGTCTAATCCTGATGCTGCTGGGGATGCTGCTGGGGATGCTGCTGGGACATGGGCACTGCCAGGACCCTGCCACGGTGCCTCCATTACAGCCAGCTGGATGCAGCATGCCCTGCTCAAGGCCAGCACCCGTCCCAGGGAACACCAGCCAGTGATGAGTGGGCAAAAACCCAGCTCACCAAGGCCAACAAAAAGCCTAAGCACAGAAGTTTTCATTAAAAATTGAACTGCTTTCTGCAAACATGTTGGTTCTGACGTAAGCAGCAAGGCGAGGAGAGGGAGTGAGGGCTTGTTTCCAGCTGCTTCTGCACACTCACCGGGATGGGGGGGACAGTAGGACATGGTAGGGATGGTGCCAATATGGTAAGAGATGCCACCAGCCTGGCGTGGCCAAGGGTCGAGGTCCCACGTCCTCGGCTGCCTTCTGTGCCTGTGCCAGTCATGCTGAGGCAAGCACCCATGCAGCCATGTGCCAGATCCAGTGGGAGCAGAGCAGAAAGGGGAACTTTTCCCAGCACACCAGCTCCTCTCCTGCCTCTGTGGCATAGCCCTGAAGCACCAGAGGGGAGGAACCCGCACAGCACCCAAAGGAAGCCAAACCCACCCTCCTAGCACACAGTTCTTGGGCTCAGCTGATTGGGGTGGTCTTGAAGAAGGAGCTTTTAGAAGCAGAGAGGAAGGACACACATCCTGGCTGAGTCTTGGGGAAGGTCCTCACAGCGCAAGACCCAGAGCAACAACAAAAGGACAGCAAGGATGCTGCCGAGCAGCACCAGGACCCTGCCACTCCCCACATGCTATCATCTCCACATCCTGAACCGTTTCTCCTACTATTCAGACTAAAATTGTTCTCTGTTTAAGCTTCAGAACCATTTATCTCATTGAGTGAGGAGGATAATCCACCCACCTCTTCCTTGCTCCCTGGCAGGTATTTATAGACAGCCACTTGTCTCCCGTCGGCAAGTGCCTGCTCCATCCCCAACATCGCCGAACAGCTCCCGGAAGGATAGCATCCCGCATCCGGAGCCCAGCATCCTGCTGCCTAACAGGGCTGCCACTGCCAGCCCCGACACCGCTCCCTGCAAGAGGATGCTTTGCCCTGCTCCGCATCCCGCTCCGCTGCACGCCCAGCCCTGGGCGCAGCACCTCTGCCAAGAAGTAATTGCAAACTCATTAACAGCTCATCAAGAAGGGAAGAGGGTGCCCGGGAGAGCTGCCCCAGGCACCTGGCAGAGGAAGCTGCTGAAGCTGTGGCTGCTTGGAAATTAGGAGGAGAAGGGGGGAACCTCCCCTCTGGCCACATCAAAAAGAGACAGGTCAGGAAAACAACCCAGTTACTGAGTGGGGTCAAAGGAGAAGGGGTTGGGCTGAGCCCAACACAGGGGTCTCTGCAGCCAGGTAACATGCTGGAAGCCCAGCAAGGAGCCAGGACTCACTGCTCTGGAGCAAGGGACTGGGAAGACCAAGGGGATAACCACACTGGGCAGGGCTAGGGGCTCTGTAAGACCCAGGTTTCCCTTCAGAGAGGGGAGAGGTGAGAAACCCCAGCAGCAGGGTGGGCACAGGCACATGCTGCTCTGTCCCTGTGGCTGCCCCAGCTGCACCACGTGGATTTGGCAGAGCTTTGGTCTCCCCATCCCCAAACCTTCCCACTGTGGCGATGCTCACAATGGCAGCAACATGCTTATTAATTGTGGGATAATGGGCATTAATTAGTGGGTAACACTGACTCCTCCCAGCCCAGCTGGCTGGAGGTCAGGGCACCCATCAGGAGGGAGCTCTCTTCCCTCTACACCCCAGTCAGACCTCCCCTATTTTCTCCCAACCACCTGCTGAGCTGGCAAAGCTGTGTCCAAGGGAGTGTTTGGCCCCAGTCCTGGTCTCCCACCTCCTGCACTGTCCTGGTGCTGCTGGTGCCTCAACAGCACCCTGCACCCACCCACTGCCTCCCAGCACTTTGCTCCATTTCCAGCCTCTGCTGCCTCCATTCCTGCCTGTCCCCATTCCAGGGACATCCTCACAGCTCCTCCATGCCCCAGGGACCATGCACTGGCACAAGGTGTTATTAGCTGTGCTTCCCAGGGGCAGCAGCACACTGGTGCCCAGGGAGGGCTCACAAAGGCACCTTCACTGAACGAGGACATCATCTCCATGAGGTGGGAACAGGCATCTCGTGTGGGCTCAGAGCCATGAGGGACCTGCTGCATCCAAGCATCCTCCAGCCAGGCTGGCCACTGCCTCCAACCCCACCAAAAGCAGCACAGGTAGGGAGAGGGCCACTTTGCCCATGTGCCACCCCAGGGCACACTCAAGACAAGCCAAGCATGTCCAGAAAGCAGCTGGTCACATGTGGCACAGGGAAACCAGCCAGCAGCTGCAGGCAGGCAGTATTTTGGGGACAGTCCCTCTGCCAGTAGCCCATGAGCCAAGAGGAGCAGCCAGCCTTCACAGAGGTGATAGATGAGGCATGTTTCCATGTCCCCTTGCCTCTTGCTGGCTCCATGGGTTGGGAAGGTGCCGGGAAACATGCAAATGCTGCTCCCACCATGAGCCTGAAACAGCACCAAGCATCCAGCGATGCGTCTGCAGCAGCCATGACTTCCCAGTGCCCCCACTTTGGGACATGGTGGCATTAAATTCCCATTTATCCAGAGTTTCTCATACTGGCTCCTTGCCCAGCACCAGGATCAGCTTTGGCAAAGCTGATGAGCATCCAGAAACACTTGGGCTCCCAGTTGGTGGGAGCTGCTTTCCCAGCAGGACCATCCCAGCTGCGGTGCAAGGTCAGGACCTGACCCATCCATAGCAGGAACCACCTCCCATCACAGCCATGAGCCCGTGACAAGCTTCTTTAGCCTCTGCTCCCAGGATTCAGGCTTGCAGGCAAATTGGAGGAAGGCAAATAAAGCAGCATGCAGGCTCTCTCCTCCGACAGCTCGCCGAGGGATGGGGGGCAGACACTCCCCAGGGAGCCAGCATCCTGCCACCATCCTCCGTGCCTTCTGCACTGCTCTCCCACAGCTGCCAGCAGGATTTTCCCTGCCCTGTCAACGCTGTGCCGGCTCCATCCATTGGTCCCTGAGGGCAGGACCTTAGGCACCTTTCGGCGCTTCTTCCTCTCGGGATTTTTCCTGATGAGCAGGATGGCTTCCTTAGGACCTCAGCTCCTCCTGCCTTCGCCGCGCCTCGCCGCCGGCACCGGGGATAAGATTACTTCATTGTTTGATTGGTTTCATCAGCCTGTCATCAGCTCCCTCCCAAAACTCTTCCGCCAGCGCCGGCAGCATCGCACG
>VWZO01020235.1:0-23185 GCA_013396975.1 Bucco capensis | reverse complement strand
CCTAGCTTCTGGTCAAACCAGGACAATGAGCTGCAATAGAGTGTTTCTGGTTTAATTTGGTGTCAAGCACAAGCACTCCCCCTGCTTGTCCAGATCTAAGGCAAGGAGCATTACCTCTTGCTTCTGATGAAGAAGTTGCTTTCGAGTTAGAGCTGCCATTTTAGCACAGGGACAAGGTTGCCCTCCAGAAGTATTGCAGGTGCAGGCTCCAAGAACTGCCAGCTTAAAATGCAGAAAAAACCACCAGTTAAGTACCTATCTGCATACACAATGCAATCCAAAAGATGTCAAATGACTAGCAAAAAGCCATCCTGAAATTACAAAGGGAGTGTAAGGGTCAGGGGAAGCAAGCTTCCAGAGATTGAGGAATGATTTCTTTTGACTCAGAATCAGATACTATGAAATGTACTTTTTTGCAAGACAATCCAAAGGCAAAATTTGTCAGCCTGTGTATGCTATTCCCTGCAGACCTCATTACATTTTTTTTTCACTTAATAAAGCAATGGGAATAGGGGTGAAGAATTAAGATATTAGGAAAGAAAAATAAGCATGCCAACTTCTCAAAGCTAGCCTGATGCTTCTTCAGTGTATTCTTCCTTTGCAAGACAGGAAACGTGATGTACCACAAATTAGAAAATTCATTAATCATAGAATCATAATGTTAGGGGTTGGCAGGGCCCTAGAAAGCTCATCTAGTGCAACCCCCCTGCCAGAGCAGGAGCACCTAGACCAGCTCACACAGCAATGTGTCCAGGCAGCTCTGCAATGTCTCCAGACAAGGAGATCCAACAACCAGCCATTAACCAGCATTAGCTAAAATTAGGGCCAAATAAACAGTTGAATAATCAGTAAGCAAAATTTATCTATACATTTTGAACATAGCTTTGAACCAGCCATTTGGAAAAATACAGTAAGTCATACTTACTTCAAGACCTGTAAAATCTGCAGTGCCACTTTTACTCAAGGACAGGTTTTCCTGAACAATCTTCTGTTGTTTCACATCTAACATCGCAAGGAATTCCAAGCACTGCTGATTCAAGACTGTAGTAAAGGAAAAGTGATTACCAAGTCTTCTGCTCTGATTTCTTACTTTCTGAGTTTAATTACACCCCAATGAAGCAGTTCTGTAGTTTAATCATCAGTTTGGAAATATGATTAGACTATGTAGATGTAGAAACTTAGATCCCAGTTTCCTTCTGTGTTTTCCCAGAGGTAATGACCCACTTCCAGAGATACCATTTCATATATTGCTTTGCCTCAGCACGACATGCTCATCTCTTTGTACACTTACAACAAAGGCAGCTACTCTTTTTGAATAGCATCACACTGGGAAAATAATTATGTATCTCAACCTATTTTAAAGCTTTTTGGAAATGAAAAATAAGGGAAAGAGGCTTGAGCTATCTGACCCAGCCAGATGCCTGCACAGCCTGCAATTTCACTACAAATCCACCAAGTTAAACACTTCCAAGTTTGTGTTATGTGAGTCTTTGTGTGGGTATGTTAAAAGTGAATGTCTTTAGCACAGATTGTCCTTCTAGCAAGAGCATTCAGTGGCTACCCTGCCTGCTGTTGGCTTTTTCCAGGATATGACCAGGAGCACAAATTGTTTGTGTCCCTCCACACCCAGGGTGTCACCACACAGTGAGGTAAGATAGGTATATTTCTTTCACACCTGACCTACTCTTGAAGCTATACATAACTGACTTTTCCTATCATATCATGTTTTGAATTTGGTTCATTTCATTGATGGTGTTGTTTGGGGTTTTTTTTTAGTTCAAGTGAAAATGTGAGAATGAACCAAAAGGACTTGTCTGTTTGAAGAGAGCTCCTGCATATCTCCTAATATCAGTTGCCAGTAACAAGAGACTTATCCCAACAGAAAGCTTCCTTCATAGCTAAATTCTGAATGAAACAGTATGTGAAGAGGAATAGCTTTTTGTGGCTTACTTGCATTTTCAGCTTGAAGGGTTTTAACTTCTTCAGTCCTCAGCTTCAGTGCTTCCTTCAGAGTTGCATTTTCACAATATATCCTGCAAAAGTTACAAAAAGGCTGTATTAGCTTTTAAAAAATACTCTAAAATGGACACTCAAAAAAAAAAATTATCTCATCAAAAACATAACATCTAATATTTCTGCATAACGAAACGGAAGGAGTTGAAGACAAAAATAAAAACTGGAAAAAATGTGAGCACTCAGATTGGGAAGATATTCTCCATGAAGCATTATACAAGCACTTTACTTGCTTGTAAAATTTTAAATGGAAAAAAATGATGGATTTTTTTTTCAGTAATGATATATTTTTAGTATATTTTTAGATCCAAATCTGCTAGCCAGAAGCTTATAAGCAACCTAAAATATTAACTAACTTTCTGAAGAAAGTTCTGTGTCTAGGCTTGGTTTGATTGGCCCTGAACCAAGGCTATAAAAGCAGGCTATGCTAGGCTAGCTGCTTGGGAGACTCCTCATTATCCAGGCTCCAGGTAGCTGGCTCTACAGGGAGCAAAGCCAGGAATCTCTGCCCTTGTACAGAGGTTTCTCTGCAAGCCAGATAGCATGCACTGTACAAACATGTTCATGAAACCACACCCTCACACAAGCAACCTTAACACATCCAAGTACGTTCCAGTGAATGTGAAAAAACCACCAAAATCCTAAAAAAATCATTCACATGGTAAGTAAGCAGTGCCAACAACTTCAGAGTTAAACAAGCCTGGCTCCAGCTGGATAACAGAGTACTATAACACAAAGAAAATGAAAACTCAGCCTATAAACACACTAAAGATTTGAAACCTAATAATTTAGCTTTAATTGAAAAATACAAACGTGACTGGCATAAAAATTCCCAACAGTGGAATGAAATTTGAACAATACAACCCTCCAGAAAAATCTGATGAAGCAAACCTGGAGCACAAGAAAGAGGACACACAGCATCCAACACAACAAAAAATAAACACCCCTCAGAGATAGACAGTGTAAGTTAAATACCTGTCATACTTCTCTGTCCACGTGTCTTCTATGTTTCTAAATCTATCCTGATCAAACTCCATTTCCCATTGCAAAATACTTATTTCCTGTGAAAACAAAAACACACTTGTCACATTCCACTATTGGAAGGTAGAAGATGAATTGCTAGTGCTGAGTTTGACACTGGAAGAGATTTAGGTGAGCAATGATGATGATAAATCTGTCACGCTGTCAAAAACAAATGTGGTGCCAGAAACCAAAAGGTTTTTGCATCACTGATCTATTGATTCCAGATTGTGTTGCATGAGCTAATGTTTACAGTGGCTGATGACAAAAAGCAAACCCAAACTGCCACATTTCTGTGCTCTCTTAGTGTGCTGTGAAAACATCACATTGGCAGAGAAACAAAGTGTCAAATTTAGTTTAAAAAGGTATCTTACTGTCACCTTCCTCCTCCTCCTGACCTTCCCTAGGAAGATTGGGCACCCATTCCTTAAGACTTATTACAAGTTCCAGATTAACAACTAAGAAATAATGCAACTCTCTATGAATAACTGTGAAACTGACAACAAAGACCAACTCAAAGTACAGAAAGAACTTCAGTCACTTCCAGGTATTATTTGTAGCATGAAAACAGCTAGAACAAAAGAGTAATATATTAAAATATATTAACATTTTCTCTTTCTACTAAAAAGGAATAAGAATACCTCCAAAAAAAAACCCTGGAACTAGTGGCAGATTTGCACTGATTTAAATAGATTAATAGAATCACACAATTGGTTAGGTTGGAAAAGACCTTTAAGATCACGAGTCTGATCACTTAACTATGTCTGATAAATTAATAAATGAATAAAACAGATAAATTAATAGTACTAGGATTCTATGTTTTTGCAGAGGTGTGAAGGTAAACATGCACCTTTACCTTTTCTAAAGTTCTCTTTTCTTCCTCAGATTTTTGAAGCATTTCTTTTGTATGACTAGTTGCTTTATTAAATACTGCCTGCAAAAAAAAACCACAATTACTGTAATTGTTCAGTTATTTTGGCTTTAGCCAAATTTTTAGTCTTACATCAAGAGCAGATCACGCTCTCAGTGAAACAAGAGTGTAGAGAATTACAAACACTAGCAACTTGCTTGTTAAGTTTTGAGTCTCTAAATGCTTATACTGCACAAGAAAGTTGTGTTTTTTGGGTGGTTTTGATGAGGAGTGGCAGGAAGATTTCTTCTCTTTTCCTTCCTTCTGAACTACTCCTACCATGCTCTGCAGAATTCTTAAGGCTTCATCTTTTCCTTCAAGCTGTCTTTGAGATGCTTCCAGCTCAACTTTCAATATTTCAACTTCCTGAAGCAAAATAAAACAAGATACTCTAAGTAAAAGCCAAAGGAATCCTCTTTAAACTCTAACAGCAATGTATCCTCTTAAAAAACTACTCTTCTGTTTCTACCCTATATGATTCTTCCCGACTAATTGCTTTCTTGTGATCAGAAATGTTCATAGTGCATGCCAAAATAAAATCCATAGAGAAGAATACTTGTCATTATTATTCTTTTTGTTCTTTACCAGCATATTTGGAAAACAAACCACCACAGTTATATATATCAACAGAAGTCTGGAGCTTTCAAGGAAGTTAGCAGAAGAGAACAGAGTTTTCTTACCTACACAGCAGTAAATATTACTAATAGATACTGACAAATGTGGTATTCTTATGATGTACTATAAATACATTATACAAAACAGCCACACTTTACAGTGCAAATATCAAGTTAGGGCTGTTAGATCAAAACCACTATTTATCCAGAACAAAACAGATTCAAACAAAGCAGATTCCTGCATGCCAATCACATCTTTGTGCAATACTCCTGCCTTCAGAAAACAGCAGTTTTTCAGTTTCCAGCAGTTACAAGATAATTTACTGCTTTGGATAGCTATCTTTCCTTAACCTCCATGTAGGCTGCTCAGTTGTTTCACTTGTGTGGTCATTTTTTTCATGGTTCTGCCAGTTTTATTACTTCAGCAGTTGATACTAAAATTGCATCTCAGAGTGGTGGCAAGTTATCAGTTTTTTTCTAATTGAAAATGAGGAAGGTTCCTTGACATCTTACCTTGCTTTGCACTAAAGGTTCTTCACACTAAGACAACTTGAAAATGACCTATCACAGGCTATTCTTAGGTTAAAGAACACAGAGCAGATGAACTGTGTATTTTTTACACCTGAGGTCACCCTGCTCTTAAATGTGTTAAATCAACACATTTAATCCCAGCAAAATTAAAACAAAAATGCAGATTAAAACACTCAAGACTATTCTGTTTATACTGCATATTTTCAGGCTTAATAAAAAAAAAAATAAAACCTCCTAGAAAATGACTACAATTCTCTTCATATTCTCTGCATCTTAAAAAATACTTTGCTCCCCCCTCAATAATCCAGAATATAAAATGCACCTCACACTCTGATTTCCTGGCATAAAATTTAATGAGGCTTCTAACTACCATTCTAATTTCAAGGAAGTGAATCCAACCAAAATTCTGGACATGCCAAGATCTAAACTAACTAACACTGTGTTTTAATTTGCTGCATGAAAAGCAAATGCAGATTACAAGAGCAGGACCCTTGGCACAGTCACTAACCTCAAGAGCTTCCCGAAGTTGCTGCTTTAGTTCTTCATTTGACACTTCAGTATTAGATTCTGTAGCATTGATAGAGGATACCAAATGATGAGATATTACAATATTTACAAAAGAAAGCATGAGAATTGACTTAACTCTGAAAACAGGTTCACAATGTTCAACTAAATAGCACACAGGATTTGAATACTTAGCCATAAGCTTTAGATGCAATCTCTAGGAAAACACACTGAAGCAAACCATGAATCCAAGCCATTCCATTCAATTTCATACATGTATTCAGAGAAAAAAATAATGCTTTCCCCTAAAAGAGGGTGCTCTTGGCTAAAGGCCACTTCCAAATGCAAAACTAAACACCTGCAAAAATGGTCATTTTATGCTGAGAAGTGCCACATCTTTATCTCTGAAAAGCAATTCTGCTCTTCCTGTTTTGGGAGGAGTATCTAGGAACAGAGACTTCTCAGCTGTCTCCATGGCATGGAGAATCTCCTTTGGCAAAGCAAACAGTAGATCCCAGGCTGCACCCAGTGACCTGTAGCATTCACTGGATCTGGCAGGATTATAATACACACCTACTTCTGGGAAGCCTCCAGAAACTCCAAAGTGTTTTGGCACATGGTTTGAATTAAATTTGCTGACATTGTGTGAAGCAGCTGAACTGCTCAGTTTTGCTAGAAGAGATTTTTCTTATCGTGAATCATTAACTTCACAATTACTCTTACCATGGCTATTTTGTTGCATGAAAGTAACAGGTTTTTTGGATGATCCATCATGAAAACTGCTTCGTTTTGAATGGGTAAGTGCTGCAGTGTCACTTTTTTCCACTCTCTTTGCTGACAAGAGAGAAGTCCAAACCTTTCCAGATCGCTCCCTAGACCTGAATAAATGGGAGTTTTGTAAATCTTCCCCTTCATAAACACCTCCAGGTCTTCTTCCAAGTCCGTTCCCCAAGTCTCCACGTGTCATGTCATCCTCTTCTGCTTCCTCCATCTTCTCCTCCTACTTTATTTTTTTTTACTTCCTTGATCGAGGACGCTTCACTTACTGCCACTGTCAGCAGTGCCTCTCGCAAAACGGTAAATAATCTAGAAAACCACAAGAAACTCCATTTTTAAGAAAGCAAAACAAAATCACCGTTAAAAAACCGGAATCTTTTTGGTGCATGACTGCTTCCAATACAGGTTCGGGCTGCCAGGAAACATCGCCCCTACCGCACAGGAAAACATTCAAGTAGTAAAATCTCCACTCGTGCCCCACCGCCTCTCCCTGAGCTCGCAGTTCCCCTCCCTGAGCCCCCGACCCACCTGTTCGGGAGGCCCTGCCGCTGCCACTCCCTCTCCGCTCCCCTGGTGCTTGCGGTCCCGCCCCGGGGCGGGATGGAGCTCCCGTAATGGCATCCGACAGGTTCCCGGGAAGCTGCTCCGAGTACCGGGACCAACTTGCAAGTGCAGTTAGTTGTTTGGGTTGGTGTTTGTTTTTGTTTGTTTGTTTGAAGAGGTCTATATTCTGCCTATAGCCGTCCCCCTCGCATTTACAGTAGCTTTTGGAAACGTGTTTTTTTACTGTACACGAGCAGCTACCCAAAGCATCCTCGGGAATTCAGACTGTGATAGGACAAGGGGGAATGGCTATAAACTGAAGGAGGGGAAATTTAGATTGGAGATTAGAAGGAAGTTCTTTCCCCAGAGAGTGGTTAGGCACTGGCACAGGTTGCCCAGAGAGGTTGTGGATGCTCCATCCCTGGCAGTGTTCAAGGCCAGGCTGGATGCAGCCCTGGGTGACCTGGGCTAGTGATTGGCATCCCTGCTCAGTGCGGGGAGGTTGGAACTAGATGATCTTTAGGGTCCCTTCCAACCTGCCCATTCTAGGATTCTAGGATTCTGTTCTATGATTCCAGCTGGTGTCCAGTGACCAGTGGTGTGCCCCAGGGTTCAGTCCTGGGCCCAGTTCAACATCTTTATTGATGATCTGGATGAGGGGATCGAGTCTACCATCAGTAAATTTGCGGATGACACCAAGCTGGGAGGCAGTNGGAACTGGGACTGTTCAGCCTGAAGAAGAGGAGACTCAGAGGTGACCTTATTGCCCTCTACAACTACCTGAAGGGAAGTTGTAGTCAGGTAGGGGTTGGGCTCTTCTCCATGGCAGCTAGTGACAGGACAAGAGGCCATGGCTTGAAGCTGCAGCAGGGGAGGGTTAGACTGGACATTAGGAAGCACTTCCTCACGCAGAGGGTGATTGGGCTCTGGAATAGGCTGCCCAGGGAGGTGATGGAGTCACTGTCCCTGGAGGTGTTTAAGAGAAGATTGGATGTGGCACTGAGTGGCATGGTTTAGATGTTGGGTGTATAGGGTCATGGGCTGCACTTGATGATGCCTGGAGGCATTGCAGGTGAGGCTTGCCAGGGCTCTGGGCAAGCTGCTCTAGTTGGGGATGTCCCTGCCCAGTGCAGGGGGGTTGGACTAGATGAGCTCCAGAGGTCAGTTCCAACCCTAACCATTCTATGATTCTATGATTCTGGGGGTCTTTTCCAGTCTTCGTGAGTCTGTGATTCTAAGTCTCACACAAAAAAGCCAACTATACCAAATTTGTAATAAAAAAGAATCTTAAATATGTAACCATAACACTCTTTACAATGTAATTTTTCAAGCCAATAAGTTTTACTACTCAAATTCTGGTATATAAAAAGTTTATTAGCACATACTTTCTACACAATCTTTCACAAGGCTTTACAAGCCACATTTTCTGCTCTCCTGGGATTCAGGCTTTACAAGCAATTAGGACAGATGGCTGCCAGTATTTTAAGGGTAACTGTGTTCTGGATTGCTGCAGCTTCATCAACCTGCCAAATGATACATTTTCCTTGATAAACTTACAGCAATAGATATATTCCATGATAGGTATAGATGATGTAGAATACAGAGAAAAAGAAAACATAATGCTTAATATTCCACACAAGTGTGGACATAGCCTACATTTCCTTACACCATAATTCCCAGAGCTCTGTGTCATCATTTTAATACATCTCTTACCAGTTACTTCTCTTCTCTCCAAAGTAAAGCATCCTCCTTAGACTATACCATACACTCCTCACTGTATATTAACCTCCATACATTCAAGAATAGTGTGGAATATAGCAAGTTTTAGTCTCATCATTAAAAAAAAAACAGACTAACTTTTTATCACGACACTGTTTTACCCTTTAGAAATCAAAAGCTCCTCAGCTGACATCAGTTATGAGGATTTTACAGTTTTCTTGGGGGGCAGCAGCAGGGAAGTTTTGGTTTTAACTGTAAGCTCCAAAAAATTCTCAATTCTTGAACTTCATTCGTGCTGCTAAGAATGACCATGCCATTTCCACCCATTTCTTCACTGCTGAATTTTCACATATGTCAGTCCTCCTGTGCTTCTCTCCCAGAGTCCTTCCAAGGCTGTTCCAAAGCCTTACAACCCAGCTGTTCTGAACCTTCTTCTTGTCCCCAACCATATAAAATTACAGTAAAACTAATTTTAATTGATCATACAATAAATATCAATGTCACTTATTAAACCCTCCCAGGAAGAGAGGCAGTAGAGTTACTTTTTCATCCAATGTCAATTGTTGTCTTTCATCCACTGTTCAATCCATTGCATAATCTGATCCAAATTTCTCTCTAGATCTTCTGGAGTGTTGCTGGGTAATTGGTGTACAATTTCCTCTCTGTATGATAACATAGCTTCCTCATAAAGTGTCTGAAAAATTTCACACTGAATATTGTCTTCCAGCTTTTTCCCTTTGTAGCCCCTGGAAAACAAGGAGAATACTAAGAAAGTCTTAGATAATGCAGAGAACGATAAGGCATTCTACAGGGAGCCAGTAATCTATACTCTAGAAAAATCTCCAGTGAAGTTCCAGGAGATTACTTGACTCCTCATTTACTCCACTGACATACCTGCTTTCAAGTCTCTCATACAGAAATGAATTCTCTGTACGAAGTACAAACACTATATGAAACCACCGTTCAGGGAAAAAATCGCAACCGTGATAATCCACAATAACACCACCCTCACTCATTTTATCTTCTAGCTCATCAATTACCTACAAAAGAAACAAAGACAGCCATGTTTATCTGAAATTACAGGCAGTCAAAATGCAAAAATGGTAGGTTTTGAAGCTGGATTTACCCTGTCTTCATCCAAAATGGGACAATCATACTCCTCATCAAAGCCTTCATACAGTTCTCCTGCAACAAAAATAATTCTCTGGAAATTTGTAAAGTAATAGCACTTATTAAAATTATTTATATTATGTTTATTTCAAGGAGATGGAAACAAAACATAGTGTTTAAAACATGGAAGAGTAGGTTTACAAATCTATATAAGGATAATTGTCTAATCATTACTTAATACAAAGTATGCTACTACTACATAAACGCTGTTTTAAGTCATGGCACTAAAAACCATTTTGCTTAAAGCCAATTCATTGCTTTTGCTTTTAAGAGATAATACATGCACTGCAAGCACACAGTTGTACAAGCAAAAAATACCAAAAGTATTTTGTTTTTGTCATCCAATGTTAGAACAAGAGGGAATGAGAGCAAGTCGGACCACAGGAGGCTTAGTATCAACACAAGGAAAGAGCTCTTTCCAGTGCAGGTGCCAGAGCACTGGCCCAGGCTGCCCAGGAGCCTGTGGAGTCTCCTTGTCTGGAGCCATTGCAGAGCTGCCTGGACACATTGCTGTGTGAGCTGGTCTAGGTGCTCCTGCTCTGGCAGGGGGGTTGCACTAGATGATCTTTCTAGGGCCCTTCCAACCCCTAACATTCTGTGAATTTGATTAACTTTTCTGTTAATATGGCCTACCTTCTTTTGCCATGTCACCCACATTAATATAGGTCATCCCTGATCTTGAGGCAAGTTCTTTTCCAAGCGTGGTTTTCCCAACACCCGGGGTACCTAATGAGAAAATCCCACATAAAACATTATCGAAAACCATGCAAGTCCTCTTCAAGTAACCTTTTAAGGAGTCAAATATGAAGCTTTTGTCAGTCAATGGCAGCAAGTTCATATAAGAAAAAGGGAGTAAAAAAACTTAATGTCAAGGAAAAACAAGTAAGACAAATGTGTAGACATTAAAGAGAAAAAAAACCTGTAAACACTTATTTTGTACAGAAGCGTTATTCTAACTGGGATGACACAAAAGTAAACGTTGCTTAATTAAAAAACCCTAACTAATATGGAAAAGCCCTAAGTTTTCACACAGATCATCTCGGCACTACCTCCGCAGTGCCCTAACACCCAATCACCTTGGGCTGTGCACAGAGCTAGGGCCTTCTCCCACAAGCCTAGCCCAGGCCCAGCCGCGCTCCCCGCCCGCACTCTCGGTAGCTTGGCTGGGGTCACGCAACCCTGACATCGCCAGCGTCCACCAGCTTCAGGATGGGCCTGGCTGCCCGGCTCCCCGGCTCCTCTGCCCCCCGCTCCCCCGGCTCTCCGATCCCTCTGCCCCCCGCTCCCCCGGCTCTCCGGTCCCCCGGCGTGCCAGCCCGTACCGGTGAGCAGAACGTTGGGCCGCCTCATGCTCCTGCCCAACGCCGCCGGCATGGGCCGCTGGTCGCTTCGGTGGCACGTGTGCAGGGGCCTCCGTCGCGCGCGGCGCACGCTGATGGCGTCACCTCCCCTTCCAACAGGGTCAGTGAGCGCGCGCAGCGAGGCAGAGCGGTAGGCGCGCTGACGACAGCTAAGAGCCATCGGAAGAGAAGGCCCCGTCTTAAGAGCTCGGTGAATTCTGTATGAGGGGGCTCGGCTCGGCTGGGCTCGAGTGACGGGGTCCCACTGCCACCTCAACCCGCCCGGGTGCTGCCTCGGTTTCGGTTAACCCGGGAGCGAGGTTCTTTCCTCCGGCACGGCGGATGGGCCCGGCCCGAGGATGTCTGGGAGTTCCTCGGGAAGGCAGGCGGCGCCGGCGGAGGTAGGCCGCGGAGGGGGAGAGTGGGAGCGAGGGGTACCCGGGCGCTTCTCTGCCACTCAGAGAGGGCTGTGGCCCAAAGTTTTTCTCGAGGAAGGTTTTTGCAGGTTTCTGGAAGAGTGCGGCGGCTGCGATTATCAGTGGTTTTAGGCCAGATAATTTACGCATTAGTTTCTATGTTCTTTTCAGTTGCGGTTCTAACACCTCCCCCATTTCCCCCCCGCCCCGATATGTAAGATGTTTCTTTTCTTACTTACTGATGCACTATATAAAAAGGAAACCCCCCCTCACACGGTGATGTCAGGCCTGCTGGTAGATATGCAAATTCAACTAAGAATATCTTTTGTCAGTGCTAAAAGCAGGCCGCAGAGACTAACTGCTCTTTTTCCCAGTTGCTAATGCCCTTTGCTTTTTGTGTGATCTCTCATCTGGTAATGGTCTGTGATATTAATACTGTAGAGTATTCACAAACATTTTTGGAGATGACGTGTCTATTCTGTTACTCCTATTTTCACAGAAATGTATTTTGCCACGTAGCCTGTTGCAGTTCCTAAGCTAAAGGGTTATTGTGTGGTTGTTAGCAGTGGAGAGCGTGTGACCACTGGAATATTATTATTTCAGGACCATGGGTAGGCTGAAAAATGTCTCTGGGATGTACGTTGATACACCTGTCCTAGCAGTGTACTTTCTTGAATGCAAAATGAAATATTGACAGTATTAACAGTTTTGTTCTTTGTCACTGTCATAGAATCCTAGAATGGCCAGGTTGAAAGGGACCTAAAAGATTATCTAGTTCCGACACGCCTGCCATGGGCAGGGATGCCAATCACTAGACCAGGTTGCCCAGGGCCACATCCAACCTGGCCTTGAACACTGCCAGGGATGGGGCATCCACAATCTCTTTGGGCAACCTGTGCCAGTGTCTCACCACCCTCTAGGTAAACAACTTCCTTATAATAATCAGTCTAAATTTCCCCTCCTTCAGCTTGTAACCATTCCCCCGTGTCATATTACAATCTGGCCAGCTGAAAGGTCTCTCCCCTTCTATCTTGTAATCCCCCTTTAAATACCAAAGGGCTGCTATAAGATCCCCTCGAAGCCTTCTCTTTTCAGGCTGAAAAATCCCAACTCTTTCAGGCTATCCTCATAGAGGGGAGGTGCTCTAGTCCTTTGATGATCTTTGTGGCCTCCTTTGGACCCACTGCAACAGGTCCACATATTTTTAATGCTGAGGAGCTCAGAACTGGATGCAGTACTCCAGCTGAGGCCTCACAAGCACAGAGTAGAGAGGCAGAATCACCTCCCTAGCCCTGCTGCTCATGCCTCTCCTGATGCAGCCCAGGATGGGGTTGGCTTTCTGGGCTGTGAGTATACATTGCTGGCTCATCTCCAGCTTTTCATCTAGCATGAGCCCTAACATTGGAATGTCAGACATTCTAATACATGTGACAGTCTGATTCTAGATCAGCCCCAGGTTCCTTACAGAACAAATGTATAGTAATACTTGATTTTTATTGTGCTGCCTAAATATTTTTCTCTGTTGCCTCTTTGTAACTTTTATACAGAAATGACTGCATTGTAAATGTAAAAAAGAAAAAAAAAAAAGGGTACATACTGAAACATGTACAGGAACAACATGAACTTGACCATAATGTAAAAATGGTATCAATAAGTTTATGCTTTTTTTTTATTCATGTATCTGTTTTAGTTTCATTTCTTTCGTTTGAACGTTTGCATGTTTGTAGAATTTTCAAGTTGTTCTGCTTTGCCAATTTGCTGTAAAGTACTCTTATCACAATGTGTAAAGTATAGCTTTTTTAATACTGAAGAAGCATGTAATGGACACATTCAAAAAGCATAAGTGCCTATGTTTGTTGCTAACTAGTAGTATGCCTCTTGATGCCAATTAAGGTCTTTATGAGATGCTCTTACACACACTTGATAAAAATCTCTAAATATCTAGAGACTACTGTACCACATTAAGAGGATGAGAGTGCTGCATTAATAGCAAAATGCATCTATTTTACCAGGTAACAGATTGGTTGGCACATTCGTTTGATGACTTCTTTGGAAACACAAATATTTCTTCCAGTGCTGATCCTGTGAAGCCACTCGAAGGCAACTGTGGAAGAAACCAGCAGCAGCAGCAGAAAGACCTGTCTTCTGTGCCAGAAAGTAGCAAAACCAAAGTTCTCAGAAAAAGAGCAAAATCATCTTCAGTAGATCTGCCTTGTAACAAGTCCAGACAGAAGTGGAGCCCATCTCAAGATGAGCCATGGGTAGATAGATACAAGCCTGAAACTCAGGTATGAGAGTTAACAGGAATATTATAGTGTAGCATGTTGTGTGTCTTTTCATCATCTGTCTTGATCAGGCTCTATAAGTATGTCTGGTTTTGTTAGAGCAGTGAACTACTAGTTTGATTGATTTACTGCCTGTAGTTAAGATTTTAATGAGCTGTTTATATGGAGGAGACACATTTCTCCCCAAGCTTCCTGAGCAGATAAAGCTACTGCTGAGATGT
The DNA here is from genome assembly GCA_013396975.1 of Bucco capensis. Lineage (NCBI taxonomy): Eukaryota > Metazoa > Chordata > Aves > Piciformes > Bucconidae > Bucco > Bucco capensis. The sequence goes on along the minus strand of VWZO01020235.1, from coordinate 9,122 downwards.
TGTTTCCTGTCCATCCACTCCTAAACTTTTGAACCTGTTATTTGAATTTCAGCCAGATGTGACAACTCCAAATACCAGGAAAATCTTCAGCTAAATGAAGGAGAGAGAACTGAGTTAATGTACTCGTTATGGGAAAGATAACGAAAATTATCTTTGCATGTTACTGGACAGCAGTTAGCTGGTCAATTAGCATGTTCTGAGTATTGACTAATTGCAGTTTACATTATCTCTTGCTTACTTGATGCATCTTAGGCAGGACTTTGTGAGTGGAGGGTACTGCAGTACCTTAGAGCTTCAAGAAGAAAGAACTCAAGTCTGTAGTAAACCTGTCTTCCCTGCTCCAGGAACAGCTTTTTCACAGTGTTTTTCAAAGGTACCAGCAGGTGTGTTAGCCTGAGTGCTGGTTGATGTAAGTAAGTTAGTGTAGCACTTGCATTTTATTTTAAATATTTAATAGTTCATCTCCAGAGAGGAGTTGAGTTACAAGGCTAGAAGATGAGTAAGCTCCCTGAGATTTGCACAAGATCCTAAAACATATGTAGTGTTAAGAGCCAGTAGATCCTAAAAGTACCAGTTCCAGCAATAGTTATAAAGCATATTGATACAAACAGTCAAGACTGTAGTATTGTTATATTGGGAATAATAAATAATTCATCATTTCCCCACTGCAAGCAACAGAAAACTGCTTGAGGAAACAGGCTGAAATGGTTATCCTTAAGTGTTGCACGTCCTTGTGTACTACATAGAATGAACATACTTTACTGGAATATACACACACATGTCTGTTAATATTATAGTCAGCATATATTCTCTTCTTGAATCTCATCATTATAGCCTTAGAAACCAAGAGATGTATATGTGCATTTCATGGATTTTGATCTTGTTTCAGAATGACCTTGCTGTTCAAAAGAAAAAGATTGAAGAAGTTGAAACCTGGTTAAAAAATCACATATTTCAGAGGCAGCCAACGCAGGTAATCCTCCTAAAATTAACAGCTACAGATAGGAAACAATACAAATGAGCTGGGTTCAATTTTATTTTTATTTCAGAGAAAGAACCTTAACTTATAGGTAGCAATTATATATCTATGGCACTATGAGAAATTTTTCAAGAACATAGATTATCACTTGTACATTTGCTTTGGTCTTATGCTGCTTAGAGGTGCATTCTGGTTTTGCTCAGAAATTTTGCTTTCTAAAATCCTCTTCAGTATGTGCTTGTAACTGCATTTTGTCTCCCACAGATCATCTTGGCAAATTTCAAGTTGCCTTAAGTTAATGTAATAGGATATTTTTAACCTGTTGATTGTAAGAAGAATTCTTACACACAGGCATAATTTACTAGTCTTGCATAATAGCTTTTCAGACCCAGTTCCCCAGTTTGGTACCTTTTAAGTTGGTAGTCTACGTGGTGTGCAGTTAACTTAACAGATAGATTAAAAACTGAGAGCAAGGCTTTCAGAGTTCTGGTCTAGCCCTTTGAATACTCAGCAGGTAAAGTAATAGCACAAAATATTTAGCTCAGCTTTTATTGGGCAAAGAGAATCATTACTGGAGAAACTATAGGAGAAATTCAACCAATATTAATCTTGAGCCAACTTTCATTTTTTGTTTATCATGTATGTGATTTTTTTTTTTTTTTTAAATAAAATTATTTTCTCCTGTGGCAGGATGGTTCTGTTTTACTGCTAACTGGTCCTCCTGGTTGTGGAAAGACCACAACTATACAAATATTAGCAAAAGATCTTGGCATTCAGGTGCAAGAATGGACCAATCCAATATCTTCAGACTTTACAAAAGAAGACTTGAGAAATATGTTTTGTCATGGTAGGTGTTTTGGGTTTTTTTTACTCTTTTTTTTTTCCCTTCAAGTTACTTTTGTGATCTTTTGCATTCTATATTTTTTAATTCTTTGTGTCGTGTCAGATATGAAGTCAGATCCTCAGTGTTTAATAAATCTGGCTTTGTCTGGGTCCTCAATTGAATTCTAGCCTTTAAAAATTTTATTTCTCTTGTGTTTGCCAAAGTGCTTTCCTGCTGCTGGTGTTAGTGCATACTATCAGAAAATAGGATGGGTGGCTATTAGTTCTTGTGGGTATTTGTCTTCTACTTGATGTAATATCAAATACATATTTTTAATTAGTTTTCTCTTCCAGACTCAAATTTCCATACATTTCCGAGTCAGGCCCAAGCAGCTGTCTTTCAGGATTTTCTGTTAAGAGCAAATAAGTATAACAAACTTCAGATGCTTGGGGAGTCCTCAGAAAATGATAAAAAGCTTATTCTTGTTGAAGTAAGTGAACACTTGTAAAATCTTATTTTGAAAACAATGCTTTGTATTAAATATTCACATGTTAGCTAGCTTCAGCTGGTGGAATGGTTTTGCTAAAACTTGCTCTGCTTTACTGCAGAGGAGTCCTTTATTACTTTTTGAGTCTCTACAGCAGTCCAGAACAAAGTTGTAGGTAAACTATATAGCTAATAGGCAGACAGAAATTGGAGCCTTGTTTGTGTAGAGAAATAAGAAGAGTATCAAAAAGGAGATCAAAAAAATATTTAACATTCATACCCATTATTCTGTGTGATTAAATTTTGAGGAATACCTATGTGTATAAATAGGAAAGGGTAAAAAAAATCCCTCTATTCCTCTGACTTGGATGTAGATGATATGTGAGAATTAATACAATTGGAAAGCCTTTGAAATTTAGCATTCTGTGGTCTTAGGTTAGGACTGTTTTTTAGGGTAAAGATACAAACTCCGAGGGTTTATGAGCTGTAACAGGAAGTACAGGAGAAGACTTTATATTTACTTAATTGGGAGTGTGTTTCAATAGCATTTTCTTTCTGAGCCCTTCATTTTTTTTTCTAACAGGAATTTATGATAGTTTGTCTCTAAACTTTAACATAAAAGAACATGAAATAAAAATTCTCGCTAAGAACTGTAATGTGCAGTAGAATTTAGGAAGCATAGTTTTCTATGACTTTATAAAGTCCTTGTGTTTTCTCTAGTATATCTTGCCCTCTTCCTCAGTAGAGCTGCCACTTTGAGTGTTTATTCTTTCAGTAAAATTATGTCTAGCAGGCAGTATAATCACCCAAGGCTATTTCTTGGGAAACAAGGACAGAAAGTATTTCTTCTTANTTCCCCCCCCCCCTTGGCTCTCTTCACTGTTAGCCACATTCAGATTTAGGTAAAAGCAAGCTACTATGGAGGAAAAAATGGTATAACATTAAGTCTGTAGGAAAGCATATTTACATTTGAAATGACAGCAGTTCATTTGTTTTGAATAGGACATACCTAACCAATTCTATCGACATCCTAACAGTCTACATGATATTCTCAGGTCAGTTGTAAATAAGTTTGTAATGATTAGCTTTAGCCACTTGCAATAAACTGGAGTTTGATTCTTGTTAAACTTGCTTATTTTTAAATTTAGGAGATTTGTTCGTACAAGTAGATGTCCCCTTATATTTATAATCTCAGATAACTTCAGTGGAGACAGCAGCCAGAGGTTACTATTCCCAGTGGAAGTTGTAGAGGAGTTGTTTATATCAAATATTAGGTAAGAACTTTGATCTCATTGAAACTTGAGTGAAATAAATGAGAAGTCAGAAACTAATTTTAGTTTTCAATCCAACAGTTTCAAGCCTATTGCACCAACAAATATGATGAAAGTTCTCAGTCGAATAGCTGCAACAGAAGCTAGTATGGTAAGTTGTTGAAACTAGTAGCTTCTGTTTAGTGCTAGCTAGGACCAAAAGATTTCAGACTTCTGTATCTGAAATGTTTGATCTTTGGTAGCTGAGCCCCACACCTTCCAAAAATACCAACCAATAATCCTTAACAGAAAACAAGTAACAAACTGGGATGATGCCTTGTTTTTAAGATTAGTTCCACAGGATACTTGGTCTAAGGTCTTCAAAGTTACTTCAGAAAGTTCTTCTGCGTATTACAGAGACTATATATATATGGAACAAATAATAGAAGTAAATTTTATTGTATCCAGCAAGGCCAGAAGAGGTTGTGAAAATNCTCTGCTGGCCACGCTTCTCTTGCTGCAGCCCAGGATGCCATTGTGCTTCTGGGCTGCCAGCATGCACTGTTTGCTCCTGGGCAGCTTCTCAGCCACCAGCACCCCAAGGCCTTTTCTGCAGGGCTGCTCTCCATCATCTCATCCCCAGCCTGGATTGATAGTGGGGATTGTTCTGACCCAGATGTAGGACCCTGCACTTGGTCTTGTTGAAGCTCCTGAGATTCCCCTGGGCCCACCTCTCCAGCTTGTCCAGATCCTTCTGGATGACATCCTGCCCCTCCAACTTATCCCCAGCACCCCATAGCTTGGTGTCATCTGCACACTTGCTGCTGGTGCACTCAATGCTGCTGTTGATCCTGTATTCCCAAAGTGTTTTGATTACAACCAAGTCCAATGTTGAGTGAAACTTTGCACAGAATTATGTGCATTAGTCTCTTTAATAATGCTGTAGAAAATGTAGCAGTGTGCTTGCATGGATTAAGTATTTTAAAGTGTTAGCAGTATTACATGATTTGAGCACACAGAGGATGCTCATGTAGTCTGTGTATGGTATGTGTCTGAGGTGGGTCCCCACAGCCAGAATAATACTCAAATACTCCTTTTCCTCCTTTTCCTACTATGAATGTTATTTTTCTTTGCAGAACAGAGAAATGAATTATGCTCTTGATAGAACTTCTCTGGAGTTGCTTTGCAGAGGTTGTTCAGGTGATATAAGAAGTGCAATAAACAGTCTTCAGTTTTCTTCTATGAAAGGTAAATACCTATGATTTTAAGTGAATGACATTTTGACTTTTGACTCAAAATTTTTGACTTTTAGAGTAGAAGAAGGGGCTTTTTCTTTGGAGTTGAAAACACTGTGAAAATTAGTAGGCTTTTGGAAGATTTGGCTAAATTTAAAGATTTTCTTGGTGGCCTTATGTTTCAGTGAGGGTATTAGATAATGCGAATAAAAGATTAATTGGTAAGTGAACAGAATGAAATATTTACGTATATGTGCACTTGTACTTTGTAAAGATTGGGAATAATTCAGAACTAGAATGAATAAGCAAAAATTCAAGCTTTTTTAAAAGACATTTGTTCACAGAATCACACAGAATCATTTGGGTTGGAAGGGAGCTCTGGAGCTCATCTAGTCCAACCCCCCTGCAGTGGGCAGGGACATCCCCAACTAGAGCAGCTTGCCCAGAGCCCTGGCAAGCCTCCCCTGGAATGCCTCCAGGGATGGCAACTCAACCACCTCCCTGACAACACATTCTGTGTCTTTATTTTTATTTATCATTATTTAAGGTACATGGGACCTTAGCTGTGGTTTATGGAGTAGAAGTGGAGTGAAGCATGCTAGTTTAGGTGACTGTGTTGTCCTCCTAGTAAATGAGCTTTATCTTAGTGCTACTATCTATGTAACCTTTCTGTTCTCCTTTTATTTTTAAATAAAACATTTTGAAACTATTTTATTTTCAAATATATATATTTGATTGTGTAAAACATTAGCAACAGCAATACGATAGAAAAACTTTTTAGATTCATGTGCTTTATTGTGATTTTGCTCATATTTATAGACTGCTCTTTGGAGAAAGATTTTTGGTCAAGGAAGAAGAGGAGCTCCACAGTAAAATGTGAAGCAGCAGCAGTATCTAAAGTAGGAAAGAAAAGTACACCTGATACTTCAGAAGACCAGGAGATACAGGCTATTGGTGGCAAAGATGCCTCCATCTTTCTTTTCCATGCACTGGGGAAAATACTTTACTGCAAAAGTAAGAAAACTTTGACTTACTCTTCTGTTCAATGATCAAAGCATGTCAGCTGCTAATAGCTAGGTTTGCTAAAGTAAGGCTTAGGGTGACCTCTTATTTGCAGTATAAAAACAGAAATAAAACTTGGTGGTAACTGCAGTTGCATCTGTTGTGTATCCATTAGGTAAATAAACTTTTAATTAAGAGGTACTCCATGTCTGTAATAAAATTACATTACTCTCGTTGCGTTAGGTCCACGTACTGTCATGCACACAAAGCTAAGTAGGTAGCCACCACATTCGTTACTTTGTACAAGAGCATATTTTGCTTCTATGCAGCATTCTATGTTGCTTTATGGTTATGTTCTATACTCATCTATATTCCTAAAGGTTACAGAAAAGTCCTGCAGCCTCGCAGCTTCTGCCTCCCTTACTTGTGTATCTTCTGTCTTATCCTCTTTACTTTTTATCTCATGTGCTCTCTACTTTCTGACCTGAAAACCATTTCTGCTTCTCTGTCATACCCTGTTTCCTTTTCCACCTCTCCAAAATACTTTCTACCTTGCTTTTTCAACTTACTTTTCATAGACTCAGGTTCTGTACTCTGCACCCTGTATGTGGTTACAGTACTGTTTGGGGTTTTTTAACATTTCAAAACTATTCATTCATGAAAAGCATTTGGTACTTACTTAAATCACCAGCCATAATGCTGTTGACTGTCCACACTTCCGTAATAATTCACAACATCACTTCCAAAATCAAGTGAGGAGAAATAGTGAGATGATGGAATGAAAACAATTAGATGAAAATTGTTCCATGAAGTGTAACATAAATAATGACATGCTGTTTGCTATGTAATATTGTTGGCATGATTAAGTACTTATGCCTGCATGGAGATCTTTCTGGGAATCTAGTTGCTGCTAGAGTTGACATTTGCTAAAAATCATGCCCATTATGTGCAAAACCTGCTATTCATGCAGTTACACATCTCTATTCTTGTTCCTATCTAAGTGTTATCTAATTTTGAGTATTGAATCAGACATTTATGTCTTCTGGCTTTTTTTGATTATATGCAGAAATGTCACAAGATTTCTGATACTAAAAGACTAAAGATTTGTAATACCCTTTGTAGGAGAACCGTTGTCAGAATCAGAATTTCCTCAGCTGCCTGCTCACTTATCAGAACACCATCGAGACACCCTGCTTATTCAGCCTGAGGTACATCTGCAATAACTACTTGATTCCAGTTTTGTTTGAGAAAAAACAACACAAAAAACCCAACAAAAACCAAAATTCAAATGATTGATGCAAGTTCTCAAGCACAGTGGTTTTGTCACAGATCTTTATGTGTATTCAGTGTGTCTAAACTGTGTAGAATCCTGCAGGGGACCTCTGGAAGCTAACCTCAATGGTAGATTAGGTGCCCAGGTTCTTGATCTGTCAAGTTTTGAGTGTCTCCAGGGCTAGAGATTCTCCCACCTCACGGACAGACTTCTGGTGGAAGGTTGACTTTATATTGCAGCAGTCTGTGTTTGTTACCTCTCATCCTTTTGCTCTGCATTGTCAACAGGAGTCCAAGTTCATTGTGGTTACCACCTAGAAAGAGAGTTAAAGAAAGCAATTGGTTTTGTGTGTCAGCCCTCACTGTTAGGTTTCTCTGGGAGTAAACCAATCTCCCTTTTGTATATAAGCAGTGCTTCTTAGATCATATGTGTGCCAGCTGCCTAAACGTCTAAATGTAACTTTTATATCATACTTTCCCTTATACACTGTGTAAAACTTGGACTTTTCTTTTTCCCCAATAGGATATTGTGGAAAAATCACATATGTCTGGAGGTGTGTTTAATTTATACCTTCATCAGAACTATGTAGACTTTTTTTCTGATATAGATGATGTAGTGAGAGCCAGTGAATATTTGAGCACTGCTGATGTCCTTTGTAGTAACTGGAGTGTAAGTGTCATCTTTTTATACATGAATACTTTTTTTTTTCTTAAATACTGTGACATAGAGGGAAAAAATTAGAAGCTCAGTGTTTGTTAATGGTAGAAAGTAATTTTCTTACAAGTCAATAAGAATTAAACTGTAGTAGTTCAAACTTACAGTAGAGGTGACAGTGAATTGCTAATGTATGCAAAGGTACATAATTGTAGAAGAGATGCGGGTTTAACTTTTTGACCAGTTTGTCATTATTTTATTATGGTGGGTTATAGTTTGTAAATATTCTACAAAGGAATTTTAAGTAGAATAAATTTATGCTAAAAATGTGTTGGAATCTCGCTGCCTTTTCCCTGAGGTAATTAAGCTAGTTGTTTTTTTTATTCTGCTGCTTTGACAAAAAGTTTAATAGTAATCTAAACATACACTGGGCATGCAATTACAGAGACTGTGATATAGTTCAAATGAGGCACATTGTACCTTGAGTTCACATGATGCCTCATTTCTCTCAGACACGGCTTGAAATGGAAAAATACAGTGCATCTGTGGCTACCCGAGGGGTGATACATTCAAATACATCCAGAGCTTCTGCCCACCAGCAAGGAGGGATGGGATTCCGGCCTTTGCATAAACCCCAGTGGTTCTTTATCCATAAAAAGGTAAGTGCTTGATTTGTCTTTGGTTTTGTTTGCTTTTAGTAAGGTATGATAATTGAGTAATATGGTTGAGATTCAGTCACAGTGCTAGACCTGTCAAATACCCTATTTTGATATAAGCTACTTCTATAAAGCACCTGCTTGAAGTTGTTACATTTGTGTTATTCCTCTAATGGAAAAATAAATCAGAAGTCCCTGACAAAGTCTGTGTTCAAGTTGACAATACTGTTGGGAGAATCTTGGCCTTAATAGAGACATTATTAGTGTTGAAATATATAAAGTATTCCTAAAAGTAAGTTTTAAGGTTTTTGTGCAGTCTAAAATGTCGTGTAAGTTTTAACAAATTACTACTGGTATGTTGTGTGTGTTTATCAGAAATAGCTTGTTTATGAGATGCCAAAGCACTTGGCAGTTTTTTACATTTGAACTAATACTTGTGAATAATAATACTGCTGGAAAGCTATGACATAGTGGCCATGACTGAAACCTGGTGGGATGAATCCAGTGACTGGAGTGTGGCTATCAGTGGTTACAAGCTGTTCAGAAAGCACAGGAGGGGAAAGAGGGGTGGAGGAGTTGCCCTCTGTGTTAAAGAATGGATTGAATGTGAAGAGTTATCCCTAAAGAATAGCCAAGAGCAAGTTGAAAGCTTGTGGGTAGGAATTAGAGATCAAGGGAACAAGGGTAACTTTGTGCTTGGAGTCTACTCCAGGCCTGCAGATCAAGAGGAGTCTTGATGAAGCATTCCTACTGCAGCTCCAGGA
>VWZO01020234.1:59587-165965 GCA_013396975.1 Bucco capensis | reverse complement strand
GTGCACCCTCAGCGAGTTGCCCAGTGAGCCCAAGGTGTGGTGTGGCTGACATGCTGGAGGGAAGGGATCCATCCAGAGAGATCTGGAGGGGATCTGCTAGTGAGAGCTATGCTTGGACTTGAGGATCTTAGAGATCTCTTCCAACCATCCTGGTTCTGTGACTCTGTGTTTGATGAGAGAAGTTACCTGCACCTCAGTGACCTTAAAGAGGGGAGTCTCATGCTGTATGTCTGTGCCACTGCCTGGGCAAGGTTTATTTTGGCTCTTTAGGAGTTTGTAAAGCCTTTGCCTAAATTTCTGAGTGAAGGTTCAAAGGGTTGCAAAAGCCCTCCAAGATCAAGTCCAAACATACCTACCTATCCCTACCCTACCCCTAAAACACACCACAAACATACACTAAAGCACAACAGCAGAGAGGAGGCTTCTCATCTACAATTACTATTAATTACCATTGCTTTGTTGGCTTTGTCAGGTGAGCTGTTTCTAGAGAGATGGACAACATGATTTCACCAGACAGCTCTTCCCTTTGGATTTTGCTCCCACTCAAAGCTCAGAGGTCAGGAGGAGCAATAGACCTGGTCAGGCATTGGACTTGGAACAGGGAGATTCATTCCATGAATTGAATTAACCAGATCTTAACCTTGACTCTGAATAAACAATGTACTTTCACGTTGAAAACCTGGAGCTAAACTTAGGCTGTGCTCTTGCAGGCCTCACTTTCAGACCATTTAAATGACCCACATCCTCTTGATTCATTGAGTTCCTACAGCACTTAAAGAAAGAATTCTCAGTCCAGAAACTAACAGAACAAGTGTTGGGAACAAATGAAACATCCTCAAATGTGATGAGGTCATTGATGAGCATGTTCCCTTCGGCACACAGTAACTAAATGACAGCATCAGCTCCCCTTTGGCTCAGGGATGTGGCAGGCAGGGCACAGCTCAGTGCAGTAGCTGCCAAAGGAGCATTGATTGTGAGGGATCAAGCTCTTTGCTAGCTCACTAAGATCACAGCAGAGAGATTGAATCATGGCTTGCAATCCAGACAAAACTGTCAAGAGGACCCATCCCTGCTTTTGATCCATGAGGGCTGGGTTTACCTTTGGCAGCTCCCAAGGAGGAGGTTTGCAGAAGGAGCTTGGACTCAGAGGAATATATCCCCTGTATTTCTGCTAAAAAACCCTCTAAGAATCTTACTAATTCCATCAAACTTGCTTAAAGCCTTTTTTCCCCCCCCTTTATTTATCCTAATTCAGTTGTTACGAGAGGAAGTCAATTAGCTGAAGCACAATCAGCTCAGGCCTGTAATTACAGATTAATTATTAGACATGGGGCTACTGGAATGACTTGGAAATGATATTACACTGCATGTTGTAAAGTGAAATACAGAGAAACAACTGATAATTATCATCTCCTACTACACTTTCACCTTGAGCTGACTTCTTCCACACCTTTGCCACAGCAACATGACAAAGGTTTAACCAGGCTTTCCAGAGGATTATTAGTTTGAATCAGGGAAAATCACATCCATTTATTGTTTTATTGATAACAAACCTATTCAAAAGAAGTTAACTGAAAGGCTTTCTGATGAAAAGAGGCTTAGGCAAAGATTGTCAAGTGTGGAAGAGATTTAAGTCTCTCAGCATCATCCAAAGTCATTTGATCCATAACATTCAAGCTACCACACATGGAACTAACACATCCAGGTCTCCTCAGCAAAGAAATATTTGAACTCCTTACAAATTCTGAGTTTGAGACCTATTCTTTTTATTCCTATGAGACATCATCTAATATTTTCCTACCTAAAATGTTCCTAGAGAGAGAGGAGTTAGCCTTTCCCAATCATTGCTACCACCTCTAGGCACCAAACTCTGGTTTTTGATTTGACTAAACTCCAACCTTCCCCTACATTAGGCTTTCTGCTGGATGCTTTCATCCTGGGATGTAAAATAACCTTCTCCAACAGCTTCTGTCTCTCTGGCAAGAAAGGAAAGAGACAGCACAACTAGCAGGAGCTTGGGATTTCTCTATCATCCTTTCTCACACCCTATCTGCTTCAAAAGTGCAGTAGAACTTTGACAGCTCAAGTCTATCATATTTTTCATTACTAAAAAAATAAACCCTAACCCTGCTGATAGTTTTGTCACAGAGAAGAGTAAATATTGCTTGCAGTCAGACCTCATCACCTGCCCATTTGTCTAAGCTCTTTAAAACACAGAGTAACCTCTCTGCATTCTGAACCCTGGGCATGATTCTCTTCTAGACAGGAAAATCTCTGCTGTAAAGCAGAACAAGAATTACTAAGCTGTTCCTACTCATTTCGTTTTCTGTGCTCAAGTCTTTCAAAGTCCTGAAACCTTCCCAAGAGAGGCATAAACAGTACAAGAAAATGCTCTATCTCCTCAGAAACTGCTGGCATACTAATTTAGCTGTGTTCTCACTTTGGGAAAGGGATTGTGGTTTGGCCATCCAAGAAATCCAAGTAGTCAAACAGCATTTTTTTCCCCTATTACAAAAAATATCATACAATTAATTTCAGTTTTAATTCCATTTCTCCGTGCTGTATGTTTCAGGGGAAAAAAATGCCAGAATAAGGCCAGAATACCTTGTGTAAAAAGGTAACTCAAGCAGCCAGTGCAATGACACTGAAAATGATGATTTCCCAAGGTCATACTCTTATTCTCTTGGTGACTTTTCAGATCTCCATCCAAATTCCCTTGCATCTTTCAGTGAGAAGCATTCAGGAGTCTCTGGGGAGATGATTCCACTTGGTGTTTCTCTCCAAAGCAGAGAACACAACTCCCTGCTGGGCTCAGAATGCACATTTCCTATCAGACAATCCTCCCTCTCAGCAGCATCTTGAGAGAGAGACAGAGACACAGAGACTATTGACTTGCTGTCCCTCTGCTTCCAAGCCACCACCTGTAAATCAGATGACAAAGTGCATGAGGAGTTTACTTCTGAGGCCAGGCAGGCAAGATAAAAAATAAAGATGTCCCTAAAAATGATTGAAACTCAAATCATTGATTTTTTTCTGAGGCAAAATTAATAACCTTTCCTCTCTCCCCCCCTCCCTTAACCTTTACAGTTAAATCTCAGACTTTTTTCCTGGTGAAAAGGTTTTCTGTTGGAAAAAAATCCAAGTAATCCAAATAATATACCAATTAATCCTTCAAGTAATTTCATCTGTTCAGTTCATTAAACCCAAATCTAACTCTTTGTAGCAGTATCTTATTTTCTTCCTTTTATTTGATGTTTGTCCATAGTGAAAACTCTCAGATCAAAACAAATCTCTGCCTAATTTAAAGATATGGTGTCCACACATGGAAGAAAAACCATTTTAGCATTTAGTATTTATCTATTTAGCACTTATTAGTATTTAGTATTTATTTAGCATTTATTCATATTTAGTATTTATTTATTTAGCATTTATTAGTATTTAGTATTTATTTATTTAGCATTTAGCCTTTATTTATTTAGCATTTATTAGTATTTAGCATTTATTTAGCATTTACTAGTCTTTAGTATTTATAAGTATTTAGTATTTATTTGGTTAGTATTTCTTAGTATTTAGCATTTATTTATTTAGTATTTATTAGCATTTAGTATTTGTTTATTTAGCATTTATTTCTATTTACTATTTATTTATTTAGTATTTATTAGCATTTAGTAGAATTCAGTATTGATTTATTTAGCATGTATTAGTATTTAGTATTTATTTGTTTAGCATTTATTAGTCTTTAGTATTTATTTAGTTAGTGTTTATTAGCATTTAGTATTTATTTATTTAGCATTTATTTGTATTTACTATTTATTTACTTAGCATTTACTAGAATTCAGTATTTATTTATCTAGCATTTATTAGTATTTAGTATTTATTAGTATTTAGTATTTTTTAGCATTAATTAGAATTCAGTATTTATTTACTTAGCATTTATTAGTATTTATTTAGTATTTATTAGCATTTAGTATTTATTCAGCATTTATTAGAATTTGGTATTTATTTAGCATTTATTTGTACTTAGTATTTATTTATTGTATATTAGTATTTATTTATTATTTATTTCTTTAGCATTTATTTGTATTTACTATTTATTTACTTAGCATTTACTAGAATTCAGTATTTATTTATCTAGCATTTATTAGTATTTAGTATTTATTTAGCATTAATTAGAATTCAGTATTTACTTAGCATTTATTAGTATTTAGTATTTATTTAGCATTAATTAGAATTCAGTATTTACTTAGCATTTATTAGTATTTAGTATTTATTAGCATTTCGTATTTATTTAGCAGTTATTAGAATTTGGTATTTATTTATTTAGCATCTATTAGAATTTGGTATTTATTTGTTTAGCATTTATTTGTACTTAGTATTTATTTAATTATTATATATTAGTATTTAGTATTTATTGGTATTTAGTATTTATTTTGCATTTTTTAGTATTTAGCATTTATTTCTACTTTGTATTTATTTAATTAGTATATATTAGTATTTATTTAGTATTTTCTAGTAGTTACTATTTATTTAGTATTTAGGAAGGCAAACAATAAATGTATTTTATTGCTAAGAACTGGTTCATGAAACAAAAGGGAAGTGATGCTTAGGAGCAATTGTACTTCAAAGGGCTCAAGTTTGTATTGCTTTTTTGTTCTAGAAGGAATTAAACTACTTTTAAACTATAATACTGTAAGGATTATAATGAATAAACAGAATGATAGTCTATTACTAGACAGTAATATAATATTATTCTATTATAATACATCACTTTTCTGAAGTTTTCGAGTCTTGCTATTTAAGGAACAACTACCAATTCCCACATGTTCACAAAAGGTCTACTTTCCAAACCAGCAAGAGTCTCAAAGTAGCATTTTATAGACATCCAAAGCACTTGCAGGTGATGCTTATTCCTTCCCTGACTCTTTAAAAGGAGCAGGACCAAGTGTTGCTGCTTAAGAGCTCAATGTTTGGTCTGGAGCTCAGCTGCAAAGGATCACCCTGGGCAGGTCAGGAGGGGAGGAGCACGAGCACGAGCAGCACTTAATGGAGAGTACATTAAAAGGGTCGAATACTTACAAAGGAAGCTTTGCTGGAAGCTCAAGCAACTCTGAGGAAGCAGTTGGAAAGAAAGTGAGTCAATGTTAGAAGAAACTTCTTTTGTTTGTATGTTTAGTTGTGTTTTTGTATTCATTTCAAAGGAGAGATCTAAAAGACAAATAAGGGCCCAAAAGGAGTCTGTTTTTCTTTGTTTGTAATTCATTTCTTTGAACATTTTGCTTTGTTTTTTCAGAAGGAGAAGGAAAACTCCTTAAAGGCAACAACAGGCAGAGAGGAAGAAGCAGGATTCAAACCAAGGTATATGATTTAGGCAGAAGTTGTTGGCCAGGAGGGTGCTGAGCCACTGTGCCAGGCTGCCCAGAGAGGTGGTGGCAGCCCCAGCCCTGGCAGTGTTGCAGGCCAGGCTGCCCGAGGCCTGGTGAGGCCTGGTGAGGCCTGGTGAGGCCTCATCTGGAGTAATGTGTTCAATTCTGGGCCCTTCACTGTAGGAAGGACATTGAGATGCTGGAGAGTGTCCAGAGGAGAGCTACTAAGCTTGTGAGGGATTTAGAGGACAAGCCATATGAGGAGAGGCTGAGGGAGCTGGGCATGGTTAGTTTGGAGAAGAGGAGACTGAGGAGAGACTTCATTGCCCTCTACAGCTACCTGAAAGGACTCCCTGAAAGGAGCTTGTAGACAGGTGAGGGTTGGCTTTTTCTCCTTAGTAACTAATGACAGAAGCAGAGGGAATGGTTTGGGGTTGAGACAGGGTGGGGTTAGATTGGATATTAAGAAGAAATTGTTTACAGAAAGAGTGGTGAGGCACTGCAACAGCCTTCCCAGGGAGGTAGTGGAGCCTCCATCCCTGGAGGTGTTTAAGAAATGTGTAGATGTGGTGCTCCAGGACATGCTCTAGCGAGGGCAGGGCTTGTGTGGTTTGTTTTTCTTTGGGTTTGGTTTTGTTTGTTTGTTTGGGATATTTTTTTGGTTGGACTCAGGGATCTGAGAGGTCATTTCTGGCCGTGAATGTTCTATGATTCTGTGTCCCTGCCCATGGCAGGGGAGTTGGTACTAAAGGAGCTTTAAGGTCTTTTCCAACCCTGACAATTCTCTGATTCTATGATTTGTGCCTCATTCAAATAGCAGCAGCAGAGAGAAAAATGAGATAAAAGCTTGTCTTGAGATGAAAATGATGTATCAGAGGGCTATAGCCAGAAATCAGTACCTCAGAGTAGCATATTCCAGTGCAGAACAGGCTGTTGGCATTAAAAACAATGTAGATTTCAACTGTAATAAGAAAAACAAGCCCCCCAAATGAAATAAACTAATCAATGATGATACATTTCTAATAGAAAGAGTCATCACAGCAGTGCCCCAGCAATCAAGCCTGTTTACCCAGGCCCTGGCTATAATAATCCTCTCTGATCTCTATCTAATTGCCAGCTTCACCTTTGGAATTAGCAACAGCTCTCACAGCTTTATTGCTTCCTACTTTCTTATAAGTGCCTGCAATCAATAACCTTGCCAGGGAGCCAAACACAGAGGGAAAGGGTCTCAGAAGTCATCATTCCAGGGATAGGGATGACAATGTTTAGTCTAGAGAAGAGGAGGCTCAGGGGAGATTTTATTGCTCTCTACAACTGCCTGAAAGGAGGTTGGAGTGAGGTGGGGAGAGGTCTCTTCTCCAGGGTTAACAGTGAGAGGGAATGGCCTCAAGTTGCACCAAGGGAGGTTTAGATTGGATATTAGGAGGAATTTCTTCCCTGCAAGGGTTGTTAAGTCTTGACTGCTCAGGGAGGTGCTGGAGTCACCATCCCTGGAGAGGTTTAAGAAACATTGACATGTTCTCCTTAGGGCCATGCGTTAGTGGTATGGGGATGATAGGGATGGTTGGATTTGATGAGCTTGGAGGTCTCTTCCAACCTTCATGATTCTCTGAGGCTAGATCACCAGCAATCCTCTAAGCTACTCCACAGAACTCCTGGAAGGTAGGAACATGGCTAACAATGCTGATAACTAAGTTCTCTCTGGTGCTTGAGGTGTCCTTGGGCTGCAAGTGCACCCTCTGAGCTATGAACTCTTCTATCTTCCATCTTTTGAGCTGCAATTAGAGCTAATGGATTCTTTCTTTCCTGATCAGCCTTTAAAGCCTCATCAGGCTAATGTGATTTGTACACTTGGTGGGTGCATTTCATCTCCTCTCTTTTTTGTTATCTGCCAAAGTGTAAACTGCATAATGAACTAGAATGTTCTGTTCTAACCTCCTTGATAAATCATCATCATTTCACTCATCAGCATGGTAATATTGCTAATAAGTCTGTGGCAAATTGGTTTGACTTTGGTACCAGGGGGGAATTCAGGCTTTGGGAATTAGTGATTGAGGAACTAAGGCTTTCAGTCTCAGTTGTTGTAGAGTGGAAAGAAAAGGGAGATGAATTACTTTTGTCTTCTATTTGTTGGGAAACTTTGCTAATATTGCCATGAAACTGAGCAAATTTCCTGATGGGATGTAGCCAGGAATGCTGAAGGAATGTGCTGGGGTTTCTTGATGGGCAAAAACATTCCCGAAGTTGCAGTGAGTTAGGGAAACTCCCAAAAGGTGATTTATCCTCTAGGAATATATTTCAGGTGCAAGAATGGATTTCAGAGCACAGGGAGAAGCCTTTCCATTGCTTTCAGGATAGAAGTAGTGGCCCAGCCAGGATTTGTAGCTGCTAGTACTTTCTCACCTCTAAAGCTTGGCTCTGTTGGCCGTCTTGCTGGGCAATGCTCACCCTGGGTCAAGGGCAAATCCAAACAATGAATCTTTTTGCTGTTCCTCCTGTGAGAGGTTCAACTTGCTCCTGTTTTTTTCCCTCCCCTTTTGGCAGGAGCTTGGAACCCACTGTATCCAAGCAAAGCAAATGATGTTAATTTAATTAAGCGAGCCACATGAACTCAGGAAGATTAGAGCCCCTGCTCTGGATTGAGTGCAGTTACATCAATAGCTCATTGAAAAAGATTAGATAGTTGCTTCTAGTGATGGTTTAACCCAAGGAGGCTAAATTAGTTCCCTACAGCTACTCACTTGGCTGAGTGATGGAGGAGAGCACTGGCAGGGTCAAAGTGTGACATGAAGACACACAGCAAAATGTTGCATGTGCAAACTAATCAAACAACAAATTGATTCCCTGCTAATGCCTAGCAACTCTTGCTGTGAAGACTTGATCCCTAATATCCCATCTAAACCTTCCTAGAAACCCTGTTTTATTACCTGGATGCCTATTGGTGCTCTTGTTACCAATAATGCCACATATTATCATTCCTTCCTTCACCTTCTAAGGATGAGGATAGGGTTAAAGTCTGAGCAAGCATCCCTAGGTACTCACAGACCTTTTCCCTCTCTTATTTATGGGGGGAATATAAATAATATTAGTTATACTGATGATTCTGGGAGAAAGATCTTCTCCCTCCTTTCTATTAATTAGCTAATGCAGGGCTGAATGTTGTCCAGCAAACAGGCAAAAAAAACCAACCCCAAGATGCTCCATCCTTCTTCAAACTAAAGAGTTGGCGGGAGGTAAACTGAAATTTGTTTACAATAAGTAATCTTTTCTTTTTGTCCATCACCTGTAAAGCTGTCAGTGTCTTGTGAAAAGAGCTGAGGTAATTTCCAAGTTAGCCATTACTTTCTTTCTTATTGGAATTGCTAACCAATTAGCACTTTCATTATCTCTTTCTCAGCCTTTTAGTTCAGTTTTATTTATTATTCCAAATTGTGGAGCAGATCTGCTCTTTGTTTGCATGCTTACAGCAAAGCTTACCTCACATGCTTCACTTGAGCTTGCTGAAGCTCATCCCATTGGCCTCAGCCATCTGCATGCAGTTCAAACTCCTTTTTTTGGGCTTGATTAGGTGTTATCACTGAAGTTAGATAACAACAATTCACCTTGAGGGGTTTTAGTCCTTCCTGTTTTCTGGCAGTGGCTTTAGTTTTTGACACAACCTTTTTACCCCAGGGCAAAGCAATGAAAAATAGATGCCCAGGACTTCCCAAGTGCTTGAGTGAGGAGAAAGGCTGTTAAAAATTCATCACCTCCCTTGCCCAACACTGATTGTCAACTGCTGCAAGTGAATCAATTAATGATGCCACTTCATTCATAATTGAATCCAGCTCTAGATCTCTTCTTTTTGATCCCCTTGGAGCTAGGATTTTGTTTGCTGGGGTTGTTTTTCTTGTTGCTGTGGCATCATTCAGTTTGTTTGAAGATGATGCCACAAGCAGCAGGCAAAACTCCACAGGCTTGGTGATTCCTTTTTTTTGTGCTCCAACATGGGTTGTATTCAAATGCCATTTGGGCATTAGAGTCTCAAATCAAATGAAAACACTTAAAAAAACCCAAGCTTTCTGCAAGGTAATATGATATTTGGCATGTAAATCCCTTTCTTTTCCTCAGGATTTCTCTATAAATCTCAAAGGAAGCATTTTGCTTCTCTTCAAGTAGTTAAAACCTAACCAAATTGCCTTGAAGTTATTTATCCAGCACACTCCCTTTTTCTAGTTGAAAGGTTCTGTCAGGTCTTGGGGGATAAGCTACAAATTGCCCAACAAGAGGAAATTCAAAAGCTTTCATTTAAAAGCTGGGAAAAATGTCTTTTTTCTATTCATTTCCACCAGAAAAATCATGATATAAATGAGAAGGTGTTGATCCTCCAGAAAGGCTCTAGAGAACTAAGTAGTAGACCTAGGCTTGGAGAGGTTAGCATCATGACTTCAACTGCAGGCTTACTAGTCTTAGGCATACCAAGTGATGCCTGCAGGGTTTTTTTTTGGCCCTGGCAAAATGACAGCACAAAAATCTGTTTCTTACAGACAGGCATCAATTTAATACAGAAAAGATGAAGTTGATGTGCTTGAGAGGGTAAGAGGGGTTGGTTTATAAGTTGTTTTGATAGTAATACAGGTCAAAACAACAGGAGGTGGCATGCAGTTGGCCAAGAATGGCAATAGGTTTTGTGCTTGTGGAGTTGACTTGATCTTCATGCTCAGAATTGGCAAGTGAGAGCAGTTTCAGGTGGATTTGAATCTGGTTTGGGCAAAGCAAGGGCTCACAAGCCATTTCCTTGTCATCTGCTGCTTTTTCTTCTGGCAGTCCCTCTAGCAGTGGTGGCTCACAGCAAGCTGTTTCCATCCTGATGATGGGCTGGGTTCTGGGTTCTGCAAGGTCCCAGAATCACCAAGATTGGAAGAGATTTCTAGGATCAGCAAATCCAACCATCAACCCATCACCCCCAGGACACTAAACCTTGGCCCTAAGTACCACATCTAGATGCTTTATGAGCCCCTGCAGGGATGCTGACTGCAGCACCTCCCTGGGACAATGCTTAACAAGCCTTTCAGGGAAGAAACTTTTCCTTAGATCCAAGCTAAACCTCCTTTGCTGCAACTGGAGGCCATTTCCTCTCATCCTTATTCCTCCCCTCCTTTGGAAGCAAGACAGACAGATCCTAATTCCCAAATGCAGCTGAGAACTTGAGTTCAATAGCATGCCCCTGTGCTGTTTAGGAAGAGACAAGTCCTAAGAACTTAAAAGCTTTTTCTAGCAACAAACCATTGGTCAACTTGTCATTTTCTTTCCCACAAACTCTCTAAAATTATATTTGCAGGCCCCTATTTTGAAAGGTGACCTAGAAGGTTAGTTCCTACCATTTCTATTCAATGGGAAAGCTCTTCTCCCCTCTTCCTCTGAAGCTTAGGATCTTCAGACTCTGTTCAAAACTTTGCTAGCTTATGAAATATGTAATTGCATAGAGCAGATTGTCCTCCAGCATCTGTTCATCTCCTCTGCTCGTGCCAGTGCATTATTTGGAGGGATAAGAGATGTCATGGTGATTTTCCTGAATCCAAGGTGGAATTGGAACTAAATCAAATCTTTTTTTGTTCACACTGTGAGGTTTCATCCTGAACATTTTCATTGCATTTTAAACATGAACAAGCCATAAATGGGGAAGACCTGGGTCATGTTGATTTCAGCTCAAATACTCCTTGAAATTCTTTCCAGGCACAAAGAGAGAGCAAACATCTCAGTTCATAGAAACATCTAGATGTTCTCCTTAGGGCCATGGGTTAGTGGCATGTTAGTGATAGGGATGGTTGGAATTGATAAGCTTAGAGATCTCTTCCAACTTTAATGATTCTGTGTGATTAATACACCCAAATAATCCCATGTGCATTGGGATTTTAATCACACAAGTCTTTATGCCTTGGGTTTTTTTTTGGAGGAGAAGCTTCCAACAGCTTTCTTAACCTACATGGTGATTTTAAAACCTTGAAACAATGCTTGGAAGAAAATATTGTTTAGCTATTTCAGTCAGAATTACCTAGTAATTGAGAAACAGACAAGTAAAAGCATCAAAAATCACCTTTGGGATGAGGAGAAGAATTTGGCTTCACTTTCTTCTTAATGTGAGATAAATGACTATCAGCTTGAGAGGTATATCTAGCTGTTAGTTTTAAATGGCTTAAGCAAGCCATTTGGCTTTACTTTCTTCATAAGAGAAATATTAGCTTGAGATGTATATATTCATATATATAGCTGTTGGTTTGAAATGCCATTAGCAAGTAGAGGTGAAGATAATTCTATATACTTAGATGACCTGTGGCTGCAGGAAGGGCAAAAGAGAGTTGCTGGAAGCAAAAGGTACACCTTGGAGAGAAAAGTAATTGTCATTAGCAGACAAAGCTTGTTGTAAACTGCTTGTTAACACAGGAATCCTATTGTTTAGAGTGCAAGCACACAGCTGAGTGTGAGATACAAAAGACTCTGAAGTGAGAGATAGAAAATATCTTGGAAGCAAGGATGAGGAAAGCTTCAGCATATTAAAAATAGTTTGGGGCTTGTTAGACACAAATTACTCATTTGAGGACTAGAAGACCCAAAAAAGTTTTCACTTCTTCAGTCTCTATTCAGATCATAGGGAAAGACATCAAAAAGCCCAAACCACACCATTACAATAAAACCATGAGCCAGGATAAAACAGAACTGTAAGGATGTGGAGATTATTACACTCCTGCTGCCCAATTTAACATTAGTTTGTGTCAGCATAACTGATCTACAATTTATGCCTCTTGGTTTGGTTTTCTCACAGGTTCTTGCCTGGGGAAACCTAAATCATCTGTGAGACTTGTCCTCTGCTCTCCCAGCAGGACTGAACTCTGCAGTTTGGCCAAGAGCTAAGCAATCTTTATTTAAGGGTGGGGAAAAAATCCTGTTTATAGCCAACAGGTGAGCTGTAAAAGGACTTTTCTCTGGACCAAATCCTACAGTCAGGGTTGCTCATGGCTTGTGAATAACTCTCTCTGAATATTCAGCAGTCAGATTTTAAGGGTGTGCTTCATCAAGCTACTTTGGACCTGGACATCCTAAGGAAGAGTTCTCCTGTTTCCCTTTGGTGATAGCTCAAAATGTGAGCACATGAGGAGCTTCAAGAGTTGGAAGTGTTCAAAAATAGCCCAATTGGAAGCAGCACTAGATCAGAAAGAGGAGGAGGCTTTGATCTGCTCTACCTTAACTCCAGCCAAACTCTGTATGCCCTTTGGGAGAGCATTTCAAATCCAGGTGTAAATCCCTGCTAGTAGCCAGACCTGTCAATTCCCTATCTGCATATCACCTCATCCAGACCTATTCTTTAGCCTTCTTTCAGGAAGAAATCCCTGTTTTTTCTTACCCTCCATCTTCACAGCATGATTTCTGCAGGGTCTCCCCTCCTGGAATCATTCCATAGTTGCTCTGTGGAAGTGGTTGGGTTGAGGTAGCAGCACTGCAACTGATCTAGCAGAATGACAACAGTCTCATCATCTTCTGAACTTCAAAAAGAACCTCTGAAACCTGAAAAATGAGCTCAGTTCTCCTTTTGAAAGAGTTTGTAGCACTTGGCAGGGGTAAGGACTTGAGGTGAAAACAATCCCATCTTGTAGCTGCTGTGCTCCTTGCTCTGCTCAAATACTCCCAGTCCCACTGCTCTGGCAAGCAATTTATTGGACCTTAGTGGTTTCATATCACATATTTGACTATAAAAACACACAGGAAGCAATCTCCTACCTACTAGGGGGGAAAAAAATAGTCCCTCTCCACATGTGCAAAAGGTAAGAAATGTGCAGGTTATCCTCTAGAAGAACTGCCAGCTGAATGAAACTGAGATTGCCTCTGACCTTTTTCCCAGCTGATGGTTTTAAGTAGCTACAGTAATAAGGCATAGATTCTTCTCAAGGAATACATGCTAATGACTGCTAGTGCTGCTGTTCAAATCTTCTCATTATGACTTGCATGGTGTTAAAGCTCTCTCTGCTTTTCTTAAGGTGCACTGGAAATGTGGCCTTGGAATTAGCTGGAACCTTCAGGATCCACTTATCAAGGTGACTTTTCTGGCTGCCTCTGCTGGGTGAGTATTGCAAAAGGCTTGTCTGCTCTTGCCTAACCCTTGAGGCTCTCCTCTGAGACACAGGACATGTACATGTTCCTCTTATCCTCACTTTTCCTGTGAGATAAGGAACAAGAGCTCAAAACCCCTTGGAGTTTCTCATTCTCAGCTTGGCAGCATCATTCCTCAGGGATGCTGAGTGACCAGTTCAAGAGATTTTTGTGAATCCCTTTCATCAGTTAAACCAGGTTGGAAAACAGGTTGAAAAAGACTTTTGAAGTGTCTCTTCAGTGATGGCATTCCTCCTGAAGT
The DNA here is from genome assembly GCA_013396975.1 of Bucco capensis. Lineage (NCBI taxonomy): Eukaryota > Metazoa > Chordata > Aves > Piciformes > Bucconidae > Bucco > Bucco capensis. The sequence continues at coordinate 152,216 of VWZO01020234.1, read as the reverse complement.
GCTCTGCCCTCCTGTTTCACCTTGTAGGTACCAGATTGCCTTGGTCATATTTGTCATTAACCACAAAGAGTGATGCTGCCAAGGAACAAAGATAGTGTTTCCTGAGACAAGATTGCCAGGGAGCAAAGAAACTGCTTCCTTTCTCTAGAAAGGAAGCCCTCAGAGAGTTGGAAGAGCAATAACTGTGTCCTGATGGGGGAAAAAAACCTGGGAGGTAGCTTCTGTGCTGGATCCATAGTGACTGATAGCTAAAGAGTAGCAGCTGTTCTCTTCACTCTGTTTAAAAGCTCTAATGAAATCCAGGACTTCATTCTGTACCTCATTATTTTGATGGTATTAAAAACCCTTGCTTGATGTGACATCTGCCACCCTTGCAGTCCCTCAGCTCTCTTGGAGCTACAACTCTTCTCCAAGGCTGTCCTCATGCCTTTCCTCCATTTCCTTGTGCTCTTGTCCTGAGCATTCACCAAGGAATTGCTCAAAGGATTGTCCTGAGTGGTGTTGTCCTTGCAGAGACAGAAAAGGGGTCACTGAGTGGTGTAAAAAGCACATTATAAAGTGATGGGGACTTGCTTTGAAAACAGATGAGGGAGGGAAGCAAAAGGTAATGTAAGTAAAACAGTAAAATGAATTTTATGTGTCATTAATTCTGATAACTCCTTTTATGACTTTGGGACATTATTATGGCAGCCTGCTACAAAATACTTCATCTAATTTAAATTTCAGAGCCTTTTTTTTTTCCTTTGGCAGATCACTCTAAGTGATGTTTTTAATCAATGGAGTGGAGCTAATTTAGATTTCAGATGCCTCCAAAAATGATGAGCTCGCTCAGATAAGCTTTTCTTGTGTTTCCTTGCTGTTGCATTTGGGTCTTTTTATTGGGAGAAGAACTTGAGATGTGACAAGCAGACTCACTCCTCCCAAGCCCTGAACACAGATGAGAGCAGTGTTTTGACAGAAAATGCTCTGTTTAGGTAGTGACAGTGACTGTTCTTACCCAGCACATTCAGATCATTTAGGATATAACTCTTCTTTTCCTATCAGGGTTGGTTTAGGTCCTAAATTAGAGTAAAGCTTAGGAAACTAATGTTTTCTTCCCCCCCATGTAGTAAAACAGGTCTCTTCCAACCTGAATCCTTCTGTATCCTAAGCTCATCCAGTCCAACCATTCCTATCATCCCCATACCACTAACCCATGGCCCTAAGGAGAGCATCTAGATGTTTCTTTAACACATTTTACAGGAGCAAGCTCTCTCTCTGCATGCACAGAGCAAGCCTGGAGCTACTTATCTGCTTCTTTTCATCTCCTTTCAGAATTATTTGGCCTCCTCCTTTTGTCAGTTCTAGGTCCCAACACCTGGGACTTGTGTCTGGGACTCTGCATCCTGGATTTCCATGCTTGTAGGAAGAATTGGGTTCCTATACCTCATACTTCTCTTTAAGATCCCTTGGAAGAACAGGCCTAAGGGAAAAATGTCTTTCCTTGGAGGATGCCAGAGTGGTTGAGGAATTTCCTTCTTGAGAGAGATTCCCAACAACCTGCTCTGGGTGACTTTGCTTTAATAGAGAGCTTGGACTAGATGATCCTCAGAGGTCCTTTCCAACCCCAATTCTGGGATATTAACTGTTTTTAAATGATAATAAGTTTTTCCTCTCTTCCCTATAGCCTCTCAAACACCCAGGCCCCCATTTCATGGAGGTAGCTTCTAGAAATAACCTTAATAAATTCCCTATTCCCCCTGAGAGGAAGTTGTTCAGCCTGTAAAAAGAATCTCCTTTCCCCCACCTCTCTACACAAAACTCTTTAAGATTTATATATCTTTTACATAGATAGATATATAGATATTTAAACAAGTCAAGAAGCCAATTCCTGTGTGGCTTTAAACCAAGGTTCAGCTTTGGTTTATCCAGGAGCTGTGATGCTGTGAGCCAGAGCTCTCTGAAGCCTACCTATTATACTTTTAATTTAGTCTGAGGATTTGGAAGGGAAAGAACAAGAATTTTCTTTGCTGGGGGATAGAGGAGAGTGCTGCAGATATTTTCTGCTCTCTGAGGGTATCAAAAACACATGAGATTTGCTATAATAAATGAAGATAATTAATGGGAAGCCTAGCATGTAATCACTCATGCCAGGGGCTCCCAGTCCTTGGGAAAAGGAATGTTCTTCTTGAATATTCTGCCTGCCACACTTCAGTTGTGTTGCTTCCTATGAAATCCTCTCTTGGAAGGCAATGGATGAACATGGAACAAGAAATGGATCCAGAAAATACATCCTACTATTTTTGTCAGTGACACTTCTCTGTAGTAAGTGCAATCATGGAAAGTGCTTGTGTGGAAAAAGATTAAAAAAGGATAAGAAAAATTAAAGAAAAGGTTAGACTTGAGCTAGTGATGAGGAAAACCTCAGCAAAATGATACTGGCTTTTTTTTTGATGAAAGTCTAAACTTTCCATCCTGTGCTTTCAGTGAAGTTAGTACTAGCACCTAGTTGTACCTAAGTAGATTTATATTCCTCTACCTTTTATGTTCCTAGTGTAGCTTTTGGGGCTTTTTAGGGCAACTTGGAATATATGATGAGGAAAAAAAAATTCCTTTTCCTTCACTGTGATTGTCTTGAATGTGGGCTTGGTGTTTGCCTCAGAGCTTCTGGAGGTAGAGAGTCCTCAGTCTCCTGAGGAAGGATTGGGATCAGCTTCACACAGAAAGCAGTGAGGAGAAAGGATTTGGCTCCTCAAATCCATTCAGATCCTGTGCTGCATGCCCATGGGAGCAATGTTGGATTTCACCACTAGCTTGCTGTGTTCCTGTCTTGTCTCCCACTCCAGGGGCCAGGAAGGATCACACAGGGAATAGTCTTTTTGTGCCTGAGGGAACTCAAGGGTACAAGAGCCATGCACAGTCCTTGCTCCTACAGACTTATGCTGGAACAGCTCTGCTCTGAGGACAGGCTGAGGGAGCTGGGATTGTTCAGCCTGGAGAAGAGAAGGCTTCAGGGGAACTACTAGTGACCTTCCAGGACCTAAAGGGAACTTCCAAGCAGGCTGCAGAGGGCCTGCTTGCAAAGGCCTGCAGGGAAAGGACAAGGGGCAGTGGTTTTAAATTGGAGAGGAGTAGATTTAAATTGGACATTAGGAAGAAGTTCTTCACTATGAGGATGGTGGAACACTGGCCCAGGTTGCCCAGGGAGGTGGTTGAGTTCCCATCCCTGGAGGCATTGCAGGTGAGGCTTGCCAGGGCTCTGGGCAAGCTGCTCTAGTTGGGGATGTCCCTGCCCACTGCAGGGGGGTTGGACTAGATGAGCTCCAGAGGTCCCTTCCAACCCAAACCAGTCTAGGATTCTTAGCCTTTCCTGGATGAATCCTGCTCCCACTACCCCTAGGAGCAAGTGGATTTGATGTGTGCCACACTTGTTCTCAGGATTGTGTTGCTGTTTTGGCTTTCAGTTAGCTGGCTCTTGAAGAAACTCAAGCAGTACAGTGGTTATAGCAGTGGGAGACCTCCAATTCCTCCCCAGATAGGAATTCCTTCCTCCTCAGAGTGAATCCAAAGGCACTGTGGCTTCTAAACAGCCTGAAGGCTGAATATATGTTGGGATAATCCCATCTTCCTGGGGCAGGTGTCACCACATGGGCAGAGTGGTGGGAGGAAAGGCAGCACAGGCTTGAGGGATGTTCTTGCTTGCCTGTGGGGATGGCTCTGAAAGTAGACTGTTTGGACATATTTAATGTCCTGGACTCTTTTTGGGAAAGGCTGGAAAAGCCTTAGGCAAGTTGTTTCACCTCCCTGTGCCTCTGAGGCAGCTCCTGCTGTCTGAATTCTTAGAGAAATGAGATGTATTTCAGACCAGGGCTAGACTTAAGTTTATTCTCTTCCAACTATCCTGCAGAAAAGCCTTGTAGGAATCCCTTTCCTTCTGCTGATTTACAGGAGGAGATGAGCATCAAACCATTCAGGAATGAAAAACAAGCATTGAAACCTCACACAGAAGTTTATTGTTGGCTTGATATCATTGCTGTAAACATCCCTGGTCACCTCTGCATTCTGTAATGTCTCAGTGTGGCTCTACCTGAAGGAGTTGGATAGCATTTGAGGTCTCAAGTCTCTTTGGACTAGTTAGTCTTGTGTAGGACATGGTTTAGTGGTAGGTAGATGGTTGGACTTGATCTTAGAGGTCTCTTCTGTGATTCTGTGTCTAAGCCTACTGATCTTTGAGGTAAGAGCAGCTGTCTAGACTCATGTTGTTCCCTTGGTCTTTTAGTCCAGATGTGCCTGTGCTCAGTCCCCTGGCTTGGGTTGCTGTCTCAGTGTCACTCTGAATGCAATGCATTCCCTCCCCTTCCATCAGTCAGGGTTGGATTTGGGATATGCTGCCCTTCTCCTGCCTGCCTGATGAGCAGAGTGTTCCCTTGGCTTCATTTGCCATCAGCTCTGCCTTTGACAGCTGAGCTCTCCTGCCTTCACCTGCAGGAATAGAGCTCCAGAGAGGTGCAAGTGCATGGAGCTGCTCAAGGCCACTCTGGAGCCAGCTTCTGCTTTGCAAGATGCACTGAAATACTTCATAGAGCTGGAAAAATTATTCCAGGAGGATGCAATTCTGCTAACACATCACTTCCTTTGTAATGAATAGCTCTCCCTTGTTGGTTTTTTCCCTTCCAACTCCTCCATTTGCATGCAGACAGCATCTCTCTTGATGGGAGCCCTTCTGCTCCTCCTGATCCCCCAGCTGAAGCCATAACCCTTTGTGTGGGACATCAGCATGGCTTGCTGAGTAGGTGATGATGATGTTAAGGAGAGCTCAGTAGGGCTTCAAGTGAGGAATGAATGGCAGGAGCAGCCAAAATCCTAACTCCCACACATTCTGCTTGCATGCAAATCCCTCCTCTGTCAGAAGCCCATGTGAAAGATGGGCAGGAGAGGCATTCTTGCACACAGAAGGTGCAGGAAGGCTTTCCAAATGATTTTTTCCATCTGTGCTTTTTAGAAGACATCAGAGAGGTTTTTAGGCAGCTGTGATGTTCCAGCTAGCTCTCCTACAGCATCCTACTCATCAGCTAACCCAAATGGGACCTCTGGCACTTGCTGCCTTCCCTTGGCTCTCAAACATGTTTGGTTTGCCCTGGTTTTTCTTTGCTATTAGTAATAATAACTTAGGAATAATTGTGACTNGATGCAGGGAGAGGGGAAGCACCGGCAGGGATGCAGGGAGAGGGGAAGCACCGGCAGGGATGCAGGGAGAGGGGAAGCACCGGCAGGGATGCAGGGAGAGGGGAAGCACCGGCAGGGATGCAGGGAGAGGGGAAGCACCGGCAGGGATGCAGGGAGAGGGGAAGCACCGGCAGGGATGCAGGGAGAGGGGAAGCACCGGCAGGGATGCAGGGAGAGGGGAAGCACCGGCAGGGATGCAGGGAGAGGGGAAGCATCGGCAGGGATGCAGCTACAGACAAGGCAATAAATGACTCTGTGTTAAGTAGTTCAAGATTCAGAGGATACTAGAACAGTATTTTGGGTAGAATTAGCTTCAAAAGCATCACCCCTTTAAGGTTGAGCTTTTCATCCTACTGCTTTAAATGGGAATTGTGTTAAAAAAACCACTATTAAACCCCCAGAAACTAGTTTGTTCCTGAAGGATGAAGGGAAATGAAATCTCTCAATAAAAACAGTACTCCAAGTGGAGAAAAAAATGAGTTGAAAGGCTTCAGAAGCACAGTTTTTAGCACTGGTTGGAGATGGCTGGAATATAAATGCTGCTCTGGTCCTTGACCTTGGGTCAAGATCACTCTTAAAGCTGCATAGCTGGGGAAGCCATCCAAGGGAACCAACAGCAGTTTTCAGGTGCACTTATGAGCCCCAAAGTTGATTGCAGTACTAATACTTTCCTCTGTAAGCTGTCCCCAGTCATGATTTGTGATCTGAGTCCTTACTCTCCTCATCCATAGGTCACAAGTCCTTGCTGTGTCCCAGCAATCACCTGGCAAGTGGGGCATGGAGTTGAGCTGAGGAGCTCAGCTCCCAGGGATGATTTGGGGTAGCTGCCAGCAGGTACCCCAACAGCATCTCAGGATCAGCTGAGCTTCAGCTGCACACACCACAACACACATTTGGGTGGATTTGGGATGATGTAGAAAATATCCATCACCCAGGGTCAATGCCTTTCCCCAATCTAGCCACAAACCTATCCCTAAAACCTAATTTGCAAATAACCCCGCAGCAGGATTGGACTTAGGGTAAAAATATTTGCATTTAAAATGTATTCAGAGATGGTTATTTCATGCTTTTCTTGAGCTATGGATTATTTTGTGCTTGCACAGAGATTTTGCAGCCCTGGATGACAGGGATTAGTACATGGGGGTGGAGTGTAGCACTGGCTTAAACATTCAATGGACCTCCAACTAGCTTCTGAAATGACTAGGATCTGCTTTTTGGGGGGAGAAGAGGATGGTTATGGCAATAGTAGTGATAGATTTAGTTAGCTGCTGAGACTGCAAGGGGAAACTTCATCCAGGTTGAGCTGGAAGTACTAAAATCATTATGGAGAGAGGATTGATCCCATGAGAACAATCTTGTTTCTTCTGCTCTTTCTGGCTAACTCCACTACTTTCTGACAGCCTTTGAATTGGGCAAGAGAGGAAAAAAGGTGTCATTTTTAAGTTAAAACAAGCAAAACTCCCATCCAGCTACACTTGGGCAGTTCTTATCTGCCTCCTAAGTCACACTGAAGGGGATGGCATCCCTGCTGGGCTTGGGAAAAGAGGATCTTTAAGGCCTTTTCCATGATTCTATGACTCAAGCAGTTCTTGAGCTGACATTGTTAGGCACATTTAATTTACAAGCATTGTCCAGAAAACTTCTTGATGAGCACTCAGCCTCCAGGAAACTCAGCAACTCATTAATTTAATGCTTAACTTTGACACTAGCAATTCCACCTCTTTTTTTTTGTTGATGTGGTGAAGTGACACTGCTCAGGCAGGATGCAGGACAATTAATTTAGACACTGCCAGGGCTGTAAACTTCTGGCATGGCTAATTTAGATCCTTTTCTTTGCCTGTTGCACTGCTTTAAGCTTCTCTATGCCATTAGGGTAAGTATCTCTTCTTTTGGGGTAAACCACAGATCTGAGTCTGTATGTTGGGGAGGATTCTTCTCCTTTTCTTTTGGAAGCAGGTGTCTGTGGATTTGTTGGGAGCTATTTAGAATAGGCCAGAAGGGGTGAAAGCAGCTACCTACAGAGCTGTAAGCTGACACATCCCATGCTTTGATATTCCAGCCATAAATCCTTTGGTTTGATCACAGAGGAGAGGTCTGATCTCTTCATCATGCTCTTGCAGCTTTAGGTTTCCAGATGTCTAAAGAGAGATGCTAGCTCCAAGTGGTTTTTCCTTGGGAAATGGAGCTCACACAATGACAGTCACAGAATCAGTAAGGATGGAAGAGACCTCTAAGCTCATCAAGTCCAACCATGGCCACTAAGCCATGGCCCGAAGGAGAACATCTATAAATAGACAATGAAAGATAAAAGTTATGCTGCACACCAAATTCTTCTAGGGACAGAAGCCCAGGAACATATTTCTGGCCAGATTTGTTTGCTTGGCTTTTCTTTCTTGTCAGAAATGGTTCATTTGTCCTTCCCATCTTTCCAGGTGGTAGCTGATGACAGATTCAAGTGTAGCTTGGACGGCTTCCCTGGGTGAAGGGAGGATCTGGCAGGTTTTCTAGTTGTCTCTGTCTTCCCATTTAGTGCCTCTGGAAGGCTTTTCAGCTTTTCCAAAGCCAAGGATGTTTCTGATGCCTTCTGTTTTCCAGGGGAATTGCCACCTGCTAAGGAAGCTTGGCTAAGCACCCAGAAGCAGTCAGACTCTTTAATGTTTAATATCTTAGTCTAACCATGTTCCTTGAAGGTGTACAGCTTCTAAAAGGCCCAAACTCAGATCTGTATCCCATCCCATCCATTTTTTCCTTGTTTTTTCCATGTCTAGTAATCAACCTTGAGTGAACTTGCTGCTTGGGAGGTTGCTGAGATGGAGACAGGTTATAGAAACAAATTGGGGAGCAAACCTTAGCCATGTGGAAGGCCACAGGTTTCAAGGAGCTTTACATTGATGCCTTGTAGGAGAGGAAATTGTATGGGAGTGGCAAGAACTACAAAGGGAAATCTGCTAGCTACCTGCTGAATGCTGTGTCCTGACTTGGATGCTCAGTTCAGCACAGAGTGCAGTGTAGAAATGGCACATCATCCTGGTCCTGAGCTATTCTGAGTCCCATGGGAATTCCTTAAGCCTACAAAACCAGGTATGGATTTCTCTCAGTTGCCTTCCTTGCAGAGAGATATCCCCAAGCATCCTGTCCACATCTAACCACCATCTTCCAATGGCTCAACACATGTGAATCTTGAAGGCTGCTTGCTTTCTTGTAGTAAACAGGTTTGAAACCTCTCCTCAGTTTGATGATACAACACTTTTTACCTTTCTTGGGGTGCCTTACAGTTGCTTGATCTTCCCCTCAATTTACTGTTGAGGGTAAAGGAGAGAGCTGTGTCATTATTTACTTATTTCTTCCCCTGGCAAGCAGATTGTGGTTTGTCTGGAATACAGAGACCATGATGCTAGCCATTTTTAATCTCCCTGAGTGAGCAATCTCTCCTCTCTGACACTTTCCTGGTTGAGAAATAGGCTGCAGGATGATGGAGGAGGCAATAGCATTAGCCATGGCACCACCAGCATCACTAGATTTCCTTTGGAGCTTTACAGAAACCCAGCTCTCCCATTTTTGGACTTCAATTACACTAGAAGGTGTCCAGATGAAAACAATTATGTATATTTTGTTCTCCTAGCACTGGGTTTTACAAGGTCTCAGTAACCCCTGAAGTGATAAGTGAGCATCTGATACATGGCTTGGCTTTCCTCAAAGCTCTGGATGGAGAAATATTGGAATGCTGCAAAAACATCTGTATTTTTCCTAGGTATCCTGTAGTATGCTGGTAAAAAAGCTAATTTAGAATTATTCCAACCCAGAAAGCTTGGCCCATAATATAAAGTTTTCAAGTAAAGCTATGTTATTCTCTTAGGCCCTAACTATTTTAGGCTCTGATTAATCTAGGTAGAGATTGAAGTAAGGGGAGGATGCTGAAGGGAAACTCATCCATTTCAGTGAAGATGCAAGACAACCTTCCTGAAGTTGATGAAGATGGGGCTAAATTTAAAAGGATCAGGATTCAGAACACGTTTTGGGACTCATTATGCAGAGAAAATTATTATGGCCCATTAAAGAATTACCTCTCACACCAAATGGAGAAGTTGATTAGTGCACCTCAAGAGTGGCCAGCTTCTAAAATGATAGAATTAATGAAGGCATGAAATATTTAATTCCATACATAAATAGCTGAGAATGGTAATTAATTACTGCATGCAATAAAAGTCATTTATTGCCCAGAGAGGATCAAATATTAAACATGTGCTGAAGTCAAAACGTGAGCATTTTGCTTAGCTTCTGTGTAATTGGCTTGGCTTGCTGGGGAAGGATTTTGTTGCTGTGTAGATGAAACTCAGCAAGAGGACAAAGTTTCTCTTTTCAGTGTCTGTGAAGGTTAATAAAGCAAATCCTTGCTCCTGGAGAGGATGACCTCTAAGTACAATTGAGCTCAGGTATCACTGAGACTGCTAGATGTTGGGTACCACTTTGGGGTGCAAAGTAAAAGGTTGACCCTAAACTGACCAACAGGTTCTTCCATCCCATCCCATTCCTAATCAGTATCAAACTGAGGGTCAAGCCCTTAAACTTGCACCCCAAGCTTGGCCCCTGGGCTTTCTTGCACAAAGCCTAACAGCCAAGCAAGGCAGGTGCTTGATTAAGCTATTGAGCACTTACTTAAGGGAACTCTCCTGGTGAGGATCAGAAGCTCAGCTCTGCTGCTGCAAGACTCTGTTCTGCCTTTCACCTCAATGCAAGAATTCCTGAATCCAGCTCCAGCACCCAGCCCCTGAGTCTCATTCCCATCTGCTGGTGAGTCCTGCTACAGCATCAGGGGGTTTGGGATTGCTATTGGTAAGGAAATGGCTTCAAGTTGCAGCAAGGGAGGTTTAGGTTGGATGTCAGGAGGAATTTCTTCCCTGAAATGGTTAAGTCTTGGCCCAGGCTGCCCAGGGAGGTGCTGGAATCACCATCCCTGCAGGGGTTGAAGAAACATGGAGATATATTATTTAGGACCATGGTTTAGTGGCATGGAGGTGAAAGGTAGATGGTTGGACTTGCTGAGCTTAGAGGTCTCTTCCAACCTTTGTGATACTGTGTGAATGTTAAGATTAACTGGACTTGATGCTGGTCCTCTCCTCAGCTTCATTTCATCCTTTAAGATCTTCCTTGGATCAGAGTGTGCTCCATTTCTGTACTGCTTTTTCTGTGTTGAAATACTTGTGCTGTAGGTTGTGCTTTGGTTTCCTCCTGGTGTGCAGTTGATGGGAGTTAGGGGAGAGCAGCTGCTGTGAGACAAGAACTCCTGTTGAGCTCAGCAAGCACTGAGTGGGCTACTTTGAGGCTCTAACCTGGTGTCCAACTTAAAGCTTCCTGCCTGTTTGGCTTGGGAAAAGGCTCCTAAAAGAGTAGACTCATACCAAAATCTCTTACCATGAGAGAGGGATGTTTTGCAAAGTCTTTCTCCATGGTGGAGACCATGATTGAGGTGAGTTGAAGGAGCTCTTCTGGTTGCTAGCTTGATTTTTTGATTACACCTGGAATGTGTTGTTTCCTGAGTAGATGATGAGTAGAAATCTTATCATTAGCATCAATATCCTAAGGAGGAAAAGGGAAATGTTCTATTCATCACTACTACAGGGTTGTAAGATACATGAGGTGATCCATCCAGCAGCTCCCAAAGCATCAGGGAGAGAAATAGAGTATAAATTCACATCTGCTGAGGTCCAGCTGGTAGGTCTGAGCTCAAAAGCATGTATTTTCCATACCCCTCTTTCCCAGAAGACCCAAAGGGAGACATGATGTGCTGGGAGCTTAGAGAAGGTGTCCTGTGAGATGTCACCATTGTGGCTGGGGCTGGGGTGGACTTGATGGAACTATCTGAGATCCTCAAGGCTTTGGCACCCAAAGTGTGGGAAGGAAACATCTCTTAGCAAAAAATGCTTTTGGGAGAGCATAGTGGTCTCGAGCCAAATGACTTCATCCACATTATTTCACTCAATTGTGAAGCCTATCCCAGAGTAATTAATTATTTGCATCCTTAATCACAGCCAGTTTTAGGGAGATGAAATGCTTCCCTACAAAGAACAATCACACTGTAAACCTGCCTTTGAAACCTTGACCTTGCAGGGGGGGAAGATAAAGCCATAAAGTATGGAGCAGAGCCCATGGAGCAGACAGGAGGAGGTGGTAGAGATGGATTGGGGCAAAGAGGAGAAGGTGCAAGTGCAAACTAACCTAGCATACAGGAATTAGTTTGATTTGGACTGATATACTTATTTTTTGGAGGGGGGGAAATGTTATTTGGAATGAAAATGATATTGTCATTTTAGCCAGGTTTGGCTTTTGGGAGGCTAAGGCTCAGCAAAGGTTGGGCCACAGATTCCCTCATTTATTCCTCCTGAAGATAAGGAGTTATCTTTCTCCTGATCACACATGTCATGCAAAATAAAAGGAATTTTGTCCTCTTGAGCTAGAACAGAAATGTTGGTGAAGTTTTGCTTTTCAAGGAGTTAGCCATAAAGGGGATATTTTCCTTCCATTTATTAATGTTGAAGAAAACCATAGGGAGTTTTTCTTTTTACAGCTTCACCCTTCCAAACTATAAGGCCAATAAAGATCATATTGCCCCAATAATATATAGTGTAAATAATGTAATTATTTAATGTATTAAATATGAATATACAATATATAATAATGGATTTGTATATTAATATATATTATATATAATATATGGTTTTGTATATTGATTTATAATATATATAGTACTATATGGTTTTGTATATTGATTTATAATAGATATAGTACTATATGGTTTTGTATATTGATTTATAATAGATATAGTACTATATGGTTTTGTATATTGATTTATAATAGATATAAATATTAATTTAATTGTAAATACATGTAAATAAGCCCACACATGGGCTAAAATAAGCCCACAGCAGAGTATACATAATAAATATATAACCTTTTCTTACTAAATGCTACTTTGTAGTGGCTTCTGAGAGATGCTTTGTGTTCTTTTCAAGGCTCCAGTGTTGTACAAGCTGGAAGCTGAAGGGAAACATTGACAGTTTTAAATATTGAATAACCATATGTGCACAAGGAATATTAATAGGAAGGATGATTAAGTAATAAATTGCAGGCCTAAAGGGAAATTGCCACAGTGCTGATCATAATGTGCTGACTGCCATTGATTTTCTGTAAGTGCAATATAGACAAGGGAAATGAATATGAGCTGCAAGCAAGGAATAAATACAAATAGCTTGACAAATCTATAAGCAGATGCAGAGGTTCCTTTGAAAAGTTCCAGGTCCAACTTTCCCCACAGCTAAGTAGTTCAGAACTAGCTGCTTGGTTATTGTGACTGAATTATAGGTGCTGGCTTGGATGTCTAGAGAGGGTTAATTAGTTAAATTAAAAAGCTTTAAGGAGCTTTTTATAGGCCTCTAATTTTGAGTAGAGAGACCTAGTGGAAGATGATGTTGTTCATTTCTCCCTTTCTAACCTTCCTCCTGATGGAGATTAGTGCTAGGGATGGTTGGGCTTGATGAGCTTAGAGGTCTCTTCCAACCTTGAGGATTCTGTGATGAGCAAAAGCAGAAGGGTCAGGGTGTTTCTACCTAGAGAGATCAGATTTGAAGGGGAAGAGGAGAGGGGAAAAAGGTGGAAAACAACAAACTGAGCTAGACTAACATAGCTGAGAACTGTTGGAGTGTCAGACACTTGGCAGGGAGTCTCAGGGTTAAAGATGCTGTGTAAAAGCAACTTGATGTTTGGTTCAGCTTAGCTGCTGCATGCAGCTAAGTTAGAGGCTTCCTTCTTCCTCTATTTCTTTGGCCCAGCAGAGATAACTCTGGGAGGGGAAAAAAAGTGTCTGAGTTGTCTTACAACCACAGAATGCACCCAGAAAATGTGCAGAACAGCATGTCACACATTTGCCAGCCATACCCAAACTGTTCTCTGGAAATTAAGCTTCAGCTAGCAGGAAAAAATGAAATGAGCTCACGACAGGCAGAGGCTCATAAAAGTGGGGGGGAAATAAAGCTGATGTGCTGATAGCAGAGTGCTGGTATGACAGTGAACAGCAGGGCTGGGATAACTAGATGGCCCTGGCTTGCTAAGAATTGCCTTTTCTATCTCCTGAACAGAAATTGAAGCTATGGGGACTAATCCTAATCCTATTTAACTCAACACTCCCTGCATTCATTTGGACCAGAGCTTTTAGTCTGTTTTTCCTGCTGGGCAGCTGGACCAAGAGGACTCTTTATGCAGGCTGGCTGCCTTCTCTATGGCTAAATGCTCTTGTCCTTATCTTTACTACAGAGAGGAGAACTTTCTCCTGCATAATAGGTTGTGGATCTGAATCATCAGCTCTATTGCCTAGGTTTCTGCTGCTTGCTTCTGTGACAACTTACACTCAGCATCTTTCCTCTCCCTCCTGTTTTTCCTGAAACCACCTCAAAAATCTTGAATAAACCCCTATTTGCCCCCAAAAAGAAACTGTCCAGACTGAGGAAAAAGCTTAGGAGTGAAGTCCTTGGTGAATCTGAATAAGGACATGGAATTCTTGAACTGATGAGGATTCCACACCTCCAGATCTCAGACAGCTTTGGCTGTGTTACAGCACTATGCACCTGCTCAGACTCCTCTATCTGTGGGGCTTAGTTTTCTTTGTTTCTTGCTAGGACAGCAAGCTGATGCTCTCCATGCCTTGCTGTGTTAAGGTTTTGGGGCATCCAGTTGTTTCCTTCAGGAATTTAAGAGAGGTTTATCCATTTCTCTTCATAGTTTGTATGAGGCTGGAGGAGCAGTTTTGTCTCAAAACTGAGAGGAAGATGAACTTGGTTGGGTTTGATCTTAGAGGCCTCTTCCAACCTTAATGATTCTGTGACATAACAATAATATGCTTGAAAATGTAAGTATTGATTGGGTTTTTCCCTGTTTAATGGCTTTATGATTGCATTGCTTTGTGGTTGCCAGTCTGAAATCAGCTCTTGGTCAGGCTTTCTCCCTTCCAGCAAACTTATAACTTAAGTGCTTCAAACTCTGTTGGTTGGTAAATTCAGTGTTAGAGCCATCAGGTTTTAGCCAAAAGGATGCTAGAGCACTTGGGGAAATCTCCAGCTGCTAAAACATGTGTATATATGTATTTTTATCTCCCTTAAAGCCATGCGGTTGCCATGAGTGCTCTCATGTGTCTCTCTCCTGGAGCAGAACAAAAATGCTCTGTTAACTGAAAAGCCCCTCAAGTAATGCATTTATGGTTAGAAAATCAATGTCTGTAATTTCATTATTTTTAAGGCTTTCTTTTATATTGTTTTATAAAGATGAAGCCAGGAAAATACTGTAATGAAAAGCCATTTCACAAGAGAGGATTACAAGCTTTTGTCCCACAAAGGTCAAAAGAAAATGGTTTTGCCTAGCTAAACATTTTTTCCCTTTTTCATTTAAAATAATCTCCCCAAAACACTTTATTTTTGATGAACTGTCATTTTTTCCTCTTAAAATATATTGCAGGAAAATCATCTCCCTGTTCCTCTCCTGTCCTAGCTTCTCTTCCCTGTCTTCTCTGACCTTCCCCTTGGAGTGCCAACTAGAAGAAAAGAGGACTCCTTTTCAACAAGGGCAAGGGTTTAGCTTGTTAGGAGAGGGGAAAAAGGACAAAACAGGGGAAAAGAGTTGTTTTTAATTAGAGCCACCCTGAAACCCATTGTGATCTGAGCACATGGCATTGTGGAAAGCATGAGTGAGGTGATGGGAGGTGGAAGAAAACCAGCTCAGAAGAAGGAGGATGAAATGTATTTGCAGCCCTGCCTTCTGCCTGCACATGTCTGGATGAGCAAACACTTTGCCTCCCCAGCTGAAAGCAGAGCTATTTCCATCCCTTTTTATTAGCTCTGTCACTCCAGAGCATCCTCCTGCTGCACTGCATTACCTGGCACAACACAGCAGTGCAATGAAATGAAATGTCAAAGCTGCAGCTTTGAATGATAGGTGCCTGTGTCCAGCAGGGGCAAAAACCCCCAGGATTAGATCACAAATCCCTTGTGTTAGGTGATGGAGCTAGGTGGGAATCACTCCTATGCCATGCCTTATTACAAGAGGATGCTCAGCTGTATTGTTTAGTTGCAGTGCCATGAGGTGAGCATGGAACAATTATTAGGCAATTTCACTTTGGGTCCTCATTTTGTCCCCTGTAAAGAGAAATAATCACAGTTAGGAGCTCTCTATGCAGAGGCAGATTCAAAGTTAAAGCCCAGATCCTACCAACTCCTCAATCTTGTTTGTGAGTTTGCAAATCAAGGGCATTTTCTTGGCTCCTCTGAGTTGATGAGATGCCAGGTTTCCAGGTCTATTAGTTGGACTTTAATAGAAAACTTGTTTTCCTCTTCAAGACTCTTGTTCTGTAGCTGTAGGAGGCACTAAAAAGGTGATCTCTCCTCACCCTTCTCTACAGATAAATCCATGCTGTGTGTTCACTGGAGTTTATTCACATTGATTTTCCATGTTCTAAATCACTTTCCCATTGCAGTCTCTTGACAAGCTTGCATGTGAAAGGCCAAGAGATTCCTATTTACTTGCTGCCTCAAAGCCCCACACAGAGATTCTCTTTTATTGCCTAAATGATACTCAAGCAGCAGGGAAAAGAGGTTGGAAAAGGGGATTTTTGCCATGGGAATGCAGCTGATTTATAGCCCCAACATGGGAAAGGTGGGAAGATTCTTTCCCAATTGGAGTGTCTTGGCTAATAAAGACTTTTTTCTCCTTAAATAGGAGAAGTTAAATGGTTGCTCCTTCAAAATCCAGCCAAAAGGCAGTGAGCAGTAGTTGGGAAGGTTCCTTAGGATGCCAAGAACTGGAAGGGAAGCTGTGTAGAGTGCAGTGGCCATTGTGCATCCCTGGGAATGGTTTTATTCCTGAGGTTTCCTTTAGATGTGAGTCATTCCTAAAAGAACAGGAAGCAGAAGGCAAGAATTCTTCTATCTTAGCCATTTAAGGCATAGTTGCAGTGGAGTTTGGTGCACTTAGGGAAACACTTCTCTTGGCACGATTCTTGACCAGGAGTTGGACTTGATGATCCTTATGGATCCCTCCAACTTGTAACTCTTCTGTGGCATCATCTGCCCTCTCTTTTTGTCCCAGGCTGCTGGAGCTTGCCCTGCTTGTGCTTGCTCCCTGGTGGGAAGGATGATGCCTTGTAGCCTGCTGGGTAGGCTGGGGTGGTCCCTTCCTTCCTCCCAAGAAGGAGAATGATGCTAAACCTTACTGCTCTTTGCTTTCCTCCAGAACTTGCACCTCTCTGCTGGGCCCAGAGATGGCTGTAGAGCTTTCCAAAAGCATTTTTTTGGGGGGATGGTGTGCTCAAGCCCTTCCCTTCCCCTACCTGGCCACACATTTGTGGTTGGAAATGATTTGTGGCCATGCAAGGTTTATTTGCAGTCTGTGTGAAGGCTTCTGTGAAATGAGTGCTCTAACTTCTTAGAATCATCTCTATATCCTGGGGGGAATTGATGAGTTGATCTTTTCCAGCTATTTAAGGGCTGCAAATGAAGCAGTGAGATGAAGATGCTACATATATTTGGTGACTTGTAGCTATTTATCTCTCTCAATTTGCCATGATTTCTGCCTCTCTTCTTTCTCTCCATCAGTTTCTTTGCCTCTCTTGGTTTCCTTTGTGTAAATGAATGCAAATGGAGTTTGTGAGCCTGTGAAAATGCTCTTCTGTTGGAGACAACTTCATAAGGCTTTGGTTGCTCAGCCTTTAGGGCTGCTGAGGGTCCACTAGTGGGAATTTCCTTGGGGTCAGGGCTTTGTAAGCCTGTGGAGCACTCTTAAAATGGCATAAGGCATCTGGACAGAGTAGGGATGAAATCCTAGGCAGATCTGGGGCTCTCTTGCACCCTTAGCTGAGATCAACCCTAGCTGTTTCAAGTCCTAAGTGTCTTAGCTTGTTGATGAAGTTGTGCCCCAAGTGTAATTCCCCCTAAAAAACATCATGGAGTTGAGCTTTCTAGTAAGTGAAACCTCAAAGCTCAAGTTACTAACTTGGAAAGCAGGAGACTGGATTAAAAAATATCCTTAGGAGCATTGCTGTTGATTTCAAAAGTCCTTTTTCAACTGTAAAGCTAAAAACACCTCACCAAAATCTGAGCTTTTTTTTGCTTGTTCTTTAACTTTCTGTGCAGAGACTTAGAAGCCATTTGTACAAATAAAATCTTGATTAAATTGGAGATCAAGTTCTTGTTACCACTTCTGTCACCAGTTTGTCCCCTTTGACAGGATGCTTGGGCCCACACTCCCTGGACCAATGTACATCCCACCAGGACACTGAGATGAAGGATTGCTCCTCATTCCCTGCACCCAGAAATACTTTCTTTAGGAATCCATTGATGTGATTTCACTTCCTCAGCAGTAATCATGTTTTCTGACCTACAGCCTTTTAACTTTCTCTTCTACTATTGCCCTGCTGGGGTTAGCAAACATATTGCTTTAGATGGGGATCATCATTTTCCAGGCTCTTATTCCTTCATGAACAGGAATAGCTAGGTCCAGGGGGTCCTTTTTTATTGAAACATACTAAAAACACCAACATATTAAAATATAAACGTCTTTAAAACTCTATTTTTCAATCACTGCCATTACAGGAGTTTTAATGTGGCTGCTGCCAGAGCTTTTTCTCCTTCCTAGATGTTAATGACTTGGATTTTTGTCACAATTATTGCATTCCTTGTCTTTTCCTCCTGGGAAAGCTCTTGTGGTCTTGCTTACTAATCAGATTGACTCTGTTCTAGCTGCTGTGTAGTTATATCTTTGAGCACTAGAGGTTGTTGTGGACTTACAGGCTTAAAAATTGCCTGAGGAATGGAGGGAGGAAAGGGATTTGGTTCTACAGGCTAGGAATGCTTGGTCTTTAGGGAAAGGGTGAGTGGTTTACTCTTAATTTGCTGTTCCTCTCCTGTAAGATTGAACCTTCAACCTCTTAGTAAACCTAGAACCTTGCAGGAGCACAAAGGGCAAGTTACACACTGCTAGCTAGCAGCTTTGGCTCTAAAAGTCTCTAGGTTTTGAGTCACTTGGTGGGTTGGGAGGGTGCTTCCTCTTCAAAAATGATCTTCCTTCTTCCAAGACTGAAATCTCCTTCAGTAGCCATGATTTCTCCTTTTTGTGCCAGCCTCCTGTGGATCCAGAGCAGGGTCACAAGATGGAATAGTGGCATTTCTGACCAAAAGGGCTTTTTTTATTCCCCTCAAATGAGCACCAGATTGAAGTGTAAACAAACAAGGCAACAAAACCAAAATGCCCACATCCCTCTCCACCTCCCATCCCACCCTTGATGCTCCTAGGCAGAATATGGATCCATAGGAACTTTCTTCCCCTATTTCCCAGGAATGCAGGTGCTACAATGCTTATGGCACTGGTTAGGCAAAAAGAAATGTCTTTATTCACCCCTGATGTCCTCTGCTCTGTCTCCTTGGAAAAAGAAGGGGCATTGCCACCTTTTTCCTCCCAAACAAAAGTACTTTCTTGTTCTATTGTCATTAATATGTCTGTCAGAGCTAGGAAGCTAAAGACTTGAGGCAAATCTGACTCCAGAGTTCCTGTGGAGTGTTTGATGATCTCAGAGGTCTCTTCCAACCTTAATAATTGTGTTTTCCATTCACCATGACTTATGACTTGAATTTTGTACCAATCTGCAATCCTTTTGTGCTCGGGGCTAGTTGAAAGCTAGCAAAGCCTGGCTAAAATCAAGGGGACACAGGTCCTAACCCAAGCATCATCTCCCTCTTTGTTCTTACCTTGATCTGTTGGAGGGATCTTGAGGCCAAGCTTGTTTCTCCCCTCTTGTATCTCTTCTACAACAAACACCTGAGGCTATCTGGGGCTGGTTATGGATGATGCTGAGGGTTGTGCAGCTCTGGGCTGGGGGATGATGTGCTTCAAAGCCTGTGCCTAGTGGTGTGCCCCAGGGGTCAGTGCTGGGGCCAGGACTGTTCAATATATTCATCAATGATCTGGATGAAGGGGGAGAGTGTTCCCTCAGCAAGTTTGCAGATGATCCCAAGCTTGGAGCAGTGGCTGGCACACCAGGAGCTGTGCTGCCATCCAGAGTGACCTGGACAGCCTAGAGACATGGGCAGGGAGAAACTTAATGACATTTAACAAGGGGAAGTGTAAAGTACTGCATGTGGGAAAGAACAAGCCCATGGATCAGTACAGACTGGGAACTGATGTGTTGCAAAACAGCCATGGGGGAAAAAGATCTGGGAGGCTTCCAACCCCTAACATTCTGTGATACTGTTACAGCATCTCTTAGGTGCAGTTTTGCTGGACTTAGCCCATTCCTCTTCGTGTGTCTTGTCCTGCCTTGAGGTGGTTGTGCTTACCCCCAAGGATGGGAAGATTTTGGGGAGCTGCTGTGAGGAAGCCTGACTGAGAAGCTGTGAAGTGATTTGGAGTCATTAATAGCTTTTTGCTTAGAGAATGGCACCTCAGGATAGACTCCTTGTGTTGTAGAAGGGGCATGGTAGTGAGAGGTTGCTGCTTGGACTTGATTCCCACTGGTTGATGCCTGCATGTCCTTCCCAGCCTGCTCCTACAAAACTAGAGGATGCTTGGGTGCTGCTAAAATCAAGAGGATGCTGTTTGGAGCTGAAAGCATTCTCTATCCCCTGGCTGTCTCTCAGCATGGCTCAAGGGAAGGAGAAAGGCAGCAAGGCAGATGTTCTCATGTCATTGAAGAGATAGGACTGACTGAAAGTGCTTGGACATCACTCGGGGTGCCTCCTTCCACCTGCCCTTGGTGAGAGGAAGAGGAGAGGTGGCAGTAAATGACAAACTGAAATACTACAGGCTTCAGAGGCCAGATCAGCCTGACCAACATCCTGATGCTGATTCAGATGTTGGTTTGGAAAGCAAAGAGCCTAATGTTTATCTTGGTGTTGCTGTGCCCTTGCTCTAGCCAAGGGAAAAGAACCACTATGTGATGAAGGGCACATCCCTCCTAAATCAACTCCATTGCTAGGGACCTCAAATGATGAAAAATCATTTCACTGTCTGTTTTGGGTTACTTTTTGAATGAAAATGCTCTAAATAAGAAATCTCTCTCTCCTTTCAACCTTGATGCCATCAGCTCCTACTCGTTTCCCAAGCTCTCCTTTTAACCTTCATGCCATTAGCTTCTCCTTGTTTACCATTTTAAACTTCACTGCTTTGGGGTTGTTTTTTTTTGGTGAGGTTTGCTGCTTTAACCATGAAATAGTCAGGGGTTTAGGTAATTATCAACTCCTCTCTTTCCTTAGAAAACTAGGACACAGAATTCCCGGGAGGAATTAACAAATAATTAGAATCTTGAGGGGGGGGAAAAGAACCCAACAATGAAGCATCAGCTGAGAGGGGAGCAAGTTTGACAGCATTTTGGGTTGGTTTGTTCAATATTTCCAGGAGGGGATGTTGTGCACTTGACTGTACTCCTGTGGTGGGGAGCAAGGAGAGTTGGGCTCCATCAGTCCTGCCCTGCATCTTCTCAGCTTACTCCATGCCCATCTGCTTCATAGTTTGTCATCTCTTTCCTATTGTGTCATTCACTTCTTTGTCCTCCCTTTCCCTTCACTGCAGGCAATCATTATTCCCAGCATTGTTCCTACCTCCTGTGCCTCTGCCAGAGGCAGGATGACGTATCTGGGACAGCTTTTGCCTTTCCTTGTGTGTCTTGAACTCCACAAAGCTTAAGGTGACCTTACCTCCTTTTTCCTCTTCCCTGGATGGGGCAAAATTCATGCTTTTGAAGTCATCTGTACTGTAAACCCCTGAATTCTGGGGAATGTTGATGTAGTGTCCCTGGGGAATGTTTTTAGGGAAGATGCTGTTTGGTTTGTGACAAGGTTGCCATAGCAGGCTTCAGGCAGAAGACACCAGGAGATGGTAGACTCATGTCTGACAGAGAGTTTGAGACATCTCCTACATAAACCTGCCCCTGGCCAAAGCTGAGCCCATCAGCAACATCAGGAGGACCTCTGGGATAACACAGAACCCTCTGGGAGAGAGAAATTAATGAATAGGAGAGAAAGAACTCTGCAGTAAACAAGCTTAGGGATGAAGGAGGAGATGCTCTAGATGCCAGAGCAGATGTTCCCCTGCAGCCCCTGACAAAGAGCATGGGGAGGCAGGTTGTCCTTGTTGGAACTCCTAGAAGACTATTCTCCAGGGGGTGGTATCCTCCTCCAGGGGGTCTGCCTGCAGCCCATAGAGGACCTCATGTGCCCCAAAGGAAGCTGTGAGCATGTAGAAAGCCTGTACTGGGGGTGGTGACCCCCCCCTCCCCACCCCACCCCAGGCAGCCACACTAGAGCAGGCCATTCCTGAAGGACTCTACCCTTTGGAAACCATCTGCTTGGAAAGGTTGCAGCCTCTGGGAAGGATTTCTTTTGGGGGAAGTTGATGAAGGACAGTCTCCTGTGGGAAACATCCCATACTGGGACAGGGGAAGAACATTCTCTGTCCCTTTGTGCTGCTCAGAGGTAGGAGGTGAAGTCAGGAGTGAAATTTAGCCTGGGAAGGAGGGAAGGATGGGGGGGAAGGTGTTTTTGGATTCATTCTTATTTCTTCTGATCCTCATCTGCTTGAGTAGGCAATAAATTTAATGGAATTGACAACTGGAATTGCCAATTTATTGAATGGCAATAAATTCATTTAATTTGAGAAACAAAATCAATTAATGAAATGAAGTCCAATCTGTTTTGCCCAGGAGGGAAGCTGCTAAGTGATCTCCTTATCCTTATCTCAACCCAGGAGCTTTTTGTTGTGGTTTTCTCCCTTCCCTCTTGGTGATGCAGAGTGAGTGATGGAGCAGCACTTGGGAAAGCAGCTCAAGCTAAGAGATCTGTGTGTGTGGAGATGTGCACATTGCTGTCTTCTAGCTCTGAAGTTGGCTTTTAGACCAGAAGTACCTTTTTTCTTCCCCCTCCCTCTCAGGAATCCTCATTTGGTGTGCTCACAGCCTGTCATGTTGAAGGGCTGATGTAGAGCAGCCAGCTCCATTGCCACACTAGAAAGCCAAAAAGCAACAAACTGTGAAGAATAGGCTCAATTACTGACCTTAATTTCTCAACTCAAGTGTCTGTCTGGGAGCAGCAAATGACTGAATTATGCTCACACTTCATTCTGAGCTCAATATATTGAATTACTGATTTTTATTTTTGTTTTGGAACCCAAGCTGTCAATCATCAATTACATTGGTGAGAGGTTTAGATAAGACTCAGTAGCCTTTGATTTTCTTTAGTGGATGAATTTATTGTTCCCATGTGGTAGCATTCAGGTAAGAAAGCTTCTGGTCGTCTTCAGCTGTGACAATATGGACCTGAAACTCTATTATATCTTTTAGTTGTCATTATTCCTTATACACTAAGGATATCTCCCTTTTTTTTTGTGGAGCCACTGGTGTGAGGAGGTGGAATTAAATGTTTCCTGTATCCTAATAATCACAGAATCCTTCAGGTTGGCAGCGACCTCTAAGATCATCAAGTCCAACCATACCTAGCACTGACATCATCTTAGAGATTCCCTCCCCACTCAATAAAATCCAAAGCATTTTCCTTCTGCCTTGAATTACTGAAGTGAGGGAAAGGCAAAAAGGGTGTGTGGAAAGCTTGGAGAGTTTTGGCTATGCTGTGAGCAGACTAAAGGGAAATCTGCTCCAGGGGCTGTGATTCACTCTCAGCTTTGATCTCTGACTGGAAAGGTTAGCTTATTCCTTAAAAATATTTTTTCACTTCCTTTACAACTCTTTTCCTGCAACTATTGGCTAGGAGTTCTCCACTGAAGGTATAATGGAGTTATGGTGGCTTAAAAATTCTCTGAGCCTTGGTGATTATTCTGATTTTCCTCCAGTTCCTGAGCAAAATATTGCTAGTCCTAGGAAATATAGACTGCATGTAGCCTTATTTTCCTTCTCTCACACTTCTGGCCCATGACATTCCAAACAAGGAGATGGAATGAGGAAAAGAACTAGATGAAAAGGAGAAAATAAACCATCAATGTCCTTTGCAGAAACAGCTGCTATTTGCTTTAAGATCTAGTGGTTTATCATCTTCTTACTTAGTCTTTGTGGTGCAGACCTCACATTTGGTTTAATAGAATAATAGCCCAGGGGAAAAATAAGGGCCCAGGGATAATTCTGGTAGGTCAGATACTTCCTAGTATCCTAGAAGGAAAGAAGTCTTAGGAGCACTGAGCGAGTGAGGAGCCAGTGTTTGATATAAAACCCTCTCCCTTGAATTAGTCTTCTCCTTATGTGACTAAATGGCAGCATGGCAATGAGAAAGTAGATTCCTTCTTTCTTGGAGAAGCAGAAAGCTGGGAGGTCATGACCTGTGTTTCAAGCCCTGTGTGTAACAGAACTACTGCCCAGTCAATACCTTGCCAGCAGGTGCAGATTTACACTCTTGTAGAGCTTAAAACTACTGTGAACACATGCATGAATATGCAATTTGGAGTTCATAAAGCACTGGCTCATGCATATTCAGCTGCTGTATTCCTTATGTTCTCAGGCTGTCTTCTCTGACTTTCCCATCCTCA
Organism: Bucco capensis; assembly: GCA_013396975.1. NCBI lineage: Eukaryota > Metazoa > Chordata > Aves > Piciformes > Bucconidae > Bucco > Bucco capensis. The sequence goes on along the minus strand of VWZO01020234.1, from coordinate 128,453 downwards.
CTCATTTGGTTGCTTTCTGACCTTCACAGTGTTTCCTTCCCCCCCCAACCCCTCAAAATATATATATATATCTATATCTATCTACCTCTGCATGCCACTAAACTCCTGTTTTACCTTGAGGCAGATATTAATATGCACATGCAATGCTTTCCAGGGCTGAGTCTCCCTCCATGCTTTATACTCCCAGCTAAAGAGTGTTATAGAGCTTTATTTTACAGAGTGACAACAGCTTTATGACTTTGCTTCTCTTTGCATTCCAAAGCAGTTGCTTAAACTGTGGCTGTGCCTTGTTTGCTCATATAGAAGTTATTTATTGTTTAAATGCATCTTTTTGGGGCATTTTGTGCTACTCCAGTAGAATCACACAGAGTCATTCAAGTTGGAAGAGACCTCTAAGATCATCAAGCCCAACCATACTAGAGGGAGTTTAAAGTTCATCTTGCTATCAGAAAGGATCATCAGCAATTATAAGGAATCCTTAAAATGATAGAAGCCAACATTGTTGTTCTCCTTTAGCCTTTCAGGAATACTTCTGCTTACCTAATAGGGTTTTAAGGAGAGCAGGCACAGGAAAATGCTAGTGTTGGAGTGATTCAGACCTTTATTAGCTATTTCTGCCACCACTGTCATTTTGTGCAGCTCCAGCTGCTGAAGCTGAAGCTAGCATGAGCTATTTTTAGTCCAAGTAGAGTGATGGGTTTGGATCTGGAAGGGTTTTGGTAGTAGGAGAGGGAGCTACTAGTGTGGCTCAGGTAAGAAGCTTTGAGAAGCTTTCCTACACAGGAGAAATGATAAAAATGGGAAGCTTTGGGGAAAGTGCTGGGTTTGGATAAGCTCTCTTATGCTTGGTGTAAGTTCTGCTGCTCTTGTGCTTGGTTTTCTGCCTGTTGTTTATTTCCTTACCAGTATGAAAGATTCAGATGGAGGAGAGGGAATGGCCCTTGCCAAAATCCAACTGGGGTGATGCTGAATCAGAGCTGAGGCTCCCAGAACTGACAAAAACCACTGGCCTTTGATAAACTTAGAGCTCTGAACATATTAAATGGTTATTTTTTGGTGTGACTACATTGTGTCAAACACAATATTGCCTTTCCACACTACCTTACTTACTCTAAATTGGATTCTGGAGTGTAAACTTGGCACAAACTCTAAATGACTGGCTTGGCTAGCTCATGTCACACTGGTGTTGAAGATATCAAACCTAAATCAAATCCATGTTGGAAAAGCACCTCTTGAATAATCCCAACTACAAAGGGCCAGTCTGGGAAATGGAAAGGAATAAAATTGCTTGTTGGCACTATCAATCCTCTTCTAAATGAAATTAAGCAGGTGATGAAATGAGTCAGAAATGCCTGCAGATGGGTTTATGCCAGCTCCTAGAGGAGTTACTAAATGCACACCTTTGAAGTCCTTGAATTCATCCTCATTCTGTCAAGGGATTGCCTGAGGGTAGGTAGAGTAGATTTGTTTTATAATCTTTTAATTTTTTTTCAGAGTACTAAGCTTCAGCAACTTGCTGACCTGCAAGTCAGGGAGGAAAAGCAGAATAAACACACCCAGAGTTGCCTGAGTGCTCCTAAATGACTCTGGGCTGTGCTGAACAAGCCAGGATGTCTCCTCCTGCTCTTTCCCAGCCTTTTCCTTGCTCAACACTTGATCCTGTGGGTTTTTGGATCACACTCCCAGCTGTGTGTGTCAGCTGTATGAATAACTAGAGGCAGGGAGTGTATCTGAGGGAAGCAGTGTGAGCAAAGCCCATGAATAGCATGCTGGTGACAGGTAGATGGTTGGACTTGATGATCTTAGAGGTCTCTTCTGTGGCACCTTGAGCTGTTAGATTTAAATTGGCCTCCAGTCATGTTTCCTTTGGTAGTAAGTGTAAAATGACAGAATCATGAAGGATAGAAGAGACCTCTAAGCTCAGCAAGTCCATCCCTATCCCTCCCATGCCACTAAACCATGTCCATGAGTACCACATCTAGATGTTTCCTCAACCCCTCCAGGGCTGGTGACTCCAGCACCTCCCTGCACATCCTGGGCTAAAGCTGTGTAGGATCCTCCCCCTTTTTTAACTGATCCTTTGAGAAATTTCACCAGAATCCCTCCAAAACAAAGTGTCTGAGACCAGAACTGAGAGAAGGAGAAATTAGAGGGGTCCTAAATGTTGTTTCATCAACTAGAAGCTGACTTACACTTCCTCATTAACTGGTTGTTAAATGTACTTTGCCTCCAAAGCATTCAGGGTAATGATGACTAGCTTTAAAGCAGCTAGATTTTCCTGACAGTAAACAATAGGAGGAGGATGCAGGCAGAAGTGAAGCTATTCCCAGGGAGTTTCTAGCTTCCTTCTGTGTCTCATTATCAGGAGATGATGGCAGCTCATGAACAGGCAAGCTAGGTAACCTGCAGCTGCCATGCACACTGACAGAAAACCCTCTTTATCTTCTGACTCCTGCTAAAAAACTCAGCTTTAACTTGGTCTTTTTTAGTTTTGGACTTGATGATTTGAGAGGTCTCTCCCAACCTTTGTGATTCTGTGATTTTTTGGATCTCTCTGTGGCTGGAGAGCTTAGATGCAAAGGCTTCTTTGTCATGGAATTCTTGCTGTAAGGCTTGCCCAAGCAGCCTGGGACTTTAATGGATGTGAGGAGGAGTTTCTTTCACTTCTGAAGAGAAATGAGGAGTACCAACTGGTGGAAGTCTGGGTGCACAACAGGGGGAAAGAGCAAATGCTGGAACACTGCTCATCTCCACAGCTGGGCACATTTCTTATCCTTGCCAAAGTGTACCTTGCAACAGCTCATTTTTTAACACCACGCTGCTCCTTGTCCTTTTTCCTTGAATGCCAGGGTTAAAAGCTTACCTGATTGTTGATCTATTTGACTAGATGCTGAGGATCAAAGCAGCTCAGGCAGGGGATGCTTGGCTGCCAAGACAATGGGAAACAGAAGGAACTTGGGGTTCAGCTCTGGAAATGATCTGCTCCCTAAATCACATCTTTCTTCTTAATTACAGTAAGAGTGAACTCTTGATCTGTTGAAAAATGGAGCAAAAGAGAGAGCAAAGACACAGGCAGAGGAGTCTTCTGCAGGTGGACAAAGCCAGGCAGGTTTTCTGTGGTAATCAGTGTAGAATGACAGAATCATTTAGGTTGGAGGAGACCTCTAAGCTCATCAAGCCCAACCATCTACCTATCACTCCAGGATACTAAACTATTGCCCTAAGTGCCACATCTAGATGTTTCTTCAACCCCTGCAGGGATGGTGAGTCCAGCACCTCCCTGGACAGCCTGGGCCAAGGATTAACAACCTTTTCAGGGCAGAAATTCCTCCTTACATCTAATCTAAACCTCCCCTGGTGCTTCTGTCCTAAGGCTGAAAACAGGCATGGTTGGGAAAACACCTAACTCTTCTTTTCTTCCTTTCTCTGCCTTGGAGCTGTTGTTTGAAGCATCCTCTTGGTTCCTGTAGCCTCTGACATGCCTTGGTGTAAGCTTTGCTGTGGCAGTGCCAGAGCATCACTAGCAGGCAGCAAATGCTGTGCCCTCACTGCTGCTCTGAGGCTTGCTTCTCTTGGGACCTTCACTGCTCCCTGTGGGGCACAGTGCCTAACATGCTCCAACCTCTTCTTCCTCACATTTCTCTCACCAATGGAATCTTCCACATTCCTGGGCTGTCCTTCTTGGAAGGAAGCAGGAGAATCTTTGATTGCTGCCACTGTAGCTGGAGTCAAGGGTAAGCTCCCTGGAGGTTGCTTCTCTCTCTTGCACTGCTTTGGTGCATTCTTAGTGTGCTTAATTTTTTTGCTTGCTGTTGGGTTTTTAGTGTGCTGCTCATTGTCTGCTTTGACCCCCACACTACCAATCCATGCTAACTCTCTCATTCTGATAGGAATTTCTGCTTTTTTCCCCCCCTCAGCTAATTGAGAGCTCTGCAGTAGTGACAGGCAGGCAAAGGAGCTTATGCTGTCAGGAGCTCATCTGGTCAGCAAGGATTGAATTCCACTGCTGGATCCCTCTCTAATCTGCCCTCAATTATGCATACATGATGTGCTCTAACCAACCACACACAGTTAGGCCTTTGAGGGCCTTTTGGACACACATTTCTAGTGGAGCAGTTTCTATCTTCTGAATCCGTTTGCTTTACATCTCAGTCCTTGGCACTTCTCCACCTGCCTCATGCCCTTTATTTTCTCCTATTTATTTCCATGCCTAACCTAGAATCTTGATTTTCTCCTGTTTATTTCCATGCCTAACCTAGAATCTTCTTTGTATAAGAAAATACTCAGTATCCATGTTTTAAGTTGAAGTGTGAAAGTGCTTCGAAGATATTTGCTAACTATTCAGTCTCCTCTTTTTTTTGTATTAATAGCATGGATAATACATATACATTACATATTTATATATTTAAATATAAATAAATTAAATACAAATAATTAAATATATATTTAATATATACATATATTAGGTAAATAATAAAGCTTGAAGCTATAACACAGTGATAATAGTACAAGGAAAGGACTGAAGAGGATTGCATATAAGATGCTACTGGATAGACAGTGAAAACATAAGGAGTGGTAACTAATTCCAAAGTAATCTGATGTTTTCCTACATTATCTTCACTAGCAGGCTACTCAGAAATTGTATGCAACCTATTTCATGTGTAAATAGTTCAATAATAAGTTAAGAAGTTGGAATCAGAGGGGGTGGAGGTTGGAGTGGGAAGGGATAGAAGCATTTTGTTTGCTTTCTGTCCCTCAAAATACCTGCAATAAGCTATTTTATCCCTAAAAAAACCCTGGAGTACATGTAACATTGCTTTTCATTCAGATGTCAAGCTCAGGAGTTGTGTATCCTGCATATTCCCTGGCACTGCTCAGCCTGGATGCTGTTCAGTGGCTCTTGCACTGTGCCTGCTCTGCACTCCAGCTTTATCCAACTGCTGCAGGATGGATTAGGGATGCCAGGCTGCTAGACAGTCAGCTGTCTCCTCCTTTCCATTTGCTGCTCCTTCCCATGCAGTAATGCAATATTTATGGGTTTTAATTAACTCAGAGCAAATTGATTGCTTGCCTGTCCTGTAAGAGCACAGTTCAACTGGTGCAGATGGGCACGCACAGGAGCTTCCATGCTGGGGTTGGAGAGGTTTGGAGAAGCTGTGCATCTCCCTGGCTGCATTTTAGCTGAGTTGAAGGCAGTTTTGAATGATCCTGCTGGAGAACATGAGGTTCTCTCCAACTGCAAGGAGGTTGCAGTGAGCTGGGGGTAGGTCTCTTCTCCAGGGTTAGCAGTGAGAGGATGAGAGGAAATGGCCTCAAGTTGCAGCAGGGGAGGTTGAGATTGGATGTCAGGAGGAATTTCTTCCCTGAAAGGCTTGATAAGTTTCTGCCTTGTTAGAGTCTCTGCATCCCTGATGCACCTTAACTTTTCTACTTCTTGTAGCTCTGCCACCAGGCTGAGGTGAAGTCCTCTGATTCCAGCTCTGGAAGTCCCAGTGGAAAGAATACTAGAGGATTAAATAGACATTCCTGATGCTCCTTACCAGTTTGACCATTAACATCTCTTCCTGAGACTTCTCCCTATAGCTAACTCCAGTACAATCCTCCAGCTGTGCCAGGTGAGTCTATCCCATCCTAACACAACTGATGGAACCACCATGCTTTGAAGCATCTAAATCCCACCTTGCTCCTTTATTTAGACTCTGACTCCAACTGAAGGCTGAGCCAAACCAGGAGGAGAAATTTTGTCTTTAACTTTTAACTTTTTAACTTTAATTTTGTCTTTTGTCTTTAACTTCTCAGAGGGGAGAAGCTTAAAGACCAAACAAAACACACTCCAGAATTGATGAATACCTAAATAGAGGTAGCAAATGTTGTGCTGCTGTGGGAGTTTTCCATCTCCACGTCTCTAGAAACCATTCCTAAGTTCATCAGTCCTGTGGAAACCTGCAGGATATGGATTTTTTTTTTGCCCAGTGCTGGGTGATGAGAGATGGAGAATTAAGGATGTGTGCCTGGCTGTGTGTTCCCAGGCTGCTGTCTGCATACCAAGCCCTTATGGATTAGTTGCCATTTGATGCCTGTTCATTAAGTGCACAGGAGCTGAGCAGCCTGTGTGTATATCCCTGGGAAAGAATGGCTCTCTCAGTCTATCAGAATCCATTCTGTCTTCTCCCTTCTCCTCCAACCACCATCAAGTGCATCAGGGACAGTGTCTGAAATGCTGTAATTCACAGCAGAAAACTGAACTCCTGCCTTTGTGCCTTTTAGCTAAAGCTTGCTCTTCAGAACCAAATGAGAATTGATTTCTTTCTGTGTCTCTGTCAGGAGATGCAGGACTTGCATACAGAGGCTTTGGAGGCTTCTTTTGCTCCTGGCTCCTTTTTGTCATCACCAACAGCACTGAGGTTTCTCCTCACTCACTTCAGGAGCTCTATTCAAGGCCATTTAGGAGGATCTATATTCCTCAGGTGTCTATTTTTCCCAGCAGTGTTATTTTCCCTTCACCTAAAGCACAAGACTGTTCCCTTGGGCCAATATTGTTCTAGTTTGGACTATAAGGAGAGGGGAAAAAAAATAAATCCTGGAATTGCCTGTGTCTAAGAGTCAGCAGTGGCCAAGTGTTCAGTGAGTGCTTGGCCAAAACCTGACCTTATCTAGCATTGTCCCAGAGTTTCCCTTTTAAACATCACTTCTGAAGCCAAGATGAGCTAATAACACCTCCCATTTGACCAAGGTGTTTCTCTGATGTAGCTAACTTCACAGAGAGGTCATTAGGAGAGGTGATGATGGAGTAGACTCCATGAACTTTGAATGGAGCCAGCAGCACCCCAAAAAGCAGTTGGCTGATGCCTTCCCTCACCCTTCAGCTTCACCCTACCTGAATGTCAAGCAGACATCTCCAGGTGAAAGGCTTCATGCTCTATTACAATTCACTGACCTAGCTAGTCCACCCATTCAGTTCTGCTTTAGTGCTCATGCTTCCTGCCAAAATATCTGACACTGGACTGATTTTCTTCTAAGTAAATTTACTTGGAGTGGCAAACTGTAATCCAGCTCTGGAAGGATGCTTGAATCAGGAGGAGTCCTTCTGGAGTGCCNCAGGGCCAGCAAGATCCTGAAAGGAGTGGAGCATGTGCCCTAGGAGGACAGGCTGAGAGAGCTGGGTCTCTGCAGCCTGGACAAGAGGAGACTGAGAGGAGACCTCAGCAATGCTTAGAAATATGGGAAGGGTGAGTGTGAGGAGGAGAGAGCCAGGCTCTGCTCCATGGCATCCAATGGTAGGACAAGAGGGAATGGGAGCAAGTTGGAGCACAGCAGGTTTAGTATTAAGCTGAGGAGGAACTTGTTTGCAGTTCAGGTGCCAGAGCACTGGCCCAGGCTGCCCAGGAGCCTGTGGAGTCTCCTTGTCTGGAGCCATTGCAGAGCTGCCTGGACACATTGCTGTGTGAGCTGGTCTAGGTGCTCCTGCTCTGGCAGGGGGGTTGCACTAGATGATCTTTCTAGGGCCCTTCCAACCCCTAACATTCTGTGATTCTGTGGAGTGCTGCTAGGAATTGTCCCTCTCTGGCTTGCTGCTTCCTTGCTTTTGAAGGAGGTTCAGCTCAGCCAGTTCCTGCTGGGCTTCCTTCAGCTGGATCAGCCCAGCTAAGCTTCATGTCTCTCCATACAATCACCATTTTGATAGCTTTAATGACTTTTTGGAGGGAGAGGTAAGGATTTTGATGGAAGTGGTGATATCAGAGCTGGGCTAGGACTTGGAAATAGTTGATCTGAGGTAGTTCTGCACTATCCCCAGTAAATAATTCACACTGAAGCACTTTCCTCTCTCTGTACCACTATTAAGAAGACTTCATTTACTTCCTCTCAATGGTTTCCTCCTGTGCTGCTCTCACCCTGCATTATTCATGTCCAACCTTCTCAATTGCTCCTGCTTCTCCCAGCACTGAGATAAATCACAGAGCCATTTTCTCTGGAGAACCAACCTTCAGCCTTCCAACTCCACAGCTTGTTTTCAGATGAAAACCACCTCCAATTAAGGTGATTTGTTTGCTGCACCAAAAAATGTCTAAGTATCTCATCCTGCCATTTATGGAGAGGGAAAGCTGAGATGATAGAAACACAGCATGAGTGTCTCGTGGGTTTTGTGCCTTCACCCTCTAACTATCTCTTTTCCAGATGTGCCCAGCTGAGATATAGTCTGCTGGAAGAGGGATGTGATGACAGTGCCACCAACCAGGTAAGCTGTGAGGTGATTTGCTGTTAGAAATGAATATAACGCATCCCTTTGCATGCTTGCTTATCTTATTCTCTTCAGAGTGGAGAAAAGATGATATATCTTGCAGAGGTTGGCTCCAAGTTAGGTTCCTCCATCACTAACCTTGAGAGATATTAATCAATATTAACTGCTTGATAGATAGTAATCAAAGGGCAAGTGGAGCAGGGGAAAAAACTGGTCCTTCAGTAGTATTGTTGAGCTCTAAGGTCAGCAAGTCCAACCATCTACCTATCCATGACCATGTCACCAAACCACATCCCTGAGTGCCACATTCAGATGTTTGTTCAACCCCTGCAGGGATGGTGAGTCCAGCACCTCCCTGGGCAGCTTGGGCCAAGAATGAACAATCCTTGCAGGGAATCCATCTCTCCAAAGCTCCTGCATCCCTGGACAAGGTGATGGGCACTTTGCAGACACAATGCTCCCTTGCTATTCCCTCTCTTCCCAAGCAGAGGTCAATCCTGTGAGGAAATGCTAACCTGATGGCTAAGGATGCTGTCACTCTCCTTGGAGACCTTACTGCAGAATGGAAACTCAGGCCCAAAGCTGGGAAAACCAATTATGCTCCTTTTATTCTATAATAAACCAAACTGTACTAAACATGTATTTCCCTTTCCAATCAGAGGGTCCTGTTCTTTATTGCATTTTCCTAGTTAAACCCAACTTCATTAGTTTTATTGGGCCATTTCTGCTCATGAAAATTTAACAGCATTTGTTGATGAGGCAAGGGAAGCTAACTCAATCTTTAAATAATTCAGTCTTAACTTATTCCCTCTAATCTAGCAAGATTCTACATTGCTTCCTGCATCACTTGGAGCTCAGTTCCTCAAGATCTTAGTGGTTTCTTCTGAATCCATGTAACTGCCAGGTGTTGGGGCTCACTTTGTGACTTGGAAGAGCTTCCAAAGGGAAAAGAGGTGATGCAGAAACACATCAGAGTGTTTAAAAATGGGAAATACCAGATGTTTTCTAAAAGACTCACTAAATGAACTCTCTTTTTTTCCCATGGTGATAAACCTCAAACCTCCTGTTGGCATTTGAATGTTTATAGTATGTTCCCTGTGTATGCTGTTAGAGTATGGCAGGGTTTGCACTGGAGCAAGTGTGGGATTCTTCACCCTATATAAAGCAAATAAGGATGGAAAAGGAAGTATTTGTGTTTGATTCCTCAAAGTGATGTTGCCTAAGCTTCTCACACTCTGTTTTCTTGCTGTAACTCAGTCAAGTAGTGAGTTCATTTCCATGAAGCATCTTCCTTAGTGCTTCTCAAGTGTGCTGTTGATCTTCTCTCTGTTCAGACAAAGCCTTGTGCAGCAGAGCTTCTGAGGGTGTTGAAGTGACCTTGTCATGTGGCAGTACAGGACATGGCCAAGAGTCTCCAGGTGGCAGCCACTTGCAGCCCAGAAGAATCCTCCCCAGGAAGCCTTCCATGAGACATGAAGCAGCAGCAGAGTTGTGATGCTGAGATGGCTGTGACAGCATCACCACTGAGGAATGAGGCCATAAACTCTTATGGCTCTCACCTCAGGCTCTTCATTTTCATCACAAGGAGACCCTTTTGGATTAAAAGAGTTGAAAATGAACCTCTTCCATGTGCAGAAGTGTAGCTCATCTGGAACTAATGACTGCTAGTCTATTGGATATTGCTAGTGCCAGAGCTTTCAGCCTGACCTCTGGGTCTCTGCAGAGTGTATTTTACAGCTAGCTGACTGCTTAGAGACTCCTTGCTTTGTCTATGCTGCAGGGTTGTCTACTGAAGTGTCCAACAAACCTCCTCAAGGATGCAGGTGCATCTGGTGAGGATTCTTCCAAGCACAAAGCAGCATCTTGATCTATTGGCTTGCTAGGGCAGAAAGGTTTGAGTCAGCATTACTAATAAGTCTTTTGGTTGAATTTTTTTCCCCCTGTGCTTTTTGGATGCACCAATGATATCCAAGGAGGATTGAGGATGCTTCACAAACTCATTTGAGCAGAGCAGGCCTTGAAGGGAGCAAGGGGTTAAGAGAGAAAATCCTTCTACTTTGGAAATCTATCTGCAAAGACTCACACAGGATCATTTAGGTTGGAAGAGACCTCTAAAATCATCAAGTCCATCCAACATCTGCCCAAATGGCTGTAAGCTGGCACAATACAATCAAAGCTTAAGTGGCTGAAAGCTTTGACAATGGATCTAACATCTGGTTAAAGGTGAGTGTCAGCATCTTAGAGCCAGATGTTTAAGTGCAGAGTGATAAAATAAAGTGCCTAGGTACAGAGATCAAAACTAAGCTTCATCTTCAGGGACCTTAGCAGGTATGGAGTGCTGCTGGAAGTATGGCTCCACTGGGGATAGTTCAAGACAAGGACAATCTGGCTCATGAAGATTTAGAGAGTACACTGAGAGAGTGGAAAGTTGTTGTGTTTGTCTTGGGGTGAGTATCCTCATGGCTTACTGAGGTATGTCCCAGCTGCAGAGGCACAGCAGGCAGATGCCAATGCCAATTCCTCCTCCTAGGGATGCTGGGGAGGGGAAGGGTGGTTTTCCCTCCCCTGCTGTGGTGGGACTAGGCATGAGATGACCTGGGATGCAGGAGAACACCAGTGTAATTCTCCTCTGCCATGGCTCATGCCTGTTTGCTTCAGAGAGGCCATGTCCTACAGGGACAGACAAACCAGGCTTCAAGTGTTCTGAGGGATGACTTCAGCTGTCCTGGCCCCATCACTCCAGTTTGATTTAGTCCACTGCTGGCACTAGAGATGGCATTTTTTCCAAAGGTTTTTTTGGCTGTGTTTTTTCTCTCTGATAACCTTCAGCCCAGACTCCTCTTGAACTGCACTCACTGAACAGCAAATGCCACTAGCAAGGTGTTTTCCCCAGGCTCCACAGCAACACTGGAGGGCATCAGATGGTGTCAAGAACTGAACAGCCACTCAGACATCACCATTAGCACTAGTTTGGAGTCCTCCTCTAATCAAAGAGCTTATCTAGGCTCAGGTGGTGATGAGTTGAGCTTGGGGCTTTGTTCCTTGCTGTGACATTTGCTGTGTTTGCCCACGTGTGGCCCTTGGGCTGTGTTGTCTGCTCTCACCTCCCCTTGCTCCCTTCAAGGCCTGCTCTGCTCAAATGAGTTTGTGAAGCATCCTCAATCCTCCTTGGATATCACTGGTGCATCCAACAAGCCTTTTCTTCTTCTCTTTGCCACTTTGTGCTTTAAACTCCTTTTAACATGAGCAGGTAGCAGCATCTCTGCACTCCTCATCCTGACCATGCTTTGGGGCAAGAGCCCAGACCTGCTCCTCAAGAAGAGGACAACACCTGTGTAGTTCTCTGGAGTTGGCTCCAGTCAGCTACAGGTGGATGGAAGATGATTCCTTATTTCTTGGAAGGCTTTAAAGCAAAATGTCTCCAATGCAGGCTGACAGCATCATCTCCTCTATTGGAAAAGCTGTGCAAATGTTGACAGAAGTGGCCTCACTTCTTTTCTTTTCTGAGGATTGCCCTGGCCTGTTCTGCACCTCTCAGGATACTTAGGGTCCCATGGAAACAGAACTCATTAAAGCAACACTCTCCATAGCCAGTGTAAATGTCACATTGCAATGCAAGCAGCCAGGACCTGGAGACAAAACCTCAGGCACAATTTAGGCTAAGCAGCAACAGAATGATTTCATTTTGGTTTTAGGATGTGATACCTGGGAGGAGAGAAAAAAAAATGATCTGTGAGTTCTTCATAGACACTAAATGTTATTTAGAAGAAAGTGTTCTCAGTGCCAGGAGGAGCTCATCCTAAGAAAGGAAGAGCTGAGAGGCTCCTGAGCAATAAGTTGAAGAGGAAGGAAAGGGAACAAATCTTTCTGTATAACATGGAGTTACTCTGTAGAACTCCTTAAAGAACAGCTGAAGCATCAGTTGGTTCAGGGATACAGGGCAGGATGATCTAAGGATATGGGTCAGGAGGATAGCAGGAGCTGAGACTGCACAAGTGAGGAAAGCTCATCCCATGCTTCCCTTAGAGCTTTCCTATCTTCTTTCCCCAAAGAAATCCTTCCAAGAGGGAAAGCACTGTAACTGCTAGAAATGAATGTGTGCAGGCCTCTCAGTTAATCCTGCCTCTGACAGTCAGTTTAGTCCTATTATTTAATCTACACTAATAGTAACTATAGAGCTACAACAGGCTAACAATGAATATCACGTAAGGAGCTATTCCAGGCTGGGTGTCTAAATCAATGTCATTAAGTCTTAGCATCATTAAAGCTATAAAACTGCAATGTAGAGATTTCCAGGTGCAAAAGGGGGAAAGGAGAGAATTTGGAGTGCATCAAGCAATGTATTTCCTTCTGATCCTTCTTTCTCTCCCAGCCTTGTAAATGATCTCAGAACTTCTTTTGGGGTTTTGGAGTCAAGCTGGACTCTTGTGCATCCCACTCCATCCTGCCCTTTCTTCCCTTCCCCAGCCCTGGGATGAAAAGCCCTCATGTTCTGTTAGATGTTGCCATGGAAGCAACTGAACCATGGGCTGGATTGATTTCAAGTGCCTTAATAACAAAATAGACTGCTCCTTGTTGGCAGCATTCCCTTGTCCTGACATACACCCTTGGATGAGCTGCAGGAAGAGTTCCAAGGCCTGAACTGAGCTTGCACTACTGCCCTCCAGGTGCTCTGCCTCTGCTACACAACCAGTGCCAGGAGGAGCCTGGATCTCTTTGGCCTGCAAGCCAGGACTTGGGAATAGACTCACAGAATCATGAAGGTTGGAAGAGACCTCTAAGATGTTCAAGTCCAACCATCTCCTGATCACCACTCTGCCAATAAAGCATGGCCCAGTCTGCTTGCCCTAATTTCAGTACTGCAAGCAAAAGCTTTCTGAGTGCATGGACAGGAGGAAACGTGTGCTCCAAACCAAAATGAACCAACTGGGGAGAAATGGCATCTGGTATCACTAATGCTTGATGTTCCACTTGGTGTTTTCAAGGAAACTAGAGGTGGATGGAGTTGGCCTGCTTCAAAACACTAACAGTCACTGATGAATGATCAGTCATGTTGGTTTAGATTGGATATCAGGAGGAATTTATTTACTGCAAGGGTTGTTCAGGCTGCCCAGGGAGGTGCTGGAGTCACCATCCCTGCAGGGGGTTAAGAAACAGTTAGATGTTCTACTTAGGGCCATGGCTTAGTGGCATGGGAGTGATAGGGAGATGGTTGGATTGGATGAGCTTAGAGGTCTCTTCCAACCTTCCTGATTCTGTGATTGTTTTGGGAAAGAAGAACCAAAGATTGCTTAGAAGTTGCTCAGGAAACTCAGCAGAAGAAGTGGATGAACACTTCCTTTCCTCAGCCTGGCACACCTGAGCCTTCCCAATAAACTTGCAGTTGGTTGCATCTCAAGTTTTGTGGCAGATCAGCCTGTGTGTCCAATGCTTCAACATGCAGAGAGGGAAAATCTGCTAGAAACAGCTAGAAATTAACCCCTGGTGATAACATTGATCCTGGTGGTGTGATTCCACTCCCAGCTGAAGCAAACTGCAATAAGCTTTATGCAGAGAGCAATCAAGCTAAGCTTTTGGGCTGCTGGGGAAAGAAATCCAAGAGATAATTGAAGTAGCTGAGTTGGGAGATGTTAGGGTTAGGTGTAAATATTTTTTACTTATTTATATCAATATAGATCAGTATATATTATATCAATATAGATCAGTATATATTATATCAATATTTAAAATATTTATTTAAATATTTATTTTTTGCTATTTTTTTTTAGATGGTTTTCTCTATTTTTTTAGAGATTTGAGCTGCTCATCCAGACTAGAAATACTCCTTTTCTCAGGGAAGTGGGAGAGAAAAATGTGATAGGAATTTGTGCCCCAAAACAAAAGTCATTTTTCAGAGCTTGTAGCTGCCTTGGGCCAAAAAGCTGTCATGGATGTTTGCCTTTGGAGCAGCTCAAGAGTTGTAGAGGAGATGAAACTCTGCCTGTCTGCAGATTTAATATTTCTCTTGCTGTTATCCAACTATGATTCCAGGTCAACTTAATGGGAACTTGATGTGATCAGGGGGTTTGTACTTGAAGATTGCTATTGTTATATTGCTTCTGATGTGCTTTCTGATTTTTTTTTCTGGTAGAGGTTTGCTGTTCAGCCTTGAATTGAAATGAAGAGGAAAAAGACCTGCACAAGGATTAACACAGGAAAAAAAATGATTTAATAACTGAATCTATCCTGGTGTTTGGCAGATTGGCAATGACAGAGCAAGCAAGCAAGATAAAAGTAAGATAAACACAAGGAGATACAAACAAGTCCCTTCTAGCACCATTTCTTGTCAGTAAGCTGCTGATGGAGAAGATTTGTAGGCATTTAGGCACTGAGGCTATCAACACAAATATCTTAATTACTTCCCCACAGCTTTTACCAGCTGCTACTACTTCTTTATCTACTTTGCCTTGAAGATGTTTTCTTGAACCTAAACCAATTTGCTTGTCCTCCAGTTTGGAATTCTTCTCACTTGTAGAAGTTCCTCTATGTCCTCTAATTGTTTTCTATCAGCCCAGGGTTTTTTCTTCTTGGCTGTGTGGGGAAGTTTGGGTCTGGGTGATCATCTCCATTTCCCACAGGTGATGTGCTTGCAATTCTTATTGCTTTGGCTTATGTTTGTGTACATATGTATGCTCTTATCCCTGAAAAATCCTGTGCTGACTGAAATCTGGGGTGTTTTTTTCTCTTAAGCATCCTGGTTCAGTGAGGGGGAAAAGGAAGATCAACCTTAGCCAATAGAAATTGTATCATCCTCTAAAAAGAAGAAGAAATGAGTCAAGGTTTGTAGTGGTAATTTTACTCCCACTCTATGATTATTTGTTAAGAATAAATCTTCCCCTCTAACTCCAATATGATGGGAAAAAGGTGAATTAAGGTGATGAAAAGTGCCCCAGGGTTGTATAGATTAGTATAGGCAGGGAGAACACGAGGAGCTTGGAAATGTTTTCTGTTTCTATATCCCTGGAGGTATTTAAGCAACATGTAGATGTGATGCTTAGGGGCATGGGGGTGATAGGTAGGTGGTTGGTACTTGATGATTTTGGAGGTATCCCATGCCATATCCATCATATTCTCGATCAAATTAAGGGTCAGTGCCTGAAAGTCTCACCCCAAACTTGACCTTTGGGGTGTCTGCCATAAAGCCTCAGAGCCAAGCAAGGCAGGTGCTTGATTAAGCAATTGAGCTCCTAATGAACAGCCAGTACATAAAAGGAGAGGGTTGGGGTTTCCTCTCTCCCGAAATGATGAGCACCTGAGCTGTGTGGGGTTGTGGAGGGGTTAGGCTCCTGGAGAGAAGCAGCAGCTCAGCTTTGCTGCTCCAGGACTCTCTCTGTTCTTCTTTTTATCATACAGTCCAAGAATTCCTGAGTCTGATTCCCATCTGCTGCTGAGTCCTGCTACAGCATCCCTGGTGATGGAGTTGCCATTGAGGTGAGTTTGATACTAGTTTTGTATATATTTCATTTTATTGTTATTATTTACACTCAAGTAGTGTCAGTTTTCATTTCCAGTCCACAAATATCTCCCTTTTTTTCCTTCCTGGAGTGGGAATAAAGGAGAAAACAGAGCTTAGTGGTCAGCCCAACCCTAACCCTTGACAGACAGCAATCTGCCAGACTTGCACTGCTGTTGATCTCCAAAATGCTTCCCCATTTCCCTTCTGAACAGTGTTTTTGCTGCCTTGAATTAGCTCCTGGTCACATTCAAAGCTCCCTTCAGTGCTTCCAAGCATTAACAGCACTAAGCTCAAAAACTTGTGAGCCATTTTCCCAGCAAAGAGAACTTCTTTTCACTCCCAAAGTGTGACAGATGCTGATTGTGCTCTCTCAAGAAAGAGTGTTGCTGAGCAGTAAACAACCCAAGCAACCTCTCCAAATGCAGCCTTGAGTGACAGCCTCTTTATTTCTTCCCCCTCAAAGAAGTGCTGTGGTTCCTGGGTGGGCTCTAGCTCTGTTGGCTTGCTCTGTCCTCAGCACAGCCAGCCCTGCCAAACAGGGTTTGTTTTCCTAAGCCCTTAGATGAGCAGCAGGCATCTCCTGCAGTGCCCTCAGCCAGGGCACCATTAGCCACTGGCATAGCATACTAGTTTTGTAAGAGCTTTAGGAATATTGGCTATATATCTCATATCTAATATCTCATATTGGCTCTGCCAAGGCTTTTGCAGGTTCTGTTTGGGGCTTGCAAGCTTCTCAGTGAGGGGAAAGGAATAATCTGCTTTTACATGCAGGGTTATTCGGGTACTGGAGAGTAGAAGTGGATAGGAGAGGAGAAGTAGAAGGGGTGGCTAGGAGGATGCCCATGAGGCAGCAATGTGCCCTTGTGACCAAGAGGCCAATGGCATCCTAGGATGCATTAAGAGGAGCGTGGCCAGCAGAGCCAGNCCTTCCAACCCCTGACATACTGGGATAGAAGTGATTTCCTGGCTGTGAGGGACTCATTCTACCACCACCACTTGTCCCCTCCCCTCCATCATCATCATTTGAATATCACTGCTAGGGTGCTGCTGGGATGATTTTTAGGCCAATGTTGAGGGGTTTAGCATCTGTGAGAGGGAATGCACTGGCTGCAGCAGTGCTGTGTTCTAGCAGCTTGAGGAGCCCACAAGGGACTGCCTGGCTCCTAAGCACTGTGTGGAGACAGGAGGAGATCCTCAACAGCTTGTCCACACAGGAGCTGATGAGCTTCTCCCTTCTGTTCATGTTTTGCCAAACTGGAAGGCTGTGGGCAAACAGAATCTTGCAGTTTCAGCTGTGCCATGTGAGCAGGGTGCTTCTTGGAGCTCCTTATCTCTGGAGGAGAACTTGAGCTGAGGGCTCAACTATAGGTGATCCTCCTCCCTAGACCAAAAGAACCTACCTAAACCCCCAGTGTAGTATGAATATGACTCTGTTTGTCCAACTAGTTTGGCTCTAAGCACAGGGGCAATGCCAGATCAGGAGCCCTCAGCTAAGGGAAGAGCAATGTGGTGCTGCTGGTGTAACCTGCAAGGTCCCATCCTGCTGCTGAGGACTTGGTGCCAGGTACAAGGCTGGGCTTCTGCTTGGAGAGATGGCTTTAAATGGAACAACAAGCCCAGAAATCACTCATTTGTTGTGGGTTGCCTTGCTTGGAGGGCTTCAAACCCTTCAAAAGTGACTTTTTCCCAGCCAGGAAACCGTTTTGCTTCCTTGGCATGGCAGGAGCATCATCAGGTCTTAGGAGTGAATTTTAAAGGGAAGAGCTAAAGGAAAAAGGTGAGCTCATGTGTCCAGGAGAAAGCTCGAGGCCAATTCCCAGCTGAGGGCTAGTTGTTGACAATTTGCCATTAATAGGCTATTTCCACCCCAGGGCTCAGCTGTGTGTTTCCTCTGAACTCTGTGGTCAAATCCAAGCTGAGCACTTGCTTGGAGTGCTTGGCTCTTTGGTGCATCCCAGAGAGAGGTAAATAAGTGACATTAGCAGTGCAATTAGGCAGTGGTGGGAGGTTCCCTGTTCACCTTAGAGAAGATGTGTAATATTCTTTTTAGCTATACAAACCTCCCAGGCCTCAAATAGAATTGTTTTCTGTGTGTGTTTATTCCATTGTTAGGTTGATTTGATCTATAGGTTGCTTAATTCTAAGAGATGTCCAATTCTTCTCAGCCCAGACCTGAGCTAGTGGAAATAGAAGTGAGCAGCATCCTGCCATCAGTCCAGGGATTCTGCTTTCTGCTGGCAGAGGGGAAAGGAATTGCTTTTTCCACTAGGTGGGAATTTGGCTTCACTCCAAAGCTGAGGACATGGCCTGAAAGTTTTCCCTAAAAGAGAGATATCTATATTTTTGGGGGGGGAAGGGGGGGTGGAAGAAGAAGGAAAAAAAATAGAGACTCCTTTATGTTTGTCTTGAAGCATTTTGCTGGTGGTGTCATTGCAATGTTGACTTGCTAACAAATTCCTGTCTAACAAAGGAGCTGAAATGAGAAGCTTCTTCAGATGGAAAAATCAATGTTACAATCAACCATCCTTCAGAATGTTTTCTCTCATCAAAAAAAAAAACAACAACCCACAAGATAGTGGTGGTTTTTTTTGCTCTGTGCTGCTTCAGGGAATGGGGTGGGGTTTTTTTTGGCTCTGTGCTGATGCTCACAAGCTCTTTGTCTGTTGGATAGAGAGGGAATCGGAATGTTTCATTATGATTAGGAACAATTTGGCAACCTGAAACTCTAAAGCCATGATATAAAGCAAAATCTTGGATGATTGTTTTTCTTCCTAAGCACTCTTTCATCCCAGCTGGGCTGATCCTCAGCAAGCCTTGGAATAGGATGCCCAGGGAGGTACTGGAGTCACCATCCCTGGAGGTGGTTAAGAAATATCTAGATGTTCTCCTCAGGGTTAGTGGCACAGAGTGATGGGTATGGATGGACTGGATGAGCTTAGAGGTCTCTCCCAAGCTTTGTGATAACCTCTCCTGCAGAGAGAAGGGTGATGCTGCTTCTGGAGCATCTGGTCTTTGTCCAGCTCTCCTCTTGCTAGCTAGGTGATAACTAAAATACATCTCTGCATAAGAGAACTTCTGTCTGCCCTCAAAAAGAGAAGCCTGGGCAAAGAGCAGTTAGTGCATTTTGGGAAGCATTCAACAACCTTCCATGGGATCCAAAGCAATAACAGAAGGAGCAAAGCTCCAGCTTTTATTTGGATGTCCTCAGAAAACTCTTCTTAGAGTTTCTCAGAGCTCCCAGCAGGATGAGAAGCAAATTTCAGGATGATCCCAATTTCAGAGCCACATGAAGGGATGAATAGGGATGCTGGAAGGATGTTTAGGGTTGGGATGTTAATGGGAGAGGAAGAGTTAACTGGCTTGTAGAAAGTGTTCTGCATGGTGGCAAAAGCTTGTGGGGGGGCTAAGTTCAACTAGGAGCCACTAAGAGCTGGCACTCCACATGTCTGCCTGGATTGCTTTCTCAGGAGTGAATTCAACAGCTCTTCCTGACTTAGCTGAGCATCCCAACAGCCAGGCAGGTGTCTAAATCCAGGGAACAGCCCTTACTGACTTAGCTGAGCATCCCAACAGCCAGGCAGGTGTCTAAATCCAGGGAACAGCCCTTACTGACTTAGCTGAGCATCCCAACAGGCAGGGTTTCAGGCAGGTGAGCTGCTGCTGGGGTATGTGTGTGTCTTTGTTCAGCAATCTCTTCTGTGTGCTGGTGTTTGCTAGGCTGACAGGCTGCTTTTTATTACTCCAAGTAGCTTTTGTAGTGATTTCTTTCAGCTGTTCTGTCGTACCAAGGAGGTTTTTTTCCTCCCCTAGCTCAGAAGAGGCAGGAACTCTGCTTGAAAGAATCTGTGAGGAAGATGCAGCTAGCCTGATCCAGACTGGGATGGGCATTTTCATTGCTCCAAGAGGCAATCTCCTTGCAAAGTGGAGTTGTTTGGTTCTGTCCTTGAAAGGGACAGGAGCTGGTTGCAGAATGCAGATCTGTAGGAAAGTTTTGAGCCTCCTGCTGGGTGCTGGCCTATACCTTTTGGATTGAATTTCAGGTCACTTTTCTAGCACTGAGTATTTCATTTCTCATCTGTCCTAGGAGTCCTACTTTACTGTACAATTGTTGATGCCTCTGAAAGCTCCTGCCAACACTTTGCCATCTGTTTGAAACTAAAACCATTTAGTTTTCTCTTGATGTGAGACAAAACCATCTGATCTGAAAAAAGATGAACAGTAGGTGGCCAACTGATCTGTGTTTGATGGAAATGAGAGCTCCCAAACAGGTTAGAGGGGCTTCAGGAATGTTCTCCATCCCCAGAACCTTCCAGTGGAGCCAGCTCCTAGGTGTGCAGCATCATGGCATCTCTCCAGCTGAAAGCTCTGTTCTTTTATCATCATTTAAAATACAGGTGAAACTGTGAGGGGAGGAAAAAAACCCTTTGCTTTGAAAGGATTCTCAGGTTTCTTAATTAATCACCCTTTAAAATGTTTGTCCTTATCCTTCTGGATGTTCCTGGTGTGAATGGAGAGGGAAGTGATGCCTCACCATGTGTCCTAGAGGAGAAATGGGGGCTATGGTGGCAAATGAGCTGCACTGCCTACAAAATGTTTGGAAGATACAAGTAAGGACAGGGAAAATGAAAGCCTAGTGTGAGCTTTCTAGGACATGAATATCCAGCTCAGGAGGTTAGAGGCTGGGGAGCATATGACAGAGACATTGCTGGGGGCTGATGGGTGGACTTGGGCATCTTGGAGGTTTCTTCCAACCTTCCTAATTCTGTGATTCCATCCAGCCATCTTCTCCAAGAAGGGATCTAAAAGTGAGGTAACAGTGAGTTTCTTGACATCCAACCCACACACTTCAGGTGAGGCTCTTGTGCTCCCCAATTCAGCTCTCTTGACATCTCCCTCTCTTCTAACCACTGCTGAGAGCACAGCCTAATTGTAATGGTTGCATCTTATTGTTTTCCTTTTAGGAGAGGTTAGTAATCATTTGAGCTGCTTGCAAAATAAAGGCCAAGGGTACAAATTGGATTTCTTCTGCACTGTTACTGTTAGTTCCTAGCCTGCTTTTTCTCACCATTCCTGGTTTGTGTAGTGTAACTGAATCAGTGATGGAGAGGAGGAGGGAACCAAGGGAAAACAAAGCTGGGATATGATTCTATGTCTCAATCCCAAACTAAATGCTTCTGGCAACCTCCAAAAAAAAACAACAAACAACCCAACAGGAGATGAAGAATCATTTCCTATGCATTCTAGATCCTCACTAACAATTTCCAACCCAAAAGAAGAGATTCCCAGGGCTGGATGCATCTTGCAAAGGTGCTGGTGATGTGTGTTGGGAATGATGCCATCAATTGCTGCCTTGCTCACAGCACTGGGAAATGAGGGCATTGTGCTAGCTTTTGGGCAAGATTGCTCTAGAATGTGTGTTCACACATGGCTAAAGCAGAGTTTTGCTCCCTGGCTCCTCCTTTTGCCCCTAACTTAGTGCACTTGCAGACACATTGCTGCCAGTGGCACCTAGGAGGGAGAGGAGCAGCTCCTGGGAGCATGCCAAGGGTAAAGATGCTTCAGGAGTGTGATGGTGCTAGGAAGTTTCCTAATCCAACCCAAAACACACTGGGGGGGAAAAACATGAGTGTAAGAGCAGGAAACTTGTCTTGCTTTATTGGAGCTACGACTCAGGAGAGGACACAGACTCTAACAGAAGACACAAACCCTTGCCAATGGAGCCTGGGTGACATTTAGGGTTCAAGGATTGACAATGGTGTACCTTCTGAACTTGGAATAGTATCCAACTCTCTTGAAAACAAAGGGAAACTTAGTTTTAGTGGCTTTGGGTCTGCAAAGTTCTGGGAGCTTTCCAAGACACAGGATTTTAGTCAGCCTAGTGGTTATATCTTAACTGAGTAGGTTTCCCTGTTGGGTAGAGGACATCTCTTCCCTTATTTCTAAGGGGAGAAGATGAACCTTTCAGCTGTGTGCAGCTCTGGTGTGGTTAGCTCAGCTTATTCCAGCTCTAGGAACTGAGTTATTTGGGAGCAACAGCAACATCTGAAGCCAGTCTGTGTGTTTGCAGTCACTTGAGGGCTTGGAGGAGAAGGAGAAAGAATTAACTTGGTGCTGGCAGCTGAGTCAGCTCTTTGCACATCATCCCATCCCTGGGCTCCATCCTGGATCCAAGAGAGGTGCTGAATCCTCCAGAGACACCAAAAGTCATGGATAGGAACTGCAGCTGATCTCCATATCAAAGCAGGACGCAAGTGACATCTTCTCCTCCTTCATCTTTTTCTCATGCTGTTAATCTGGTTTCTCTTTCCTACCTTAATTAATATTTCCTGTTCTCTTGAAAGAAACAGACAGCTGAGTCAGCAGTTCCCTAACTGGCTTTGAGTTTGGTTTGTTTGGTGTGGTTTGCTTTTTATTCCCTAAGGATATTCATGATTTTTAGTTAGGAAAAAGCCAATCAGAACTAAGAGCCCAAGCTGAGAATCCAAGGGAAGGTGATGCATGGATGGACACAGACTTGATTATTGAGGGGAGCATCATGGAGCTGACTGTGTTAGAGTGAATTTCATGCACACTTTGGCCTCTTCAAAGTGTGTAGGATTTTTCTGAAGCACTTGAGATGTCTGTTGCTGGAATTCAGGCCAAGAAGGGGCCCCCTCTGCATTTGGAAGAGTTTGGAATGCCTTAGCAATGTCTTTGGGGCTCATTCTCCAGGCAAGGACCTGAGGGAAGCAACCACATGTTCAGAAGTCATTAGCTTCTCCAATCATCCTGGCTTTCCTCAGGAAAGAAAAAAATCATTTGGAAGCATTTCTGCCATCATCACCCCAAGAGGGCTGAAAATGATCCCTAAAAATCATGGGGATTTTTTTGATCAAACAGCTCTTCCTCCTGAAGAATTCCTCTGTGGAAAAGCTGAACATGTCCTTCTCTAGCATTTCTTCTCTTCCTTGAGGTAGTGCAAAGTCTAACTTCACCTCAACTGAGGGATAAAAAGTTTAGGACTCGCATGGTGAGGCAAATCCTTTGGGAAATTCTGTCACTTGGCCACTTTTCTGTTCCAAAATCACATTGATGGATAGTTTTGTCTCTCTCTGAAGGATGTGGAGCCTTGACCAGAGTATGAGATGTTCCAGAAATGTTTCTTTTAGTTGTTGGCTCATGCATTATGAGATTGTGTGGATATCTCCAATTCTCTAGGCCCAAGTCTGCCAGAGCCTAGGTTGCTCCTAGGCTCCTGTCCTGATAAAGCATAACTTCCAGTGTTCAAGGAAGCTCCTAGCTTGCTGACTTTGGCTCTCTAAGATGAATTGAGATCACACACACAACTCCAAGTTGGCTTTCAGGATGAGCCCAGAGCAAACTCCCCTCTCTGCCAGCAGAGATGCTTCCCAGCATCCTTCTCCAAAGGAGTCAGGAATGGACTAAGTCTTACTGAAGTCCAAAAAACTTTGCCACTTGAGGTTCCACCTTGAAGCTTCTGTTCTTGGGATCAACTGCTGGGGGATAGGTGCAGAGAAATAGCAGGGATATTTGAACAATGGAGAAGGAAATTTTGCTGTGACCTTGTTCTCATCCTTTTGATTGACTTCTCAGTCAAATTCTGCTTTTCATGGACATCTGTATGGATTTTTAAGCATATTTGGTTGGGTAACCACCCCAGCATGAGGATAATTAATCATTATTTCATCACCCAACTAGGGAAACACAATCTGAACTGTGTTCCTGTGGTCGCTGCTCTTGCTATTTTACCAGACCTTTGGGAATATCACATGTTGGAAAAGACTTTTTACATCATTTGTGCTCCAAAGAATCCTCTGGAAAAAAAAAAAAAGGCAAGTCCAAGTCCTTAATTTTAATGTAAATATGCCAAGAGAAAAGCTGATTCTGCCTTTTTCAAGCATTCTCCACCTCACATCTGGGAGGTTTGGACATAATTAATTACAAGTGTAATGTCAAGGAATGGCCTGCCAAAAATCCTGAGCATGACTCCGAATCCTCCCAGCCCCTCACTCTCTGCTAGTATGAGCTGTCATATCCTAGGAGTAGAGGGTGATGTACTCTGCTTTTGGGGATAAAAAGGGGAGAAGAGGTGCACATCTCCTCTTAGACTTCACCAACTCCAGCATCACATTTGCTAAGGGTTGTTTGACAATTCTTGTGCACTCCAGGAGGAAAGGATATTATCCAACTTGCAGACATCTCCCTGCCCTTATTTAGCTGAGAACAGACTTTTTATTCCTCCTAGTTTATTGTGTAATCCCTTGACCTGCTCTTCCCTGCCTCTAACACTTATGCCAGGGGTGAGAAGGAGCATGCTGAAGGCTGGAGACATCCTAGTGGCTTTGAGAAAGGGCAGATTCTTACCCAAAACTCTGTGCCTAGATGAAGTAGTCATGATCTGAACCATGCAGGTACAAAACCTGCTCATGGCAAGCCAGGCAGCAGAGAAGAGGAGAGCTGCTTCCAGTCAGGCTCAGAGCACATCCATTGGGGAGGAGAGATGCTCAGCATCTCTCTCTTCTTGCTTAGTTGGCCACATTGGTGAAAACAGATGTCCAAATTATATATATGATATATATAAAATTATATTATATATAATATTATATAATGTATATTATATATATATAAAATTATATTATATATAATATTATATAATAATATTTTCACACATATATATGTGAAAACACCCTATTTGAAAACACTGAAAATAACCAAAATTTATCCCAGGTTTGCTGTTCTCCTGTGAAATAGAAAATAGAAACAATTTTAACCCAATATTTGTCATGTTTTCAGGGTAATGTGTGTGTGTTTCTCTCTTGAAAACAATGGTGTCTGATGGAGAAGGGAAGCAAAGCCTGATGGAAGGTGCTGGATGGAGAACTCTGAGGCAGATGTCCTCCAGAGAAAAGAGGCAGCATGAGTTACTCTGAGACTACCCCATGAGGATATTTTGGTAGGGTTTGTTTTTTTTTCCCATGAGGATAATTTTGTAGGGTTTGGTTGTTTTTCCCCATGAGGATATTTTGGTAGGGTTTGGTTTTTTCCCCCATGAGGATATTTTTGTAGGGTTTGGTTGTTTTTTTCCCCATGAGGATATTTTTGTAGGGTTTGGTTGTTTTTCCCCCATGAGGATATCTTTGTAGGGTTTGGTTGTTTTTCCCCCATGAGGATATTTTTGTAGGGTTTAGGTTTGTTGTTTTTTTTCCCCCATGCTGATATAAATATACCAAAATACCTCACTCTATCATGAGTAGTACATTCAACAGCAAATATCACAGGTCATTTTGTTCCAGAGCAGTTTCTCTCAAAGCACAGCTGCCAAAAAAAACCCCCATTCTAATAGCTGGCACATGGCAATGTCTTCTTCTGAAAACCTCACTTTCAGCCCAAAAAGAAAGAACCACTCCAGCCAGCAGCTCTGCACCCACCAAAGCAACACTAACTTCACCGTTTGCTGGTTCAAACCCAGGAGCAACAGAGCATCTGAGTAACAGAGGATACCAAACCCATCTCAGGCCTGCTAAACAGTGAGTTTTCCATTGAACTTGCTCCTTATCTCTTTCTCCCCACTGACAAAGCACAAGTGATGCTCTGTCTGGTGAGGCCAGTGGATCTATTTCTGGTGCTGCTCATCTCCTCCCTGGTCCCCCCACGCTAGCAGTGACTCAGTGCTGAGTTGCCCCTGCCTAGAAGCAATGTGCTTGTTGTGATGAGTTCCTCTGCTCTGCTGAGGATGTGTTATCTTTCCAGCTCCTGTGATAAGGCATGTGATTTGGAGATGCTGTGTCTATAATAGCAGCCTGTTCCCACAAGGATTGATGACAGCCAGAAAGAAGGGAATATGTTTGCATTCAATCAGGAGTGTGTTGAAGTTAAAGTCTGTCACTTTGGGTGGCTCTGGCTCTTAGTGCTCTCCTCTTCATGGAGTGTTTGGCTGAACAAGCATTGCTCTTTGCCACCCCTTGACAAGGCAGATGTGACAGCATGGGATTTCCAAGGAGGGATGTCATTTCTGCTGCTTTCTAGCAGTTGATTTCACCAAAAAAAAAAAAGCTTTTGGAGTGTGGTTCTTTGCCTTCAAAACAACTATCAACCACCAGAGGCCTTTTCATTGCTGAAGAATATTTGTCCTGCATGGCTATAACTTGGGGAAGATGAGAAGCGAAGGTCAAGCAAATGTGATTAAGGATTTGGCCAGGGCAGTGGTGGAGTCATCATGCCTGGAGGTGTTCAAAATAACAGGTAGATGTGGTTCTTTGTGACACAGTTNTTTGGGTGGCTCTGGCTCTTAGTGCTCTCCTCTTCATGGAGTGTTTGGCTGAACAAGCATTGCTCTTTGCCACCCCTTGACAAGGCAGATGTGACAGCATGGGATTTCCAAGGAGGGATGTCATTTCTGCTGCTTTCTAGCAGTTGATTTCACCAAAAAAAAAAAAGCTTTTGGAGTGTGGTTCTTTGCCTTCAAAACAACTATCAACCACCAGAGGCCTTTTCATTGCTGAAGAATATTTGTCCTGCATGGCTATAACTTGGGGAAGATGAGAAGCAAAGGTCAAGCAAGTGTGGTTAAGGATTTGGCCAGGAGAGTGGTGGAGTCATCATGCCTGGAGGTGTTCAAAATAACAGGTAGATGTGGTTCTTTGTGACACAGTTTAGTGTTGGGTCAATGGTTGGACCTGATGATCTCAGAGATCTTCTCCAACCTTCAGGAAGACACAAGGTGAGGATGCTAACCTAGGAGAGATGAAGCCTAGCTCTGGTGCTTGTTCCAGGAACAGTCCTTTGAGCTTGAGTGAAAGTCTCTAGATGAAATGCAGAAGAGGTAGGATCCATCTCCCTGTAGTTCCAGGCTCTTCAGGGTGCCACTGTGGCTTGGGCTGGTCCAGGTGTTTGGCTCTAGTGCAGCATCACCCTGTAGGAAGCTTCACTCCTGCCTACAGGCAGAACTTGAGAGGATTTGGCATCATGAGGATGTGGTGACAGCTGTGCAGAGGTTTGGAGTCTGTTGCTGGTCAGGAGATGATGACTGTCCTTTGCTTGAGGGGAAATGGTTACTAGAACCCAGATACTTTGTACATTTAAGTCAGTTGGTTAGCATTGGGCATAGTCTCTAGCTCTCCAGTTTTCTAGCAGAGGCCTCATATCTTTTCTATGTACTTGAGTGAGGGTAAGAACAAAGGAAGAGCTGGAGGTGAAAACCCTCAGAGTTTTGATGGTTCCAAAGGCTAATGTAGCTCCCAGGATGTCTGTTCTCTCACCTCTAACAGAGCTCTTAGCTTGCTAAAAGAATTTTACCACCTCAATGGAAAGAATGTGTCTCCAAATCAGTTAGGCTAAAATGACCAAGCTGATGTTGGTTGCTTCAGCTCTGCAGCTCTCAGTGCTCCTCACCCTCACTGGTATGTTAAACCAACACTGAACTCCTTGGTCTTTCAGGACTGCTTGTCTTTTCCTCTCAGGCATCTCCAAAAGAGCAATGCCTTGGATACAAAGGAAGTGTCCATCCTGGCATGCATGCTGTGCTGGATGCTGCAGTGAGCAGCACCACACAGTCCTTCCTTCTGGGGAGGGAATGCTTGCTGCTCTACTCTCCTGTTGCTGTGCAACCCAAACTCCAGGCAGCCCTAATCACAACAAAACCCCCCAAAACCTCACCTAAAAACCTAGCAGCTTAGTATGGAGAGGAGGAAAAGGATTCAGTCATTCATAATTTGGGAGGAAAGAAATAACACTGGGATTTGCTTTCCTTGTTTTGAGAGCTCAGTGCCATTTTCAGTGGTTCCTAGAGTCTTGAGGAGCTCTAAGGAGAGCAAAAAGGACAAATCTTCTCTTCTGACTACAGGTCACTGCTAGCAAGTAACCCAAAATGTAAAGACAAGCTGTAATTTGACTCAGAAAAAAGCAGATCTGAAAGTTACACTTGTTGGTATTGGTGAGTTGAGTAATGTTCTATGCTTCTTGAAGCATTCCTCCATCCACTTGTAAGGGAGGAGGAGGTTGTAGCTATGCCAAAATGTTTTATTGAAGGATGAAAAACAAGGCAGGGACTTATATCAATATAATTTATACCAATAAAATTCATATATAAAGAAATCTGCCTTTATTCAGTGCAGTCTATGAAATGGATCAGGTGCACAATGCTCCCTGGTTGTCCTGTACCTCAGAAGATCTACAAATAAACACAAGAGACACCTTAAATCCATGAGATTTGCCAGTGGAAGATTGTTCTATGATCTTTCATCCCCAAAAGAAAAGGCACATTGATTAGTAATCAAGAACTCATTGCCCCAAATGATATCCCCAACTTGCCTTTGGGCAAGGTACATTCAGTAGGCATGATGCTGAGAGGTTGATGGTTGGACTTGATGATCTTAGAGGGCTCTTCCAACCTTCAGGATGCTGTGATTATTAGAGTTTTGAAGGGATGAGGGATTAGAGAGGCATGCAGCAAGTGGAAATCACCTTATTTAGGAGCTGTGCAGATTATGAGGTTGCTGAGCTGTTGACAGTGCATTAAAAACTTCTTTAATAGGTTTTCTAATCACACTGAGTGATCCTTCTACCAATGTTGTGCTTTGTAAATAATCTTTCTGAAGGAAAATGGTATTCTGTTGTAGCTGAAGTGACTTCAGTCAGTGAAATGGTTGTGAATGGGTTTCTAGATGTATGGGTTCTGTTCTACTTGTGTTTATATGTATATATATGTGTGTGATTGAGTCCTCTTGTGTTTAGCAATGTCACAGAGGAAAGTGCTGCTGTGGTATAAACCAGCATGGAAACATATCAAGATATGGAGATATATATCAGGGGGGAAAAATAAGCTTGAAGCATTTTGATTTGTATTTAAGGTTTAGGAATAAAAGCTGAGCAAGTCCTATTTCCCCCCAGGATTTCAGTGCCTCACCTTTAGATTTCCTGGAGCTCAGGCTTTTATTCCCATTGAGTTTCAATCTCTGTTTAGCAGCATCCAGGCAAGTGGAGCTGCCACATGGCTCACACTGCTAAAAAAAGCAGTCCCTTGATGTCAGGTTTGTTCTGAACCAGCACCTGTTTCTAGACAAGAAACCAATCCCCTTATTTCCTCCAAGTGCTGTAAGCAAGCTCCTCCAACTAGACAGAGAAGTATGCATGGCCAAGCCTCCAGACTTTGTTTTCCAAGGCTCTCATCAGCTTGCTGGGAGTTGAAAGGTTCTTTACAAAGGCACTTCCCAGCCCTTGGGACTGCCATTGAATCCAAAGGCCAGAGCTGGCACACAGCTTGAAAGGATGAGGCAGGATGCACTACAGAGCAGAAAGGCATGGCAGAGGGGAAAAAAAATCTGCCTTCCCCTGAAGGGAAAACTCATCCTTTGAGGTTTGAATCACCAAATCAATCTTTGAATGTATCTTTACAACATTTATTTCTGATATATATATATATTCTAATGTTTCAAATGATGCTCCTGACGGAATGGGAAGGTGAGTTCTGTGGAGATAAATTCTTCCCATCGTTGCTTTAGCAGGGAGCAGAAAACCTTTCCCTTGCCTGTCCTTTCCACTTGGGCACAAAGCTCTGCAGCTAAGCTTCCTCTCCTGACCTAATTAGCTGTTTATTTTCAACTCCATCTGGCTTTGTACAGCACAAAAAAAAGCCAACAACCAAAGGTGGATGACCCCTGCAAAGGCTAGGTCAGCCCTGGAGCAATCCTTTAATCTTACAACTTGCTCAATCATGTCCAAGCTTTACAAAGCTCTTGCTTCATCCCTAGCTTACGTTGACTTAGGGAATGTTCTCTTCACATCCTCCCTGGCAGCACTTTTGGCCTTTTGCAGGATTTAGAGAACTGCTTTAGTTTCATTGGAGTTTTTTGGTGCTTTTTTTTGGCTTATCTATGCTCTTTAAGTGTTCAAGCACTTGACTGGAAGCTGAACTCTTGGGAATGATGCTCTGCTTGTCCTACCAAAGCCTGGTGTAGCTAGGGAGAAATCTGCTTTTGGCTGAGCTTCATAATGGAACTGAATCTTTTTCCAGGGAATCATGTAAACCAATCATTTGGATCACAGGAGAAAGCAAGCTGGTGGATAAAAAGCTGTATCCATCACACTCTGCAGCTCTGACCAGACACCCACCCTTAAATAGGGTTGAAAAAGGTCTTAGTAAAGCATGTGGACCTTACTGGTGTTTGTGACCATGTTAGGCACCTACTGAGTACAGCAGGAAGGGCTCAGCTCCTAGCAAAAGCCACAGAGCTGTTGGTGTTGGGATACTAAGCTTCGGATTGAGCTGAGATGGAGGAAGAGCAGCAGGGAAAACAACTGAGCTGTTGCATTTCATCATCCCTTTCAGCTCGAGTCCAAATCAGCTCCATTTGTAATCCTGCTCTGGCCTCATTGCTGGATGAAATGCAGGTAATTAGCTCTGCTCTGAAAGTAACTTGGCCCTTTGATTCCATACCTTGGGGTTAGGGAGATGCTGAGGAAAGGGCTAGTGCTGGGTAATGAGCTTCTGCTCTGGTGCCAGGGAAGAAGAAGGATTCAGAGCTTGAGATGGTCCTGGATGGCTCAGGATGAGAACAGATGTATGCCTCCAGGGCTTGCCAAGCTGGAAACTCTCCTCCTCCTTTCTCATGGTTCAATCTTCCCCATATGTAACACGCCAAGGCTGCTCAGGTTTGTGTTTGCCAGCTGGGAGAGGTGAGGCCACAACTCTCTTTCAGCCTGATCCAAGGTGCTTTACTTGAACTGAGAGGATGCTAATAGCATAACCTCCCAGGACAACTACCACCACAATTTGGGCCATTAAAAGTAGAGTTGTTCTGGTAATTCTGAGCAAGATCTCTGCTGTTCCCTGCTCTGTTATGGTCACAAATAAGCCTGGAAAGAACTTGCATATAGTGCCTAGAAATTCCTCAAGGAGCCTCTCTCATTTCCTTGCTGTTGTTCAAATGTTAATTTGTGGGAATCAGGGTATAGTTGGGCTCAGTTGAAAATTGCCTTGTGATCTGCCATGATGCTCTTGGCAGGAATGCTTTTGTTAGATCTTCAGCTCTCTCTCCAAGCATCTTTACTGATGTCTCCCTCCAAACACTGCATCAGTTACTGGCTGTGTGTTATGAGCTGATTCTGTGATTCTCTGCAGTAGAACCAGCAATAACTAGCAGATCTAGCTGCTCTGCTTCTTGAGGGACAGCTAAGGAACATTTGTCACTGCTTTGGGTGGCCTGGCATGAGTGGAGCCCTTTGGGCTGAGGGGTAAGAGGAGGCAGGGAATGGCAGACCCACCTGAAAGCTGCCAGGGCTCTCGGTTGGCTTGCTGGGCTGCTGACTGCTTTGGGATGAGGTTTGTTCTCTCTCTCTGTTGCAGCTGTGCCCTATTTCATAAGTAATTAATAATAATTTAGCCAGCAAGAGACACACAATGAGTCTAATGCCTGGTGTAGTCAGCTGGGGTGAAGGACAGTGTCAAGTTTTACCTCTGCCTGATTCATTAGAGGGATCTCAGTGTGACTTTCCTACATTCCTGCTTTCTCTCCTCCTTTTGCACAGTAGCCTTGAGCAAACTTAACTCTTTTGTTCCTTCATATACAATCTGCAAGCCTTATATGTCAAATATTCATGTTTATGAAGTATCTGAAGCATCCAAGTCTGTTACTGGAAATCTGGTGTATAGTATGTATAAAACCCCAAACTTCTATCTGCAGGTTCCAGATTTAAAGAGGATTTTAAGGTGTTTTTTAATCTACTCGCACATAACTTGAAAGACCAAGAAGTGGTTGTATCCAATCCAATTGGATGGGCAAACTGAACAGAAGGATGTCTTCTCCAGAAATCACTTCTGGCCTTGTAGAAAGTAGAACACAAACTAGATCAACACCCAGAAGAGGGATCCAAAATGACAATGTGAGCAGATAGAGAGCAATGTTTGATTGAATTGTCTGGCTTTGTGTGTTTCCAGAGAGCATCTCTTCCTTGGAATAGCACAGTTAAGCTGCTTGTGGACTGGGGATCTGAGCAGCTCCCCTAGATCCTGCTCCAGAGGAGTAGATCTACTCTCTGAGTGGCTCCTAGTGGATAGTGAGGATGCTCTACTCATTCTGTCATGTGTATGAATATTTGATTTGTGTCTAGAGGATGCTTCACCAAATTTCCCTTCTGTGTTAATAAGCATTTGCTGAATTTTTAATAGCAGTGCCTGCAAACTGATGCACTGTTTCTAATAAAACCCTTCAGAAATACCCTTTTTCTTTAGCTTTCACAAGCTTCAACTGTATTTTTGTACACGTTAGAGGGGAAGAACTCTGCAAAGTTCCTGTGTTTTGCCAGTAGAATATTCTCCAGTTGTTCTTCATCTTTTATAGCTATTCCTTTTGAGGTGAAATATTATTTTTGTGGCCTATAGAATTGTTTCCTTGGCTTAGATGAATGCTTTAGGTAGCCCAGAGATGCTCTTGAAGGTGGACACATGAGCCTGGCTACTGCTGCTATGTTCACATACTATGTCCACTCTCACAGGCAAGGTCTTCCTTTGACTTTTGGAGGCATTTCAGCTCTCAGACTTGGCACTTGTGGTGAGACTTTTAAAAATAATTGTTTTAATATATATTAAAATATATTATATATATTTATATATAAATATATGTTTGTGATACTGCTTGGAAATCTATGGCTGGTGAAAAAACCTATCTGAGAAGGAAATTCTACTCATGAACTTCATCAAGATTCCTTGCACCTCTTCACCTTTGTGCTCCCCTTCTCTCCATTCCTAAGGCCCAAACAACCAGCCTGAAGAGAACCTGAGCCATGAATCCCACAATTAATCCACTTCTACAATACAGGATCACAGAATCATGAAGGTTGGAAGAGACCTCTAAGCTCATCAAGTCCAACCATCCCTATCACTACCATAGCACTAAACCATGGCTCTAAGTACCACATCTAAATGTCTCCAGGAATGGTGACTTCACCACTTCCAGCAAGCCTCAGGAGACCTGTAAAACACTTGTTGGGCTTTTTAGTACTTGGTAAGACTTTTAGTGCCTGAAAGGGATAGCTTAGGTGTTTAAAAGGATGGCAGAGAGCTCAGGGTCTTGCATGTTGGCTTCCCAGTGGAGAGAGCAGCAATTGCTTTTTCTCTTTGTGCTAGAACCTGCTTCATTTCAAGCTGTACTACTAATTTAGATAAAAGAATAACTCAGCTTGGAGTATGAACTCCTCAGAGCTGATGGTGTTGTCCCTCTCTTCTGTCTGGGCTCAGAAGAGTAGTGGAGCAAGTCTGCTGAACCATCAAAACCTGCCAGCAGGCTAGGGATAAGAATCAATAAATGCTTTTGTGATCCTTTGAGCTGAGCTAACAGCCACAGCTGAAAAATTCCCCATCCAAAGAGAGACATTTAATTATAGATAGTGAATGCTAGCTGGCCAGACAATCTCTGTCCTTGGACAAAGGTCTCAGCCATATGTGCACGTGTCCCAAGCTGTGCACACATAGTTAATGGAGGTTTCTTTCTCTCTTGGAATGAGTTTTTTTTCTCTGCACACTGAGTGCCTTGTGAGTGAATTTTCAAGTACTGCTGGTTTAGCTAGCCCTGACCTTATCAAATAGTCTTGTTTGATCTTTTTCATTCTGAAATCTTTAACATCTACCAGCAAAATCAGCTTTCTTCTTTCCCTTGGGCAGCCTCCATGCCTTTTCCACCATTGGAATGAACTTCTTTGGATGTGCTCCAGCGCTTCAGGATCAAGGGAAAAACAAAGCAACATGTCCATAGAAAAGCCACAAAGGTGGTGAAGGATCTAGTGAACCAGTTTTAGTGTGGCTAGAGGGATTGGAGTCATCTAGTCTGGAGAAGAGAGGCTCAGGGGAGACCTTCTCACTCTCTACAAGAACCTGAAAGGAGCTTGGAGCCAGGTGGAGGTTGGTTTCTTCTCCCAAGTGATAAGTGAGATGGGATTAAAAGAAACAGCCTCAGCTTGCACCAGGGGAAGAGTAGCCTGGAAAATAGGGAATACTTAAGTCACTGAAAGGGTTATTAAACATAGCAACAGGCTCCTTCTGCCAAATTCCTAGTTTCTCTATTTTTGTAGCTGTGTCATCTGCTGATATTTCAATGCCATGGAGCAGGATGGGAGAAAAATGGATTCCCTTCCCTACAGAATCATGAAGGTTGGAAGAGACCTCTAAGCTTATCAAGTCTAACTATAGCTATCACTGTCATACCACTAACCCATGGCCCCATGAAGACATGCTTCTTTCAACATCCTACTAACTTCTTTTCCATCTGCCAGACTTGGTTATTCATTTGTTTCATCTTCTTCTTTCTTTTACTTACCCTTGGGAAAAGCACACTGTAGTCTTGGTTACCTTCTGGTCAGTTTGATAGTATTAATATTTGCATTACAGCAAAAAAAGTCAATGTTTTCCTTCTCTGTCTTCTTGAAATCACATTTTCTTTGCTCCTTTATACAACTTTCCGTGCTATATCTCAAGACCACATATTTTCTCCTAGAAATGAACGTTTGTAATTAAACAGAAAATTCACTCATAGGCCAACAAGTCCATTCTGATATCACTTTAAACCCTAGGAACACAAAGGTGTCAGATTCCAGCTCCTCACACAAGAATCCTGACTTGGATATTAATATATTCTGTGAGGCAATAAGAAGTCAGATTGTGAACTGTTGCTTAGTTTCATTTTTATATATATATTTATTTATTTATTTCATTATATATAAAATATTTACCTACATTTATAGAAATATTTATATATTTATAAATATCTGTATATTTATACATAAATAGGCATATAATAGAAATAAATATAAATATATAAATTATATAAATATATAGATTATATATTATATATAATATATTGTATATAATTATATTTATAGAGTATATAAAATATATATATTAATATGCATATTATATATTCTAATATTTACATAAAATCTTACATGTATTTACAATGTTATTACCAAAAGGTTTATTGGATGCATTTTGCATTTCCCCAATGAAGCCTGCAGAATAATAAATAGGATTTAAGATGCAAACAGGACCTTACAGGTGAAAGAATAAATGCTCATATTGAAATATGTGGGCAAATAGGATCTTAAATGTGTAGCAGCCACAGTTGGGATTTGTAGCTCTTTAATCCTGCTCCTGGGAGCCAGTTTTTGTGGGCTGGGGTGTGTCCATTATGGATCTATTTTTCTTGATTTTTGAGACGAGGACTGGGAAAAAAATCCCTTTAATTGGTATCCACAGAAAGCTTTGGCTCAATCTAAAAGCTGAATTTTCAGAGCAAAAGCAGCTAATTCAGTGGCAGCCCTCAGTGCCTTGTACCTTCAGGAGAAGATGAGGTGTGTATGAGCAGATCATGAGGATGCTTTGCTTTCTCCTGGGAGCTGTGTGATCTGCTGAGGATGCTGCTCAGCCACTTTGTGAGGATTAGTCTGGGAGTCTCTGCTAAACTCTGACAGCACACAACAGGCCTTAAATGTGCTGAGAACTCTCATCTTCTCCAACACAAGAGAGGCCAGTAGACCATCTAGCTACAGCATGGTTGATCATTCCTCTCGATGGGGAGAGCCAGGCAAGTTCCTGTAGCTCAAAGTCACTTGGCACCAGCCATCTGCCTCCTAAGCCCTTTCTCTCTCACCAGCACATGCCTCCCATTAATTGTTCCAAGGCTGTTTCTCTTTTGCATTAGCCCTTGCTCTTCAGCAGATGGTTTGAAATAAATCTATTCAATAATAAATAGAGATTTCCAGGCAAGTGAGAACGGCTAAAACCACCAAAGGGAGCAGTTGACTTCCCTTTGATGTAGGAATTCATATTTTTATTCATTTGGGGCTGGACAGTTTTTCTGCATCTCTTTGGATCCCTTGTGGCTGTGCTAGATCTCCCTGCCAGAAAGCCTTTGCTCATGTGCTAGCCTGAATTCTGCTCTTCCTTTGGGGATATTACCAGAGCATACTTAATTCCTTGCTTGATTTAGACAGAAAACCTCAATCATTCTGCTTTCACTTCTAATACCCCTTTCCAGAGCAAAGATATGGCAAGAAGCCTTCACTTTTAAAAGGATCACTGTCATCTTCAGAGAGCAAGCAGGAAAATGTTCCCACTTGCTTTTTTCCTTTCCTGCTCCAATCATTTCTGGTTTTTACTTTGCTTTATAAACCACTAGTGCTTTGGCCACAATATTCCCTTTATACACCCAAATGTAGACCAACTGAAAAGAGGCCAGTGTTAGGCTGAAGGTAACTCATTCCTTGCTGCAGTTGCAGATGGTCAATCAGGTGATAGCACTGCAGGAGTCAGTCCTGTGCCAGAACTATTAGCTCCTGTAGCTTTGGACCTTCAACTTTGACCAAAAAATGCCATGCAGAATGTCTTTACATGGATCTTCTGACTGTAAGCAGAGAGAGACATCAGCAGGGACAAGTTCTGCTTTGAACCTGTGATTCCATTCTGAGGTAAAAAGAGTTGAATCTTCTTATGTTTTTCCAGTCTAAGTGTGAGTTTTGGTTCTATGTTTTAATTATTTGCTTTTTAAGCACGAGTTGAACTGTGTAATTTGGGGGAAGGAACCAGGGAGATCATTGTAAATCCTCTTCCGGAGAAGAGGATGCTCAGGGGAGGCCTTCTGCTCTCTACAACTCCCTGAAAGGAGGTTGGAATGACAAGAGAATTGGTTTCTTCTCCCAGGTTACCAGGGAGAGGACAAGAGGAAATGGCCTCAAGTTGCAGCAGGGGAGGTTTAGGTTAGATATAATGAGGAATTTCTTCCCTGCAAGGGTTGTTAATTCTTGGCCCAGGCTGCCCAGGGAGGTGATGGAGTCACCATCCATAAAACATCTAGATGTGGTACTTAGGGCCATGGTTTAGTGGTATGGGGGTGATAGGGATGGTTGGACTTGCTGATCTTAGAGGTCTCTTCCAACCCTCATGATTCTGTGCCTGTGTGTGCTGTGGTAGTCCTTGATTCACAGCTCCCTGACCTTGTGCTCAGTGTACTCATGGAGATGTGGCTCTGCGCCTGAGCAGAAGCATGGTCTTACTGCCAGTGGCTCCCAGTAGAAGGTCTATCTAGCCCAGTAACCTCATTTTCCTCCTGGACACTGCTGAACAACAATAGGTGTTTACCTAAGAGTATGAAAAAGGAGAGGTTCTTGCTAGGATGCAGTCCAAAGCTTCCTCACCTCTGCTTTTTCACCCCCCCTGCATGCATTGCCCTGCACTCTCCTGTGTGGCATCAATATGGCTATGACAACTCCTTTCTGCTCACTACTGATTTGTCATTTCTTTGTCTTGCAAGCTCTGCTTGCATTGTGTTTAGCACAACAGGGACATGTTTGCAATTAGGATCTGATGAAAATAGAATTGTCTTTTGGAAGAGCTCTGTTTCATCTCTCCAGCTCACTGTGTTGCTGCTGCTTTCTCCTCTGTTTGCTAATCCAGCTGGGATCTAGGAATACACATTGGGTTCTTTGCAGCAGAGAAGAGACAAATGAATTTTCTGCTAGAGGAATTCAAATTATTGGTGCAGAAAAGTCAGATGTGCAGATGTTGTTTACAGTTAGAGGCAAAGTCCCTTTCATTCCTATCCAGAGCACTGCTTCTCTGCAAGCTAGTAGTGTTACTTCACCTATCCCAAACGGGGCTATAAAGCACCAGCAAGTTAGCTCTGAGCTTAAAACTAAATCAACACATAAATAAATAAATAAAGCATAAAAATATTCATAAAGCCTATATTAAAAAAATATGAAGGCATTCCTTTCTCTCTTTTTGGACACACGGGTATTAGAAGAAGCATTGCTTAGCACCTTTTCTGCTTAATACCTTCCTCTTAATCCCTTCTGCTCTCCAGAGGATTGTTAAGTTTGTAGAGTTCTCTGTTTTCAAGTGACCCTGTGGGACTAGATCTCACTTTTTGGTGTGCTACAAGCTGGCAGAGCCATGCCCAGTGTCCTGAACTCTGTTCGTGTTTATCTACTAGTGCCTCAGGGATGATGAAGCAAAAACATTCCCACATGTATCTTCTTCATGGGCATCCAAACTCCCAGTGTATCTCTGTACCCACCTACAGACAAGGTTGTTTCCATGGATGGAAACATCTATCTCATCTCCTTGTATCATTTGCTGAAGGGTGTCAGGCTTCAGTGCCACTTACGATCAAAACATCTTTGGAAACAAGTGGGCAGCCACTCCTGCTCTGATCTATTTTAACTCCTGGCTTAATTGTCTGTACCCAGGATGAATTTTGCACCCACTTGGAGCTTTGTAGTCTCTATGACAACAATAGAAGGCAAGTGTGACATGGTTTGTGCTAGATCTGCCTAGCCTACCTAGGGGATGACAAACCTGCCTTGTAAGTAAGCACATTTCTTCCTTCAGGAAGGATAAAGATGTCTATGATGGGTGACCTGATGGAGAGGCATCTCATGATAACATTCTGAAGGCTGACTCATAGAGAAGTGATTCATGCTGCTTTAGAAGCAACTTCTACTCAGCTGCCCATGCATGGTGATATCACAGCTCCTTCATGAGCCAGAGCAACAGGTTCCATCCTCTTTGAAGGCTCTCCCATCTTTGTTCTCCTGCTGGCAGGAGGTATCTGATACTTCTGGAAAGGGTTGTCCTATAGAACACACACTCAGTCCCAAAGGTAGTATGAAAGATACTTACCAGAGGGAAGGGCAGACTAAGCATGCTGCCCAAAAGATTGGGGGTTTAGTTTGGCAAAGAAAACCTTCTAGGCCTAATGCCAAGTCCTTTGAGGTTACTGGGAGTCTGTTCATTGACCTCCAGGGGCTTGAGATCAGACCCTTGAGTCAGCAGTGGGAGCAGAGTGAATTGGGGCTGGACACAAGGGTGCTAGGGAATCTAACCTATTGAGTGCTTCTGCTTCAGCTTGACCATAATAACAACAGTCTGGAGGAAAAAAAACCCTTGGATCCAATCAATTTACACAGCTAAATAATGAAAGGTGTTAACCTCACAGTTAATATTCTTGATTAGACTGTTCACTGTGATGCTAGGAGATTAGTAGGTGAAGAAATGATTTGAGTGTTCAGTACCTCAGAGTTTCTTCCTGCTGATAAAATGCTAAAAGAAAAAATAGATTTGGGGAGAAAACTTGGGCAGTTTACGCTAGATTTTTATATGGTTTTCTTATTCATTCTATTTGCAATTCATTGTAGACCTTTCTCTCATTTTGATCAATATTTTCATGGAAGGAGTAGATCCTCTACATGAATATGAATAGAAGAGTTGTACCATAGAAAAAGTACTTTTGTCTCAGGCTTTTACCTTGATCTCTCTGATAAAGAGTTCAATTTTCAACCAACACTTCAGATTTTTCCTCTCTACTTTTCTCCTTTTCACCAGGAGGTTTATTTTTAGCTTTGTTTCCACTCTCCCATCTCAGCAAACGCTGGGTTATTTTTTCCCCTTTGTACCAAGCCAACACAAAATCCAGCAGCTCATAATGGAGCTGTGATTAAATCATACCTGAGAGCCTCAGCAAGTATTGGTGAGCTCTCTAGATGGCAGAGCTACAGCATTAGGCACTCCCACAGGGGAGAGTTGAGAGGTAACCTGCACACCACTAGCACCTCAACTGTGCCCTGATTCAATACAGGAT
Organism: Bucco capensis; assembly: GCA_013396975.1. NCBI lineage: Eukaryota > Metazoa > Chordata > Aves > Piciformes > Bucconidae > Bucco > Bucco capensis. The sequence goes on along the minus strand of VWZO01020234.1, from coordinate 89,095 downwards.
TGAAGAATAACGTCATCTTGTAGCGTACCTTAGTCCCGCTGACTTGATGTGTAGCACAGACTTCATTTCTCTGATAAATAGGGAGTAAATCCATGCTTTAAAGCCAAAAAAAAGTGTGTTACGTTCATTTATTGAATCATTTTTTTCATAGGAGGCTGTTTCCTGGATAAGACTTTCTCAACTTTTCTTTTGGAAGCTCTTTTTCATGGAGTTGTCATCTTATCTGCCCTCTGCCCTCTCACCCTCTGCCTTCTCGCCCTCTGCCCTCTCACCCTCTGCCTNCGCTCTCTCTATTGCCCTCCCACCCCCTGCTCTTTTTTGCCCATCCCTGACCTCATTCCTCTTGTATTCCCCCTCATTCCCCTCTCACGTCACAATCTCATTTCAGTAATGGCTCTGCCCATGTATCACAATAAAACCAATTCATCAGGTTGCTTGATTGAGGACTCTTCCATCTCCACAAAAGCCTTGGCTTGAGAGTGACAGTGTGCTGCATCAGCCTTAGCTGTCAGAGCCTGGCACTGTGACAGCTGGTGGCACACTGGTTTTACTCAGAATTTCTCTCCAAGGTAAGCAATCTTCCTTGCAAATATTGTCTGTAGGCATCAGGAAAATGCAAAGTGCGAAAATGCAGCTTGATCCCCATCTAGATGCTCAGAAACCAATAGGTGAAGTGCTTCAGAGGAGCTCTGTTGGGCTTTTCAGAGTGGAGTGGATCTGGTTTGGGTGGCAATGGGGTGGTTGGTTTCTTTTTAATCCTGTCATCACAGAATACAAAATAAACGCCCTCTGATAAAAGTTATTCAGCTAATGCCATGAATCCAGGAGTGAGTGTTAGAAGACAAGGCTGAACACCTTGGTTCAATGAGGACTTTTCATGGCTGTTAAGTTTCCCCTAGCATCAGTTCTGAAACTGAGAGATGTAAACAGATAAATAACAGAGAGAAGTATCAAGCAGCCCCTGAAAAGATTCCTGCCATTTGTCAGGAGAGCTTAACAGCATTAACCTTTATGTCAGCAGAGCTCTGTGTCATGCAGCAGCTTAACCACATCTGTCACAGTGAAACCCTCATCCTTCTCCTCTGTTCCACAGGGGATTTCACACATCACCCAAACTCCTCAGAAATGCCATCAGATTGTGGAGAGAAGTCCCAGGGTGATCAAAAGGGGTTGAGTTATGACCCTAAACTGACCGACAAGCTATCCCATGCTATATCCATCATATTCAGTATCAAACTGAGGGTCAGACCCTGAAACTTTCACACCATGCTTGGCCTTTAGGATCTCTTACATAAAGCCTAAGAGCTAAGCAAGGTAGGTGCAGGATTAAGCTATCTAGCACCTAATTAACAGCCAATGCAAAAAGGAGAGGTTTGGGCTTCTACCTTCCCTCAAGGTTGAGCTCCTGAACTATCTGGGCTGGTGGAGTGGGAACTCTCCTGGTGAGGATCAGCAGGCCAGCTCTGCTGTTGCAGGACTTTCTCTGTTCTTCCTTTGATATCAATCCAAGAATTCCTGAATCCAGGCTGCAGCATCCAGCCCCTGAGTCTGATTCCTATCTGCTGGTGAGTCCTTCTGCTACAGCATCAGAACCACCTCCTCTAACTAGTGCTGCAGGGGCCTCTTGCTGTCCTTCTTTGGTTACTCTTGATGCCTGCACTGCTAGAGATTGAATAGTCAATCCCTTTCTCTCATCTCTGTGTTACTCGTGCTTTTGTAACCACTAACCTATCTCCCTTCAGTTATTTCTTTCCCAGGATGGATAAATTTAGTCTCCTCAGTCAGTCATTCCTTATTTGGGAGCTGCTCTGGAGTTTCCATATCCCTTGCTGTCTTTCTCAGCCTTCATTCCATTTCCAAGCTGCATGCAGGATTATGAAAAGGCTGTGAGAAGCAGAGAAATCCTAAAAAATAGGGTTTGGGTTTTTTTACTCTCAGACCCCTATTTCCAAGGAATTAATCTACCTGCTCCAAGCCCAAGGTCTTGTTTCTAGCTCTGATGTCAGCCTGGAGTTGTCACTTTCTATGTGAAGCTCAAATTATTTCACTTTACATCTCTCTACAGCAACTTGTATTTGCTCTTTTATTACTTTGCCTTCGCTGAGCTGATCTGTCAGCTGCCTGGCCTCAAATGCCACTTGAGGTGGAATTTGCACAGGGTTTCTTTGGTTTGCTTTAGAAAGAGTCAAATGTAGAGGAGCAAGACTAAACCTTGAATGGCAATTAAAAGAGAACTTCGCAATCGATTGTACATCTCAAAGGTACAAACAGAGAGGTGTTCAGTGAGTAGCAAGCACACTCAGACCATATTGTGTAGCTGAGGATAATGTTTCTCTTACAACCACTTGTAAAATACTCTAAGTAGTGACAGGATCTAGAGTAAATGTGAATAAATAACGTGGGGTTTTTTTCCCTTTTCCATCCAAGTGTTGTCTTGTTACCTAGATAGATGGGTTAATTCAATTAATTCATTAAATTAATGGAATGGTGAAAGCTCAGGAAAATGAAATCAGAAGAAGTCTCTGAAATGTGTACTGCTGGAAAAGGGAAAAAAAGGGATTTAAAATGCACCAGGACAAGAGAGTGTTGTTGAGATGCTGCTGCAGAACCAAGCAGAGTTCTCATGTGAGCGAGTGCCCTGCTTTGAGTTCAGTCCTTTTACTTTGTAGCTAAGCCTTGCCTCAGTAACTGCACTTTCTGAAGTGGATGGGATGTTTTCAGAGCAATGCCTGCTTCTAGCAGTGAGAAAGCTTCATTTTTATACTACCAAGACCTGGTTTGCAGAAAGGCTTTTGCCTTTCTTTCCTTCCTTTCTTAGCTTAGCAGTTGGCTGTGTCCCACATTGTCTTTCCAGTGACTGTTTAGCTTCAGTTCTGGCAAGAACTGCAGTCTGAAGGTGCCTTGGTTAATATTCTATCAGGATACAAAAGGCAGAAGCCATACCAGTGAGTTTGGAACAGGTCTGTTGGAGGGGATGGGTGCTGGGGATCATTGCTTTGGGTTTTCCCTATGAGAAATTTCAGTCTGTGAAACGCTTTTTAACTTATTCTCTTGGTTGAACTCCCAAGCTCTCCAAACCTGTGCTGATTCAGCCTTCAGAGGCCTTGGCTCTTTTATTTCAGAGTTCAGCTGGAGATGGACACCTTTAAACCTCTGCAAGAAAGAAGTACCTGGTCAGAAAGGGCTACAACAGGGCTTTGCTGAATAGAAGAGTGGTGTCCTGAACCTCTGCCACAGTGATTTGATAGCAGACACTGTACAACAATTCTTCTGACAGCTCAATCAGCAAGAGTCACATTTTGTGCCTGGGGAAGCTGAGGAGCATCAGCAATGACTCCAAATGTGATGACAGATAATGCTGAGAGCCATTACTCAGGGAATCCTGGAAGGGAAATGGAGCCAGTCATTGGCATCAATATTTACTAACCTATAAACAGCTTACCCCCATCCTTTAGTGGTATTGTCCCTGTAGAGGAGTAATACCCTTGACTTGTGCACAGGTTCAGGTCCATCTACAGATCTCTCTGTCTGGAGATGGTTTGGAAGGGAAAAGAATGAGAAACTTCTAAGTGACATAAGTTATCATCTTGGAGGCTCCATAGGATTTAATTAACAGCAGAAGAGCAGCTTAGTCTTCTTTTATTAGGCAAGGTAATCTTCCAAAAGCTAGTGTGACCTTTAAAAATTGCTAACTCCATTTTTTTTTAACACCTTTTGGAGGAGTCTAATGGTTCTTACTCTGCTGGAGGTGCTTTTTTCCTGGTGTTTCCTCTGCCAGTCTCACAGCACTGATGTCTTGGGAGAAAAAAAAAACAACACCTGCTACAGAATATTCTATTTATTTCTTTTTCTGTTCCTTCTACTTCTCCATTTCCAGTGAAGTGTCCCTTCAGTGTCAATCGCTTCCCAAACTGTTTCCATCACACCTGCTCTGCACTGTTCTCCTTTTGCCTGGCTGAGCAGGACAGAGTCCACCAGGTCAGTACAGGCAGATAGCAATAGGAAAAGCTCTAACTAGTGACTGATGCTTCTCTCCACATCCCCCTGCATTTTATCAAGCCCTTAGAAGCTCTGATTTCACCTCTTTTCTAGGTGCATTTCTCTCTTGAGCATCTGAGTGATGCACTCTTGCTGAGGTAGCAGTTCACAACAGCTTACACTGCAGATTGCTGCTTCCCTGCACTCTTTCTCCTCCCATCTCAAAATACCTGGGTTTTTTCTTCCTTTACTGTTAGTGGAGCTATCTGCTGCGTTGGGTGAATGATTTGCTTCTCTTATACTGATTTTTCTGTTGCTTTCTGAGGTTGGAAGTGATCAGTTTAAGCTGTAGCTAACCAGTAGTGAGCCATGAGACAAAATGCTGTGAGCATCCAGAGGTCCAAGCTGACAGACAGCAAAGGATTGTGGAGGTTGGCTCTGAAAGAAGGAAATAGAAGCTCTAGATCACAGGATCATGAAGGTTGGAAGAGACCTCCAAGATCATCAAGTCCAACCATACCTGTCACTAACCCATGTCCCTAAGTAGAACATCCACACTTTGGAAGCACTTTGGCTGAATGGGCAGCCCAAAGACTAGATATTTATGATGTTTCTTTATTCTGGCCCTTTTTACAGGGTCTAAATGATGACTTCATGACACACAGAGAAAGACTCTATCACCCAGATCCTCTGCCAGCCTGGTGTGAAAACCTCAAGGAGACTTAAATAATAGAGCAGTCAAATACATGAGTTCAACTTAACTAGGTAAGAAACCAACAGCTTTGGGTATTTAAAGGAAGGGCAACAACTATTTCCTTTGGTTTACATTAACAAGAATCAGAGGCATTTGGGTGTTGTTGTTTTTTCCTTTCAAGAGGAATATAAAATTCCAGGATATTCAGTCTTAAAAGCCTCAGGTGAACTCACAGAAGAGCTATGCCTGGAATGTGGAAAGTACAAAGGAAAAAGCAATTAGCTACCCAAATCCTATTGAAAGTCAATAGCCTAAAGCCACTTTGAAACTCCCAGCACATAAAACTCCCTCCAAGCAAACTCTGCAGCAAATGTGCCTGAAGGAGGGGAGGCAAGAAAAGCACCAAGAGCAAGAGATACCTGTCAGACAGAAAGAGGTGTGGAAGGATGAAGTCCATGCTCTAGATACAGGTTGGCCATGCTGTCAGGATGTTTTTCACTAGTTTGTGACACAGCTATGGCTTCTGCTGGAAATGAATCCATCCCCTTTTCTCCTGAGCTGTCTACAGGTCTACTCCAACCACCAGGACTTTGTGCCTGTGGGTTGCTTGCTAACTATTCCACTGTTTGTGGAGCTGCAAGGCATAAATCTGCTTTTGTGAGAGGCTAAGGAAGCAAGCAGGGATGTCTTTAACCTCAAAAGTAGTGTCTGGGGGGCTGGAGCTGATCAGAGCAGTAGAATTTGTCCAGGAGCTCTTTCTTCCCAGCAGTAAGGAGGTTTCAAGGGGAATCCACCCATCTCTGCTGTGCTTTAGAAGGTAGCAGTGTCTGTTCTCCTCCCCAGATGATGCCAGGAGTGTTCCCTTGAGCCCTTTGTTGAAAATGATGTTCAGTTCAGCTATGAGAGAACCCAGCTGGGTAGGTTCTGACAGGAGAGCCTAAGTCCTCTCTAATAGCTGCTTGCGGCACCTAGGACTTGGAGTGGAGCTGAGCACACAAGCTTTACTCCTGAAGGATGTGCAACCTTCTCTTAATTAAGCAAAGCTTGTCCCCAGTCACTTGCCAGTGCCCTGAATTCTCCCAAGGGGTGTGGAATGTCCCTGCCATGCAGTCTAGCTGCAAGTGGGAGCTGCTGCTTCAGCAGTCATCAGCTGCTTTGCTCCTCAGGTTTAATCTCACTAATAAGTGCTGCTGAGTAATGGCAGAATTGTCTGCTGCTTCCTCAGGACTGGGAAACAATGCTTCCCTGATAGGATGCCTTGCTGCTACATAAATAGCAGCCCAGCTATAAATCAGTAGAGAACAAATGGCCTGGGTTAAGATAGAGCCATAAACCCAATCCCAGTGCAAAAATGAGTGGTTCTTGCAGACTTGGAGATGCTACTTCCCCTGATACTTGAAGGGGAGGTGTTTTTAAGTGGCCCAGCAAGAAAGGTGAACCTAAATCCTTTTGCACTGATGTGCCACCTCTTGAGCTTCTTCCTTAGCTGGCTATGCAATGAAGTCACCTTTCACTTCAACTCCTTTGCTGTTTACAAGACTAGGTGGCTCTGATTGAGGAATTAACCAGAATGTGATGAAATCTGGCTTGGCATTTCTCAAGATTAGATGAATATTCTGTTTCATAAGTTTGCAAATGCTGCCAGAAAGCATAATGCACATCCAGTGAACAGCAGAGATGCTTGTGAATCCCAGTTGCTAACAGGTAAAACAATAATATTGCCTTGCTCTTATTATCCATCCAGGAACCACTTCATAACCTTAGCACTTGGACTTGATTCATGTAGCCACCTCAGCACTCCAGCAATGGCTTTTCTCTTCCTGTGTCCTGATCCAAGACCAATGGGAAGCTTCTCACTGAGCTTTGGATCAGGCCCACACCTTACTAACTGGCAAAAATCACCAAGATTCAATTCCTGACCCATCCTAGTGACAAGTCTGACAACATTGTTGGTAGCTTCAAAGCAAGTGGTTTGTCACTGATGATGAGAATGATAAGAGTATGCAGCCCAAGCTGAGGGGTGATGGAGCCACACATGAAAATACTCCCTTCTCTACTCTGGTTTTCTTATCCAGTACAACAAAATTAGCTGAAGTTGAGCTACTTGACTTGAACTGAACTTCCAAGAGGTTTCTAGGTGCATCACCTCAGAGTGAGAGGCTCTGAGCCTCCAGTGCACCTTTCAGCTGCAGCTTCCTTGAGTTCATCCCTCTAACAAGATATGGTGTTGGGCTGAGTTAGGGGGGTTTGTTGTCTCCTTTTCTCCAAGCAAGCACTGTAGGACTGTTTAAAGAGGAGGTGATAATACTTAGCAGTGATAAACACCTGCAGGACAATGCTTAGGCAGCCGTGAAAGCATCCACTGAGCTGTGCAATCTTCTCCTGCTCTACATATTAATCATGGAGCAGGAAAAAGAGCTCCCTTGCTTTGGAAGCAGAGCAAGACTGACAACTGCTTGGTATCACTGTTGTCATGTTTGTCCTGATTGCAGGTGATAGTGCCATGTTGAGCACAGATCTCTGCTATTTTCCCAGGGATCATTTCACAGTGGGTATGTGACAGGTTCTACTCAGGGTTTTTTTTGTTGTTTTTTTTTACTCCTTTGTCACTGGAAGCAATTTTATGGAGCTACAACAAAAAAAAATAAAAATGAAGATGAAGCTGTGTCCTGACAGAAAACTAACTTGTCACAGAGTCAGGAAGGTTGGAAGAGACTTCTAAGCTCATCAAGTCCATCAGCCTTTCACCCCCATGCCACTAAGCCATGGCCCTAAGGAGAGCATCTCAATGTTTCTCAAACCCCTGCAAGGATGGTGACTCCAGCACCTCCCTGGGAAACCTGGGCCAAGGCTTAACAACCCTTTTAGAGAAGAAATTCCTCATTGTATCTACTCAGTCCACCAGACATCATTGTTCTTAATTCCTCTTGTCATCCCCTGGCACTCTGAAGGACTAGCTGTCCTCTCCTCAACTTCAGGTGCTTCAAGACCAAGTGTAGAAGAAAGCTTCCAAGTAGAAGTGGTTTGGAAGCTCTGAGCATTCATCCCATGGACAGTGAGCAAGGTTTCTCTTTGAGTATGATCTGAAACTTTCCAAGGCATTAGGAAGGAACAACTTGTAGCTTTCACTGCTTTCCACAGTGGAAGCATGAAGGATTCACATTGGGTTTTGTTGACATTGAAGATAGATTTATACTAGACCTGTAATAATAATAGCAATCATGAGAGAAATTACTACAAATAATAAAGTGAATCATAACTCTCTCTTTAAGTAGTTCATGGGGATCCTGTTGTACTAGACACTGGATACTGGAAGAAGCTTGCTTGTTGCCCTCAGGTCTCTACTCTGCAGATAATCTAGATCATGTCAGAACCTCTGTGGTTCTGGGAAGTCTACTTAGGTCAAAACACTAAGATTTGCTACTTTCTTTTATCTTAACACATTTCCTGACTTTCTAGACACTCATTCACAATTAGCTGCATTATTTTTGTTCATTCAAGATGTTCACCTGACAAGAAACCTATTGTCAGTAGGCAATAAGTTTCTCTAGGTGTCTTCATGCCTAACAGTTTGATCATCTCCTAGAATAATTCAAGAGCTTGGGCAGTGATGGAGTTATCCAGAAGGCATTTTGGACCAAAAGAGATGATTTTGGAGTTGCTGTGGTGTGGATCCATCTGGCTCGATGGGTCCCTCCAGCATCACTTCTGAGCTGCTGCATTACACCTGCCACCCTACTGGTGGCAGAAAAACTCTACTCTTCACTCAACTGACTCCAAATAAAGCAAACTACATCAGGGGAGGGGGGAAAAAAATAAAGGATCAGGACATATCCTGCCCTAGGGTTTCCAAAACTCAACCCCAAAACTATTGACAAAAGAAGAGCTGCTTAATAGAGCATTGTAAAGGGAAAAGGCTGCAAGTGTTCAGCTGAGAGACTGAGCTAAACCTAGAAAGGGTGAAATCATGAGGGTTTATTGCTCAAATCCCCCCAAACTAGAAGAAATACCATCAAATTGTCAGGCAGGATGTTTTACCTAGGGAAAGGGAGGGAGCTCTGGTTGCTTGTCTTCTCATTTCAACACAATTCTTTCCTAACCTCTGGAATTGTTTGCTCAAAGCCCTAGTGTTTTTAGCAAGATCTAAGAGAAAACCAGAGCTGGGATCTTTGTGGCTGCCTCCTGAGGAGTGAGAGTAGATAGGGAATGAAATGAATGTGCTCCTGGAACTGGCTTCCTGGCCAAAAAAAAACATTGCCTATGTAAATACAAATGTTTACTGAAGAAGTGAGTAACAATTCCTGCTCTGTTCACTTTCTTCTAGTAGCAAGTAACAAAATTCCCTTGGCACACTCAGCTTCTGAGTCAGCCAAAGCCTAGTCATGCATCCTACACTCAGCTTATGGTTACATTAGACAACCTGACAAATAAAACTCAACTGGAATCAAATCAATCACCTGATCCTAGCACTGTGCATCAAAGAAAACCAACCCCAAACACTGTCTCTGGCCTCAAGGAGCAGCCACCAGCTTAAGGCCTTGTTATAATACATCAAATGCATCATCACTGCAGCATTGCATGGGCCCACAAAAGAATGATTGGGCTTTTTAATGGCAATGAGAGGGTTTAAGCTTACTTGCTACTGTCTAGATTTTTTAGCTCCTCCTCTGCAGAGCAGTTGCAAGTTCCCTTTCATAATACTGTTTATTGTTTTCCATCATTTTATTGCCTGACAACCTTTGGATTGGTTTGGCCATTGATGATGCTCCATGCAGAGCATCACCTTGAACTGCAGCAGCCACACACCTGGTCTGTAAGCCTCAATTAATGCAATTTCCCTTTCTCCAAGCAGGTTTTATTCTTGCTGAATCTTAATTAATGCTGCTCTGTCCTTTTTCAGATCAAGTACCCAAAATCTAGCATTTGAAGTTAGGTTGAGCTACCAATGTATAGAATGGCATTGTTAGAGCTAGGTATGGTTGGATTTGATGATCTTAGAGGTTTCTTCCAACCTTAATGATTCTGTGATTTAGAGTTGTTTCTATGTTATATTTTATCCTCTGGCATCCACTTATTTTCTTGCCTTCTCTTGCCAGAGCTTCAGATCAAGCAAAAGACTCTATTGATCTACCCAAAACCTCTTTTGTTGAGCTGATTTATCACTTTACCTTGTAGCTTAAGGCAAAAACCTTGCTGCTTCTGAATTCTCCCCAGTCCCCTAGCCAGCAGCCATGTGTAAGATTGCTGCAACATCCCTCCAGAAGATGGTCAATAGGGTTGGAGAAGCTACCCATAACATTTGGAAATAGCATCCCTGGCTCCATATGACTAGTCTAGAGGCTGCCAAAGGAGAACAGAGTGGTGGAGGAGGAGGATCTTCAAAAGCTGTTAGCTTTGGACTGATATCTGTAAAATCTGGTGGGAAGCTCTTACAGCTAGAAGGTTGCCCATGTCTAAGGCAGGTTTCCACAAGACTTGCCAACTAACATGTCTAAACCACATTGGAAACATTTGTCTTTGGCTGCAGGGAATGTATCTGAGGTGACAGTGTCCTAGTTTGAGTCAGAAAGAGCTATTCCATACCATAGACGTCATATTCGGTATCAGGTCCTGAAACTCTCACCCCAAGCTTGGCCCTTGGGATCTCTTCCATAAAGCCTCAGAGCCAAGGGAGGCAGGTGCTTGATTAGGCTAATTAGCATCTAATTAACAGCCAATACAAAAAGGGAGAGGCTTGAGTCTCTTCCTTCCTACAGCTTGAGCACCTGAGCCATCTGGGCTGGTGGAGAGGGAACTCTCCTGGGGAGGATCAGCAGCTCAGCTCTGCTGCTGCAGGACTCTCCAAGCCAAGAATTCCTCAACCCAGCTCCAGCATCCAGCCATTGAGCCTGCTTCCCATCTGCTGGTGAGTCCTTCTGCCACAGCATCAGTGGTGATGTTGTTGCCATCAAGCAGGGCTTGGGTGTTGTATTAGTTTTGCATGTATTGCTATATGTTTCATTTTATAGATGGTAAATATAGAATTCCTCCTGAGGCTTGTGTGGATGAAGGAATTGTGTAAGGCATTTGGGATGAGAAGGTAGTGGCATGCAATATTAAGGATGTGTACAGAAATACTTTGTTTCAAGGGAATGATTACTGGTGGCTGCTTAATGAATTGGTTTCAGTTCTAAGGACACTATAGGTTGCTTCTAATTGTGTAGAACATTTCCTGCTGTTATTTTCACAAACATCTATTACATGTGCTGCTCCTGGTGATAACATACCCTAAAATATCTACTAATCAACTATTAACCCTTCAAAAGCCTTAATGACTTCTATTTGCAAGGCAGAGTGAGACTAAAAGAGAGGAGAGCTGTCATGTGAAGTTCTATAGGAACAAAAAAATGCCATGAGGATAGCTTTTGCTGTAAGCTCTGTCATCTGTTTTGAACATCTTCTTTTGTCTCTTTTTTTTCTTTCCATGCTTAATGAGTTTAAAAGCATCCTGTGTCAAGTAATAGTGTGCTTACAGATGACAAAGGAGGACAAGTTCTCAGAATATGAGTGTTTTTCTTTCAAATGAGGATTGGTTTAGTCATTCCAGAATGATTAACGTTGGAAGGAGACCTCTGGAGGTCGTGATCCAACCCACCTGCTTGAGCAAGTTGTCTAGGACCATATCCAAACGTGAATATCTCCACATAGAGAGACTCCACAACCTCTCTGGGCTACCTGTGTGTCAGTCAAAAAAAAGTGTTTTCTGGGGGAAAATACCCCACTGTGTTTCAGTTTGTGCCCATTGCCTCTTGTCCTGGCACTGAGCACCACTGAAAGGAGCCTGGCTTCCTTCCTTTGCACCCTTCCAGCAGGGTTTTGTACATATAGATGAGGTCCTTCTGAGCATTCCCTTGAGTCCCACCTCTTCCCTCCTTTCCTTATAAGGGTTTCTGCAGTTCTTTACTCATTCTCTAGCCCTTTGGACTATCTCCAGTAGCTCCATGTCTCTCTCGTGTTGGAAGCCCAGGACTAGATGGAGTACTCCAGGAGGGGTTTAACAGTGCTGAGTAGACAGGATCATCTAGTCCAGGAGAAGGAAACTAAGAGTGTTTGGGCTTTTTAATCCCAATTTCAACCTGACAAAACTTAACAAACTTAGGAAGATTCTTCTCTTTGGCCTTTATCCTGCAGCATGGCTTTCAGCAGTGACATCTACATGCCAAGCCTGAGCTCATGATTGCACAGAAGCTGCTTTTCTCTCTCGTGTTTTCTTCCATTCTAACTACTGCTCTTCATTGCTTCTCTAGAAGCTGATCTCCCACAGCTTTCTTTTCCCTCTCTTTCTCTCCTCACTACTACAGATGCCTGGCAGCATATTGGTTGTTCTTTGCTTTCCAAGCTTTTCTCCTCTAGTATTGCTTCACTACTATTCTCATTTGGTTCTTATCTGTCCCAGGCTTGGCTCTGTTTCTTCCTCCAGTCCTGGTTTTCTTGCCCATTGAAGTTTGTAACCTGGGGTCTCCTGCCTGAGCTTGCTAGAGAGCAGCACTCAGCTAAAACAAAACCCAAGCTTCTTCTAGATTTCCTTCCAGCCCTTTCTTTTTTCTGCCACTAGTTTCTTCACAACCTGTGAAGGGTAAAACACTTTCACCCTGGAAATAAGAGATGGATTTTTACTAGAAAAAAATAACTTATTCTACTACTACTGCTTCCTCTCCTTTCACGTTACAAGGTTTAATCTCTTCTGCCACTCTATCTGATACCTCTGCTCCTGCTTGTCCTCTCCTCTGAAATATTTCTCTCCTCGAGCTCTAATTTGTGGGGCAAACTCACAAATCCACTCCACACTTTCCTTTGTTTCTTTGTGCTGCTTTGAAAGGAGCAGAGTACTCCAGAATCATAAAGATAAGGTCCATGGCACACCAGCCTTCTAATTATTCTTCCCTATTTTGTATTTTCTTGTTCTCCTCCTTCTATTCCATTCCACTGCTGCTTATTATCATCCTAGGCTGGTTCAGTTTGTGTTTCAGCTGCCCCAAGATGAGGAGCTCTGATACTTGTTTGGAACCTCTAAATTCTTCTATCGTGTAAATACTTAAATATTGGGATTATTTTGCATTTCTCTCAGCAAATATGTTAATAGTCACCATGGCCTAATTTCTCCAAAGTAAGGAAAATGCCTCTTCTTCTGTCAGATGGACACAGGTTAGTGGGTTGGGAAGTCCTCAGTGAAGGTAGATGAATGGCCAGTGCTAAGAGCATCATTCCTTTTAGATCCAGGGCAGGTAGAACAGGGAAAACTATGTGGAAAGGGATGACTGATAAGAAAGCTAGCAAACCAGAGCAATCCAGCTAAAGAGAAATGATTTTGAGGGGAAAAAACACTTGTCTAATTGGGTCTGGGCATTAATACTTATTGTAAAGAGACATTTCTGAGTGGAAAAGAGCTATTTGCTGTTCCTATAGAAAGTGGAGAGAAGAAAAATGAGAAGATTTAGGAAGTGGAGAGAAGAAAATGAGAATAAAGGAGATTTTCAGGTCTTTTACCCTGTAATCTATTTATCTCGAGTCTTTAAATCTTTCCTTTGTGTTTTTTTAAGTTTCTAACATGATTTTCATCCTCTTCTCATCTTTATTCCCCTCAGCCCAACAGCACTAGGGAAGAAGCTTAGCATGCCCAGTGCCATTTCCAAGGGTAGAAGAAAATATTGCTATTCAAAAGAATCAGGATGGAGAGAATCTGCCCTGGCACTTCTCAAAAGGCTCTTTCTCAGGGTTATAGAAAAGAGAAATATTTTGGCAGACTTGTCTTTTTCTGCCTCCTTTGCAGGCTTTTATTGATATTTGGGAATGATCCCAACTCCTGTCCACTTCTCTAAGGAGCTACCTGAATGGGCAATGTCTCCTCCACAAAAGCAATGTTGCTTGAGGGGGACAAGCCTGGCTTGGCATGGTTGATGTGCTTGCTGCTCATGGAATAGGGCTCAGTCCTTTATTACTGCCACTTGTACATTTTTCTGGGCCCTACTCCTAAAGGGAATATTGCTGTTCCCATTCCAAGCCAAATAGCACCTCAGAGTTTGCTTTGGGAGTGGGAGCAGCTTGCCTTGAGTACTGACAGGGAGTTGAATTCTTCCTTTTATGCTTGGGAATCCCCTCTTCCTTCTACTAGTACTAAATATTAGTTCTCTAGGGTGAAAGTAGTCAAACACATGCATGGGAATTGGTCAGATCCTTTGGGATAGTATTAATTCCTTACAGTTCTGCACATTGAGGTCAATAAATACTGATTAAAATTAGGCTCAGTGCTTCCTAGCAATCATTGTTTCAGTACCCAAGGATGTCTTCCAATAAGAAATATTAGCCTTATATGTCTAATTTAATTCACGCAAGCCATTAGGTAGTAGAACTCCTATCTGTTGTGCAATAATTATTAGACCTTATCCCATAGGACTCTAAGCTCCCTAGCTGTCTCTAGACTTTTGTCTCCATTCTAACCCTTTTCATGTGAAATTGGTGTTGGTTTTGGCTCATGCAATATCCCACATTTGCCGCAAGGACTTTCACATCCTTTGCATCCTGAAGTGCAGTTGCCTTTTCCCCTTTCTGATTGGCTGCTTGGAGCTCTCTATAGTATATTAGTGTGTGTATATATATATATTAGTATATTAATATTTTTCTTAATCACCTAAACCAGGGCTTTTCTGAGGTTTGGCATTTGGGACCTTGGATATGGAAGAGTTAAATTCCAAATAGCATTTCTTTATCCAAGCTAGAAGTGGCTAAGAACTGTTAGGTACACACCAACTCCAAAGATGTGTGCTTGCCACTGGCGAGCATCTCTAACACAAGCATTTCAAAGTGGATTTTCAAAGGGTTTTCAATGCCATTTCTGATCCATACACTAAACTACCATTGGAATTGCTGGGAGTGCTAGGAATTGCTTTAATTCTACCTTTCACATGGCTTTTTTCAGAGTCATTGTGGTAATTTTTTCTCTTCCACCTGATTTACTGTTTCCCTCCCCCATCCAAGGCAGGGAATGTGTGGTGTGGGCTGATTTGAAGCTGTTTATTGCTTTGAGATTCATAATATGCTTTCCTATCTGGTTTACTGGTCCTACTTCCCTCCAAGAGTCCCTTTTATTCCCTTGGGATGTATCAGAAAATTCAGCATTGAACAATAATGCCTGTTTACAGAACACAAAGCACTCAGAAGAATTAATCCTACTGCTGTCTCTAAAGGAATAAACCAAAATATATTTAGCTTGAACACATACGTTGGGCTACTTTGGGCTTTGAATGGTGGGTTTGTTGGGTGATTTCTTTGAGGTATTGTCTTCTTCCTTTCTACTACTTAAAACATCCTGCAGATAGGCAGAGCTGGGCATGAATTATTCAGGAAACAGCTAAGATCATCCAGGCTGTCTAGGAATTGTCATTGTCACCTGAACTCTTCCCCGAGTAATGGGGAACCGTTTTCTCAGGGTCAAGAGATGCTAAAGAGCTGAATGAATAATGACTGAGAAAAATTCCCAGTGGCAGGGCTCTCTTGGGATTTTTAACATCATACCTGAGGGCTAAAAAGACCTCCTTTGAAGGAAAGCTTCGTGAGCAGAGTTCCTAAACTCCCCAGGTGTTGCTTCCAAGCAGGGAGATTTCAGCCACAGAACCTCTGCCATGGTCAAAGATGAAATGTTTGCAAGCCATTTAGAGCTCCTGTGTGCCAAGCTGGCTGCTGATAGAAACAACTCAGTCTTCCTTGGTCAACTGTAGCAGAATATTCCAACACAGAGCTTTTGAACCACAGGCATTTAGATATCATTACTTCTAGGCTTTTCAGGGAGCTTTTATTTGAAGGGGGAAGATGATCAAAGCTTGTGCATCTTTCTGAGATAAACTTGGAAGCAGGAAATCAGCCTGCAGGCTTCTCTTGGTCAACATGGAGAGCAGAGAGGAGATGGACTGGGGATGGCTTTTGGGGGGCACTTTCATTGGGTAATGGCAACAATTTGTGGTAGTTGTGGGTTGTTTTTTTTTACTTGTGGTTTGTTTTGTTTAGTTTTTGTTTAGTTGGTTATTCTTTTGTAGATTTGTGTGCTTAATCCTAGTTTTGCCACGCCACGAAGGTAAGCAGCTCACTCTCTCACCTAAGATGATAACATACAGCCTCTTTTTCTCCTCTTCTTTTCACACCCAAGCACCAACAGAGCTAAGCCATTGTAAAACAGGAGTAGAGCAGCAAGTACCTTGAATAACCACTGAAGGGGAAAGATTTACTGCTGAATAGCTTGTGCTGCCTGCCAGCACTGAGGCTCATTTTTCAGCTGCTCAGTTATCACCAGGTGCTCCATAATGGTGTGGCTGCTGCAGAGCCGCTTCATTCTAAGCCTGGGTGCACCAACACACCTTCAGAGGGAGGTCCTGTGTCAACAAGGCTGTGGCAAAGCAACCCTGCAAAGTCATTTTGCCTTCCCTCTCCCAGGAGTGCAACTTCCATGGCAGCTCAGCTGCTTTGTGTAAGTGTTGGCATCCAGAAAGCAAGCCATCCCAGAAGAAAGCTCCCAAATGTGGACCTGTTTTGTCCAGCAAAGTGATTCCTTGCAGAGGAGCCTTGGCTAACAGATAGAAAAGAAAAAGGATATATCCAAATCTATTTCAAGTTGCAGCAGGGGAGGTTTAGATTGGATATCAGGAAGAATTTCTTCCCTGAAAGGGTTGTTAAGTCTTGGCCCAGGCTATGCAGGGAGGTGCTGGAGTTGCCATCCATGGAGGGGGTTAAGAAACACCTAGATGTGGTCCTTAGGGCCATGGGTTAGTGGCATGGGAGTGATAGGTAGATGGTTGGACTTTATGAGCTTAGAGGTCTCTTCCAACCTTCATGATTCTTGTCCAAACCTAGTTTTTATTACTTTCAGAATAGCCTTGGCCAACAGATAACAAAGAGAAAAGGTATCTCCAAACATAACAATACAAGCCAATATCCAAATATGCTCCTCTCTAGTATGAACATGTGAAAGGATTCTCTGAATCAGGCAAAAGTAAAAAGACAACTGGGCTGCAAAGCAGGCTCCTTCTGATGCTGTATAATAAGTTAAGGGACACTACATCCTGCAGTGGTCTCTTCTTGCTCTGGGAAACAAAGAGATCTCTGATTAAGATGCCCTTTAAGACAAAAGATAGCATCATCCCATTACAGCCATGACTTAGATGGAAGATGATTACAGAAGATTTATTGCCTTCATGCCCAAAATCCAAGCAATCAATAGGTGAAATTAGTCTGGTGTGTAGATGGTGAGAAGGTTACTGTGCTTCCAAGGAAAGGGCTGCCAAAAACCTCTCAGAGCTGAGATGCAGAGAAGCAGTGGCAAGGTGAGGACTAACCTGTGGAGCTCAATCTGATGATTGATCCACCTAGAATACTTCTGAGTTCCTGATTATCATATCCCTTTGCAAAAAGGAATGGAGAGGGTGGGAGTTCTTTTCTACGGAATTAGCTTTCCATTGTCTATCTTTAGGTTCAATTGCTGCTGGTGGAAAAGAGTTGCTTCCCATTTGGGTCCTGAGGGTGCTTTCTGCACGGAAAGTCTTTCTGTAATTAATAACTTGAATATTTGGCTCTCCTTACAAGGAAATATCTTTACACAGAGTAAATTCCCAGGATGAATGTCATCCCTGCTCATTTCAGTGAGTTCTGGAATCCTTGCTAGCAGGAGTCTTTTTTTTCAGGGCTGTGTAGAATGATCTGTTTGCCCCTGGAATGAAATGGAGATGGGTCACTTTTAATAAGTGGCTTCTGAGCCCTGCTTTCATTGCCATGAAGACCCTGAAATGAAATCCTTGGCTGCATCTTTTCAGCTGGATTTCTGCCCCTGGAGTGGCTAAATAACACTTGTGCCTGGTACCAGCAGATGGCCTGAAGCTACCAAATGAGCTGCTGTCTGTTTTCATTGGAGGCCAGGAATAAAATCATCTAAAAATCAACGACATCAAGGGATTTTTGGATCAGGCTACTTGGAAAGGAAGCATGGGATTAGGTTGGGTTGTCTTTGTCGGAGTTCAACACCTTTTTCACCACTATCTTAAACAGCAGCTAAGAGGAGAATTAGGAAGGCAAGCAAGGGCTTCTGCAAAGATCTCACTGAGGGATTTTTTCTCATAAATCCAAGTTTTTCTAGTAGTTTAAAGAAATTAATGCAGTTTTCATTCCTTGTGGGGGTAGGCTTTATCCCCACTGAGTGTCATCACCTGAGAAGTGGTGTTTTGTCTCAGCTAAACACTCATAAAGTGTTTTAAAACCATAGAGGTAGTTCAGCCTACTGAGGTTTGATGGAGGCTGTAAAAGGAACAACAGAGGGGAAGAGTTTGGATAAGATGCCTAATATTTTAGAGTAATTGCATTAAGCAAAAAGAACTCATCTCTCCATACAGAAAAAAGCCTGCCTGAAGGTGCCAAACAGCTCCAACTGGAGTCCTGCCTTATACTTGTACAGATAGAGAGGAAATAGAATAATCAAATAAGAATACAGGAACTGTGCTAAACTCTATAGAAGTTCCTGGAAATCTTCTCGGGCTGCTCTTGTTACAGGAAAGTCTGTTATCTCCAGCAATTTCCAGGCTTTTAGTAATGTCCAATTTACAAATTGCCCTGGGTCAGGAGGATGCACACCTGAAAAAGAACTGGTGGGAAGCTGAATTGATGGCTGCAAGCAGAGGTGAAAGTGGCTTTTGCTTCTGATCTCATTAGATAATGGCCTGCTTCTATTGAAACTACTCTCCTTTGTGGGTTTGCTTGGGAAGGGAGAAGGATTTAAACATCAGGAGAGGCTCCATCCATCCCAAAACACAGGAGAGAACTAAATGCCTCAGCTGTTTAGCTCTGCTCTTCCCTTAGGACAGCAGGAAGGATGGTAACCTGCTCTTAGGATGCTCTGGAAGCCTTAGACTAAAGGCAGTGTGATGGGATTCATGGATAGCATGCAGCAAAAGGGCCAAGGTTTGTGCTCAGTGGAGCAGATCATAGGATTGTGACTTTCCTCACTGACTTGGGAGGGAGGAATCACACCACAACACTTGACATAGTTGTTGATACCACCCACCCACACCTAACTTCTTCTTTCTTCATACTCTCTTGCTGTGTTCCTGAAGGAAGATTCTCAGGCAGGATGAGAGAGTATCAGTCACAGTGCCAAAGGAGGGGGAAAAAAACGCTAATTACTTTCTTTAAAGTCCCAGTGAATAACATCAAAGTGAATATTTTTTTTTACAACCTTTCCATAGCTTCATGGATGATTAAATGATGATTGTATTCCAGTGAATTTTACCAGGCACTATTTTTTACTACTACTATGCTTCTATTTGAGTCTTGATTTAGTTTATGGCATATCCTCTGCTAGCTTCTGTCTAGGAAATGGAATGTGTGAATGCTGATGTGAAATAGAAAGGAGTTTTTTGAGGAGGAAAAAAAAAAGCAAATGAGCTTTAATTTTAGAAAAGAGATAAAATATACATTGAAAAGAGATGGTTTATAATGAGCACTAGTCCCTGGGAAAAGAGGGAAGCTATAGATGCTGCTTCCCTTTATACCAACAGCTCTCTAGGAACTTGTTATCATCAGGTCTAGTAGAGGTGATTAAGGAAATCATGAAAGACGAGGAAATAAAGCTGGGATCCCAGGCAGGTAGCAGCTTTTCTGGCATTATAAATGGAGATATTACTAGGACATGGCCATAAACCACATGAGTTCACATTCAGTAGGGGCTTTGGTTCAGTGTTTACCAGGCAGAGGTGGAAAAGTTGGCAGCTAGAGCTCCTGTCAGGAAGGAAAGAACCCAAACTGATTCTATTTAAGTTAAGCTTGTGTAATATTCATGTTGGAGTTTATTACTCTAAGGAAAATCACTCTAAAGTAGTAACAACACTTCACCTCACTAGAGCAAAAAATAGGCCAACACTTCACTTGCTCAAATTGGAGAGTGGAAGGGGTTTCTTGGCACTTTCTTTTTGCATTGTTTTAAACAAAAAATCAAACCAAAATCTGGTTTGCAAGTTTTCCCAGAGGGAATAGAAGAAGAAAGAAGGGGAACACAAAATTAATTTTGGCTGTGTTCTTGCCCTCACCCTCACTGAATCAATAAAGGAACAGTGAGGAGAGACAGGTCTGAACCATAGGGGAAAAACATCAACCCTAAAATCAGATCTTCTGACTGCAAGGCTACCATCTCCCATACCCTTGATGGAACATTTGGGAATGAAAAACTTTCGTTCTGGGTTTTGGGGTTGTGTGTATGGTTTGGGGTTTGGGGTTCTGTGTATGGTTGGAGATTGGTGGGGTTTTGTGGTTATCTTTTGTAGGGAACAAAAAAGACAGGAATCTGCAGGGAATATTTCTTCCCTTGGTAGCCCCAGGCCATTGGGAGCCATTAGGGAATCTGAGGCAGAGAGAGAGGAAGATTTGTCCCATGTTTAAACTGTTGGAGCAGGTCCCTACATTTTTCTCCCCCTTGAAGCATGGGAATCATCTGATCCTCCTCAGTGCTTGCTGAGCTTTCCAGCCTGGCCACAGAACACCAAAATCCCTGTCAGAGGGCACGTTGAAGTTGTGATAAGTAGCCTATATGTAAAAGCAGGATTTGTGGCATCAAGTCTTAATGCTGTGTTTCCTGGGGAAGGAGTGGTTGAAATCTATCCCTTGTCACACAGGAGCACGCCCAAGAAATGCAATTTGAAAGCCATTACAATGCTGCCAAGTGCATTAAACAAAAATATACAGCAGATTTATCCAGCAGGAAAGATTTACAGATTTCCTGAGTTAGTGGGGAGACATCATTATTGGAACTGTCAATTGGAAAGGCAAAAAATTGTCAAGCCATCACTGGGAGATAATAAAAGCTGTGACAGAAATACACAATAGCTACTAAGTTTTGGAACAATCAGGCCCTCAGCAAACCCACTCTACACACAATTATCACCTCTCTAGACTGCCAAGGAAGCAGCAAAGTACTGAATGATACCAAGAAGTGAAGTGTTGGTATCCAACAGAGTTAATGCCAGCACCACACCAATTATTATCTGGAAAGGCCATTGAAAAGCAAGTTGTTGTGTCTTTAATGGTGGAATCCAAAGGGCCTAGCATCCCAAAGGGTTAAAATCTCAGCTAAAAGGTGATCATATGTTCTCACTTGTATTTTCAGCTTGGATATTGTTCTTTTCCTAGGGTCCTAACTAGTCAGCTTTACACCTGCTAGCCTCCTTGGTTAAGGTGAGAGAAAGCAAAGCAAGTAGTTTTGTCACAGCCTGCAAGTCATTATAAAAGCAGAGCTTTCTGGCCCACAGCTTTGGGTGAGCCTTTCCTACCTAAAAGCTTAGCAGGCTGATGTGTTCTAATTCCAACAAGGCAGTCAGATGCCTGCCTTTGATCTGAGAACACCAGGATGCTGTCTTTACCCTTCCCCAGCCTTTCTGCTCCCATCACCCCATTATTCCCTGCTAGACACTAGATTATGTTGCAGTGCTGTCACACAAGCCTAGGGTTAGTGCTTCATTCCATTAGTAATTCAAGCAGCCCTTCCTCAGCTCCAGGACTGCCTCCAGAGTCATAAATTGACCTTCCAAGGACATCTGCTAGTTAAAACCAAACAGGCACAAAGCCACAGGAAGGGTTTCTCTGTGGTTGATGTGAAAGGTGAGAGTGTAAGATATATACAGTGCTGTCCTCTTTGCCTAACTCACTTTCTTCATCAGGCCTGGCCATCCCTGAAGGTGATTTAGTGCTATGGTAGTGATGGGTATGGTTGGACTTGATCTTGGATCCTGCTTGGATGAAAGTCATTTACTCCATGCCTTTTTTCCCCCCTCTATATTAAATGTCAGCTCTTAATACAATTTCCTTGACCACAGAAGGAAAAGATAACAGAGAAAGAAAACTGAAAGTGAGGACTTAAAGTTTTATACTTAGAGGCATAAAGAGAGGTAAAGAGGTAAATTATTAACAAGTCAGGAGTCCTCATGAACTCCTATGGCTGGGAGCTGAAGCAAGACCACTGCAACTTGAAAAGAGATTCTTATCCAGGGAGGAATATTAACCATTTCAATGCCTTGTCAGAGGCTGTGTTTTCTGTGCCATTTGAAATCTTCATGATAAACTTGCAAGCCCTGTGTTGGATCCTCCTCTTAGGCTTTTACTCAGAAGTAGGCTGGACAGATTAGAAGAGTATTTCCTGGCTTAAATAAACCTCAATAGCTTTACTTCATGAAGGGATGGCACTTTCTGGTGGCAGTTTCACTGCAGCTCTTTCAGAGGAACTTGCTACTAGCACATCATGTTATGACCTTGAAGAAAAAACACAGCAGAGGATGGGGAGAGGATGGGGAGAGGATGGGGAGAGGATGGGGAGAGGATGGGGAGAGGATGGGGAGAGGATGGGGAGAGGATGGGGACCTTGTCTGTTAAATGACTGAGCAGATGGAAAGAAAAGAGTCAGATTGTTGTTGTGTCAGTATTTCTTCCAGAGTTTGGAGATGGGGATGTGAGGAATTCAAATTCACTCTGGAATTTCACAAAGGTTGGGAGTCAGGGACTAGAATCCTCACTGGCTTAAATAAAACCCAGTCAAAGTGGTGTGATGCAAAATGGAGTGGAATTACTGCAGTGCAGGAAGGTCACTGTGCTTTACATGAATGCATTTTCGATAGCATTTGCTGGTGGCAAAGCATGCTGCTGGACTCAGTTCCTGTAGCTCAGCTGATGCACAAGATGCCATTAAGCTGCACTCATTCATTGGTGTGTCCTCCTGCTAAGCTTTTCCTGGCTGCTGGGGTAGCCTAGATAATGATCAGCTTTGGATGATCAGACTGCAACAACTGACCTTCTGGTTGGTTTAAGCTTTATTCAGCTTGGTAAAATGCTCTTTGCTCTCTTCATGCCATGACTTGTTAAACATCACCCTTCAGCTGTGGTGGTCTTACAGAGGGGTTGGAGCTGATGCCCAGCATGTCCTTAGCTAGAGCTGTAGTCTAGACACACATCCTTGTCTAGTTCACACTGTTATCTTTACCATATTATTATTTATTAAGTCCACTTTACAGCTGGTGAAGTGAGGAAGTGATAGTGAGTAGCACTTGGAAGAGCTCAACCTACTTACTTCAGCTTCCAGTGTGAAACTCAACCCCAAACACCCCTGAAGCCACCTTTGCTTGTCTTCCTACTCCCTTCTGCACAGGGAAAAAACCCCAAGCTGAAGTGATTTTTGCACTGCCACCCTCATTTGGCTTTATTGGCACATTGTTGTCCTATGGCTTTTGAAATGCTGGCAGTCCTGCTTTGGCTGTGGACATCTGGGTAGCCTTGAGTGGAGCCAGGGATGCTAATTAATTCTAGCAGGACACAATGGCTCATTCTGTGCTGTCATAATTCACTGAAGGCCCTGAAAGCTCCAAGCTCTCCCTGGGAGCTCTGGAGGAAGCACGTGATGGGAATCTTACTCCATCTACATTTCGCCTTCTTCTGTAGCCCTGATTTAACCTCCAAGGGAAAGTGCAATTGCTTATCATTGGGATAAAGAGCAGGTTCATTGAGCTGGCTGAGGTAGACCTTTAACCAGAAGGAAAGCTCAATATTGACTGAGAACACCACCAATTTTGTTCCTTGCATGTTAATTGCAGAACAGTTTATTTCATTAAACAGCTAACCTCCTTGACACCCCTACACCCCACAAACAAACCCAAATCAAAGCTAACACCTTTCAGTTCCATAAGATTTAAAAAGAGGTTTAATGGGGCAGTCTTCTCATAAGAGAGGTAGCAAATATTCCACATCAGCAGAAAAAAAAAAGATAGTAATTCAAGATTTTCAACTGGTCTATTTAACAGTCTGGGGATAAAGTGATCTTTTTCAGTGCAGATGCCAATTATTTATGCATTTATCTTCTTCCCTGGGTTCATCTCCATTCCAGATTTCTCTAGAATGTGTTTTTTCCAAGGAAAAAGTGGAAGCCAAGCTGGATGGCAAGACATATTATTTCAGTAATGAGTGATGTAGTAGAATATTGGGGAGGGAGGAGAAAGGATGACAACAGGAAGGGCTCAGTAAACATCACCTCTGATTTCACACATGATCAGATCATTCCAGCTAATTTACTGGCTTCCTAAATATCTCAGTTGGCTATCAGCAAGTNATAAAACCCAGTCAAAGTGGTGTGATGCAAAATGGAGTGGAATTACTGCAGTGCAGGAAGGTCACTGTGCTTTACATGAATGCATTTTCGATAGCATTTGCTGGTGGCAAAGCATGCTGCTGGACTCAGTTCCTGTAGCTCAGCTGATGCACAAGATGCCATTAAGCTGCACTCATTCATTGGTGTGTCCTCCTGCTAAGCTTTTCCTGGCTGCTGGGGTAGCCTAGATAATGATCAGCTTTGGATGATCAGACTGCAACAACTGACCTTCTGGTTGGTTTAAGCTTTATTCAGCTTGGTAAAATGCTCTTTGCTCTCTTCATGCCATGACTTGTTAAACATCACCCTTCAGCTGTGGTGGTCTTACAGAGGGGTTGGAGCTGATGCCCAGCATGTCCTTAGCTAGAGCTGTAGTCTAGACACACATCCTTGTCTAGTTCACACTGTTATCTTTACCATATTATTATTTATTAAGTCCACTTTACAGCTGGTGAAGTGAGGAAGTGATAGTGAGTAGCACTTGGAAGAGCTCAACCTACTTACTTCAGCTTCCAGTGTGAAACTCAACCCCAAACACCCCTGAAGCCACCTTTGCTTGTCTTCCTACTCCCTTCTGCACAGGGAAAAAACCCCAAGCTGAAGTGATTTTTGCACTGCCACCCTCATTTGGCTTTATTGGCACATTGTTGTCCTATGGCTTTTGAAATGCTGGCAGTCCTGCTTTGGCTGTGGACATCTGGGTAGCCTTGAGTGGAGCCAGGGATGCTAATTAATTCTAGCAGGACACAATGGCTCATTCTGTGCTGTCATAATTCACTGAAGGCCCTGAAAGCTCCAAGCTCTCCCTGGGAGCTCTGGAGGAAGCACGTGATGGGAATCTTACTCCATCTACATTTCGCCTTCTTCTGTAGCCCTGATTTAACCTCCAAGGGAAAGTGCAATTGCTTATCATTGGGATAAAGAGCAGGTTCATTGAGCTGGCTGAGGTAGACCTTTAACCAGAAGGAAAGCTCAATATTGACTGAGAACACCACCAATTTTGTTCCTTGCATGTTAATTGCAGAACAGTTTATTTCATTAAACAGCTAACCTCCTTGACACCCCTACACCCCACAAACAAACCCAAATCAAAGCTAACACCTTTCAGTTCCATAAGATTTAAAAAGAGGTTTAATGGGGCAGTCTTCTCATAAGAGAGGTAGCAAATATTCCACATCAGCAGAAAAAAAAAAGATAGTAATTCAAGATTTTCAACTGGTCTATTTAACAGTCTGGGGATAAAGTGATCTTTTTCAGTGCAGATGCCAATTATTTATGCATTTATCTTCTTCCCTGGGTTCATCTCCATTCCAGATTTCTCTAGAATGTGTTTTTTCCAAGGAAAAAGTGGAAGCCAAGCTGGATGGCAAGACATATTATTTCAGTAATGAGTGATGTAGTAGAATATTGGGNGAAAAAAAAAAGATAGTAATTCAAGATTTTCAACTGGTCTATTTAACAGTCTGGGGATAAAGTGATCTTTTTCAGTGCAGATGCCAATTATTTATGCATTTATCTTCTTCCCTGGGTTCATCTCCATTCCAGATTTCTCTAGAATGTGTTTTTTCCAAGGAAAAAGTGGAAGCCAAGCTGGATGGCAAGACATATTATTTCAGTAATGAGTGATGTAGTAGAATATTGGGGAGGGAGGAGAAAGGATGACAACAGGAAGGGCTCAGTAAACATCACCTCTGATTTCACACATGATCAGATCATTCCAGCTAATTTACTGGCTTCCTAAATATCTCAGTTGGCTATCAGCAAGTCTTGTGATGGCAGCAGCAAGAGCAGGGTAAGCAATCACTCACCAGTGATTTCCCTAGTGCCTGTAAATAACCAACATTGTTAGCAAATGAGTGATGGAGGTCAATGAGCCATGGAGTCATTAGGTGGTTTAATGAGATGCTGCAGGTTATCTCAGGGCACAGTGCACTAATGACATTCCTAGCCTTCCCTGCAGCCAATAACCTCTGCAACCCAAGAGAAACACTCACCTTGCGCAACACAATAGCAAATGACCCCAGCCAGGACATTTCTCTTCTCTTTGACATTTAATGTGCTGGTATCCATCAAATTTTGTCCCAAGAAGAGGTCTGTCCTCCTTAAATGTGAGTTTGCTAACTAAGGAGCTGTTAAAGGGCAGAAACCAAATGTCCTTGGACTTGTGGCTTATGGGTAGAGAGGTAATCAAGTTGGAGAAGGATGCCTAGCATATAGCAGCTTGTTCTGAACTCCAGCCATCAACCTAGCATTGTCACTAAACTATGTCCCTAAGTGTCCTATCTACAGGTCTTTTAAATACCTCCAGGGATGGTGACTTCATTTTCCCTAGGCAGCCTGTTCCAGTGGCTTACAACCCTTTCAGGGAAGAAATTCCTCCTAATATCCAAACTAAACCTCCCCTGGTGCAATTTGAGGACGTTTCACTTGTTACCTGGGAGAAGAGACCTACTCCTACCTCACTCCAACCTCCTGTCAGGTAGTTGTAGAGAGAGCTAAGGTCTGCCCTGAGCCTCCTCTTCTCCAGACTAACCAAGCCCAGTGCCCTCAGCTGCTCCTCAGCACACTTGTGCTCCAGAGCCTTCACTACGTATCCAGAGCTGCTCTTGGATGCAGAAGCTCTCCTTTCCCTGTTGCTCATCAGCTAGCTGAGGCCCCACATGCCAGGCTTGCTTCAGGAAGGCAGATCCACATGATGTTCCCTGGTTTTGTCACTCTTGGCAGGACACAGAGTGAAACTTATTGAACCAGGCAAAGAAGGGACACAAGAGGGGTTTGTTTGCAGAGTACACAGTGAACAGAAAGGACAACCCAATGCAGATGACACATGTCTGAGACAGCAAAGAGGGCAGTGCCAATCAGAGATCTTCCTTCTCATTTGGATGGGATTTGCTACACTAACTTCTTGCCCTGCTCTGAAAATTCCTCTTTATCAAAGCTTTCTTAGCTGCAAGGCTTCATTAACTTGCATTTTGTTTTGGGAGGTGGGGAGGAGGAATTGTCTTAAATGAGAGGCATTCCCTTTTCAGACCTCTCTTACTCTACATCAGTTGATCCCCTAATGATGTGGAATCCATCCTGATGTACCTCCACCTTTGATCTGCACTACACAGGGGAAATTAAGCAGCAGAGCTAGTCCCTAATCATTTCCCTTATTGCTGTTTTGGTGTAATTTAACTCTTCTGGCAATAACTCCCCAGTGCAGGCATTTGGTTGCAGAATAAAAGTGAATTTTATGCCAGAATAATGACTCTGTTTCCAAGGGGGAATAATCATTCCAGAATCAAGTCACTTTTATTTCAGAAGCATAAATGCAGGGAGTTCCTTGGCCATAGTTCCCCAGCAAAGTTATTGTAGTGGCAATTCATTTTCTCATGCATGAGATGCAATGAACCTTCTCACCTGAGCATGTCCAGCAGAGAGCCACCACAAGAACATTGCTGCAGGGTTTGCAGAAGGTTATTTAGGATTATTCTGGAATGATTAGAGTCATTTTTTTCCTGGATTTAATCTCCTGTTGTCCAGTTCCTTCAAATTTCCACTACTATCACCTTGGGAGGAGGTGGCTGTACTGGGGATGGAGAAGTTATGAGGAGAGGCTGAGGGAACTGGGGTTGGTTCTTGTGGAGGAGAGGAGAGGTTGCTCAGGGGAGACCTTAGCGCTCTCTACAACTCCCTGACAGGAGGTTGGAGTGAGCTGGGGGTAGGGCTCTTCTCCTGGGTTAACAGTGAGATGACAAGAGGAAATGGCCTCAAGTTGCACCAGGGAAGGTTTAGATTGGATATAAAGAGGAATTTCTTCTCTGAAATTCTTGGCCCAGGTTGCCCAGGGAGGTGCTGGAGTCACCATCCCTGCAGGGGCTCATAAAACCTCTAGATGTGGCACTTAGGGCCATGGGTTAGTGGCATGGTGCTAGGTTGATGGTTGGAGTTGATGATCTTGGAGATCTCTTCCAACCTTCAGGATTCTGTGAATCTTATATTTGAATTAATTAAGGAGTTGAATTGGATTAATTTGGGATCTCTTGGGGGAGTTGACCAATGATTTTGGGGGGCAAAAATCTCCAGCTGTATCCATGACAGCTCCCTTGGCTTTAAGTTTGTCCAGACACAGAGTAGACCATTGCCACATAACAATTGATGTTGATTTCAAGTCACAAATAACTCTTGGTCTGTAGATGTCATCTCCAGTATGTCTTCTGCACACTTCTCTCTAGTCTCTAATTAAATTTATTAATTCCAACCCCTTCTCAACACATCCCACCTGGCACCCAGGAGATATTAAGCTGTTAGAAAGAAGCACTTTAGAAGACAAGGAGGTTTCCTCTGGATAATCAGCACAGTTATAAGAGTATGGAAGGATATATTTATATGGGAATTTAACATCATTTACATTCTCCTCCGTTTCATTCAGAGTTGTTTTCATCTAACAGATGGAGAGAGTTTTGCAAACAGGGTTTGCACCTGCAGGGTTGAAGGAGCTCCTTTTGGGATGTGCATTTTGGTTAAGAGGAGACCTCCAAAGGGATCTCTGTGGCATTCCAGGGCTCTGTCAGAAGGAACTATCTGCAGGTTCAGAATGGATTGCAGAGCCTGATAACACAATATGATGAGATACTCTTCTGCCACATTCTAGCTCCTCTTTTTCACAATGGTGCCTGAAACTGGCACATTTCTTCTGGTTTCAGCTAGATCACTCAAAAATAGCTCATTTCTTTGGGTTTTTTAATTTTGCTTGGATCTTTTGTTTGCCTGATTGTACATCAAAATGAGATTTTTCTACCCCAGGTTTAAGAGTTAACCTGATCAAATATTATTATTATTCTAACAGGTTTACTTTAAAGCCTAACTGATATCATAAAACACCATAAAGCTTGATATACCAGTGAGGAAAGGTAATGCAGTTGCATGTGTTTATGTGCTATTCACACAGGGGAAATACAAACTTCTTAGGGCAAAATGAGTGCATAATTTGTCTTGTAAAGGGTTCAGGGCTCTTTTTAGATCTAGGCTTGGTTCTAGGTCACCATCATTCTTGAAGGCTTTGAGTCAAGTTGTGAGCTATGTGTGGGGAAACAAAGAGGTTGAGTTATACAGAGTAAAATGAGGACAAAATAAACAGATGTCATTGGGTGAAGAAAGAGGAAAAACTTTATCCAAAGACTAAAAAGACAAAAAAACCTCTCCTCAGGCTCTTTCAAGGGTGCTCCTTCCATTTCAGTCCCATACACCTCATAGTGCTTGTGAATATCCATGTGCCAAGTATGGAGCTAGAAGCACCTAGGCAGTAAATATCTAGCTGATTCCTCCACAGATTGCTCCAAACCCTTTGCTAATGGCTATAGGATTATTCTGCTGGTTCACAGAATCATTAAGGTTGGCAGAGACCTCTAAAATCATCAAATCTAACCATACCTATCACTCACAAATTGATATGGAAAGCTTATCTCTAACAGGGGCAATGCTATCCTTGCTTCAGTGGCTACTTAAGGCAATTCCTGCCTCTGGGATCTCTTAGAAGCTTAAAGGCACTCTAGGTCTTTATGAGTGGTTAACAACTAATGGTTGGACAAGCCACAACATCTTCACTCTCACCCAAAACCCACTGCCTCTTTGGATGCTGTCCATTGTGGATTTCCCCCCG